>JARHVA010002263.1:732500-1167500 GCA_037957365.1 Torreya grandis
GGAAAAGAAAGAAATAATAAATAAGACATCCATAATAAAATATAAATGACATTTAAGAATATAAAGTATGAAATTAAAGTCAACAAATAGGATAAATAAGAATTTTACATAATTAAAATGATGTAGCAAATAGAGAAAGATAATATTGGAGCACAAGTCCAATCCAAATGAAAATGTATGAACACCATACATGTGTTAATAAGTACTAATATATTTTCCCACACACATTATATAGAACATCTGATAAGTCTCTATGAATTTGGATGTGAACTACAACTAATGTCTCATATATCTTTAATGAAAACTTGAAAAATAATTCAAATATAATCTCCTTAATGAAAAAGGTAGGAATGCTTGATGGATCATGCTAAGGGGGGATATTAGTTAAGGGATGCTCAAAATAATTCATGGGATTAAAATATATGGAAGATGAAGGAATCACCCATGGAGAAGGATCCATAGGTGAGGGACTCATAGGTGGAGAAGGATCCACAAGTGAGGGAAGGTCCATGGATGAAGTATTCATGGGTGGAGGAACATGAGGTGCATCAAGGACCACACAAGGGGATGGAACCAAAGGAGGTGGAACCATGGGATAATAATGGAGATCATTCTTGTGGGAATGACATGTGGGAGGAATAGCACAAGGTTTGGTAATAGATAAGATATGATATTTAAGGTGTTATTAAAGGATGTAGTAATGATTAGTCTGATGTGTACAACATTAGTGCTAAATACAGTACACCTATCCATACTTAGGAATATACTTATGCAATACCTTTAAGGGAGGTATGGCCTTGTCTAAAGACTGAGGGGTATAAGGATGTAAATAGTCAATATATTGTTGTAGCTTACGATAATGTATGGATGAATTATTATTTGTGTCATGAAAGAAATAGATATGCTTGTGAGTAGGATTATTATAAGTACTCATAAGAGTATGTGTAACAAAATTAGGGGTGTGGGGAGGCTCATTGGCCCATTTGGTGAGTAATGAATCCATTTGTGGTAAATCAAGTAAACCATCACCAAAATAAGGTGGTGGTGGCAAAGGGACTAGACTAAGCTCGATAGGAGTGATGGGATCAAAAGTAGGAATAAACTTTGTCAAAGTAGGAGTAATAATGGGCTCTAAAGTGGGTTCTAGTGAGGGAGGTGTGGGTTATATACAAGGCCAAAGGTTAGTTACATGTATCTATGGTATAAGTATGTTATAGGGTTCCTACTACCTAATAAAGTGATAGGGCCTAGTCATAACATGATCCATAAGCATAATCCTATGAGGTTCTTCAAAAATTGGAGGTTTCCACACCATTTATACCCAATGATAAAGAGGAAATTTTCTAAAATTAAAAACTATATATGATGGAATATGGGAAGAAACACTAAAATATAGAAATAAATAAGAATGATAACAAATAATCTTAGCATCACAAGCCTGAATAAGACCACCTAAGAATTGATCATCTAAGGTATAACCATTATCATAGTTAGGAACATGAAGATCAATGATGAAATTAGGGATGGCATTATCATTTGATGAAGGGTGATGAATGCAATGCTAAGTCTTAGTTAAGACCATGAGGATGTCATCACAAGGTGGTTTATGAGAATGAGGATGCAAAGAAGTATAAAGTTGAGAGATGAGATGATGTGAGAGATCGTAAGTTTTAATCTTGAGATTGATCTCATTAGGTTCATCATTATCATAGTGTAAGAGGTTAGGGGGAATATTCCCAATGAGTTTGTGATGACCATTTTAACCTTGAGTGGAATTGATAGGAAAATTGAATCTTTAAGACTCATGAAATGGAATGTTAGGTAAAGGTTTAAGAGTAGGAATCTTGAAGACACCATGGTCTTGGAATTATTTAAAATTTCAAAGATAGTTCACCTTAAATCTTATAGATAGGTTCATTATGAGAAAATTTAACTCATTGGTAGGTGGAAGAAGCAACTACCCTCATATGATGAGTCTATGGCCTATCAAGAAAGATGTCGTAAGATAGAGGAAAGTTAAACACCACCACCTTCATGTGAAACATGATAGGTGGGATGGTAATGTGAATCCACACATAACCTAAAGGAGTCATTTGACTTCGATCATATCCTTAACATATGCTATGTGTGGACTTGAGATTGCATTCAAAATATCTAAAGGTTTTGATAAAATATAGAGAGGCAACATAAGTGCTAAAACCATTATCAATCAAGGCACATTTGACTTAGATATCACCAATTTAGATACTAGGTAATAGAGGTGGATCATCTACATAAAGTAAAATCTCATCAGGAATCATATAAGTGATTGAAAACTTGAGGGAAAGAGAAGTGTCCATTTTTCATCAACATGGATGAACATCTCTTCACATTATTGTAATATTTTATCTTTAGATCTAGATAAGGGTGCTTCACATCCTACTAGGGGAGGATGATGGATGTTCATTTCAAACAAAAGTTTTATGAGATGGTTTTGATGATACAAAGAAGTACTCATAAGCTCATGAAATAGAATTTGGTATGGGATATTAGTGAGTTCCATGATGGGATCCCATTCATCACACCCCATAATAAGATTGTTAGAAATGGGTGTATAGTGTTGAAGGAGGTCCCCAGAAGGAGGAGCTAAAGTACATTAGAATTTGTGTTGATAAGAGGGAGAAGGTTTATAATAATTTTTTAAACTATGTTGAGAAGTTGAAGAAGTTAGTGTAGGGTGGGTTTGAGAATTGTTAGAAGTGTTGATAGAGGCTTGAGTGTAATTAGTCTTAGGTAAAAAAGATGGAGGGATGGTATAAATAGAGTGGGAAGTGTTATCCAAGGGAGTAATTATAATTTTTTCATAAAAATATATAAGTTCATCTTGCCCCAATTTGGTTAAGTGATTTGGAACAATCTTGGATAACATGAAATGTATGAGATAATAGAGTGGTGTAGATGGGTTGAGGATCAATGAAAGCAAACACCCTTCATATATTAGTCATATTAACCACATTCTCTTCAAGAGTTAGGTTAATAATACTTTATACATTGTTGGTAGAAGGGGTGGCTTATCTTGGTTACCTTGGTGGTTCGAAAGAGGGTCTTTATATATGGATAAGTAAGCATTAGCTTGATTCAAAGCTTGAGATTTAGTATTTATTTCATCGGATTTGAAAGCAATGTCATAGGCTTGTTGGCATTTATAAATGATAGAATCATGATAAAAATTAGGACCAATAAAAAAATCCATAGCCAAATTACAAAGCTACCTACATGTTTCATGAGAATGACCCCAACTAATGTGAAACCAAAAAAAAATATTAGGATCATACCAAATAAGATGAATAGGATCAATTTCTTGTGGAAGAGGCCTAGGTAAACGTTTGAGTGATTTGGTTGAGGATAATTTTTTGTGAACATTGATGTTATTAGATGAAGATAAATGAGTATTAATCAATGATTGAGGATGGGGAGCTGGTTTTGAAGATTGGTTAGGAACAATAACTTGAATAATGTGAATGGTGTCATAAGAGTCCATGACACCATCATTGGTAGTATGATGATTATTTTTTTTATGTAAGAGATGAGTATCCATAGAAGGTTGAGGTGGATAGAGTGATGCATAAGGAAATCTTGATGTTTTTTGTGGTCAGTGTTCTCTTCCAAGGTACATGAAAAGAGAGTGCAAACTTGATATTACAGCTTGGGAAAAATAACATTGGTAAAGAGATGGAAAAGGTTATCATCAGCCATGTTATGTTCACATTTGTTAGACAATATTTTCTACCTTTTAACAAAATCTTAGGTAGTTTCATTTTCAAGTTTCTTATAATTGATAACATGGGCCAAGGTATTTTTATGAAGATCACTAGTTTGGAATTCTTGGACTATAGCATTTACTAAATCTTCCAAAATATTAATAAAATGATTTTTAAGTTGGTTTCACCAATATAGCACATCACCCATGAGGGTTTTGGATAATAAATTGGTAGTGTAAAAGGTATTTAATATAACTAAATCTTTATATATATTTCCAAATGTTTTTATATGAAGAGTAGGATTGATTAACCCATTGAAAGAAATGGTAGGGGTGATACCTCCAATATCAATGTTAGTAATCTGAGATGTAAGAGGCTCGTTTTGAAGTTGATTAGTTATCTTGTTGATAAGAGGAGGTTGAGGGATGATATTACCATGGGAATATCAAAGAGGAAGTGGGGTAACATTTTGATTATGTGTGCCCTAAGGCATTAGTTGAGTGTTAGTTTGAAGGTGAAGAAGGTGATTTTGCATTCTCAACATTTGATTTGTATTATGAGTTTGAAAGGTATTCATTTGATTAAACATTTTTAATAAAATTTTATGGGTTTGAGTTGCATTATTGGCATTATTTTCAACATTAGAATTGGAAGTAGTGGCTTGGGTACCACTATTGGTGTTGGTATGATCTTGAGAGGAACTACTAGAATGTGAGGCACTATTGGCAAAATTTTCTTGTGTGGAAAAAGATGGACTAGTGAAGGGATGAGAAGAGGAATCACTAGAATAATGATTACCTTGGGTAGAAAATAATGCACTATTAGAATAAATGATGAGAGTGGGTCTTAGGAGAGGCCCACTAGACATTGAACTTTACATGTTATTAGAGATACTAAGCATGGAGGTAGAAGAAGTTAAAGAAGAAGAGGTCATGGTATTAGAAGGGGTCAAAATAGAGGAAAGAGGTTGAGAATCAAAGAAACTAGTATCCCTAAATCCATGTGAGAATGTGGGAAAAGTTGAATGAGGATCTTAAACCAGACCATTAATCATGAGATGGTAAATGGTATAAGGATCCTTTCCTTGATGTTGACAAAATTCATAGATAAAGAAGATCATTTCAAGGGTATGCTTTAATTTGGTTTGATATTCAAGTAATAAGAGAGGATTACAAAGTGAAGAGGAATGAGGAGGGGTCCCATTATTCATTATGTGAGTGGATATATGAACATTACTCTCATCTAGGAGAGGAACCCTAAGCTACTTATGGGAGACCCTATGAGGGTTGGTAAGACTCATTATATCCATTGAATTAAAAACAATTTTGTCTTCAAATAGGATGTTCATGATGAAAGAGAAGCACTAAATAAGGTAAAAGTGATGCAAAATCAAGGAAATTAGATGTGACATAAAATTGTATGGAGTTGATTGCGTCAACCTAGTACAAAAAATAGGGTTTGAAAATTATACAGAGTTGATAGGGTTGACCTAGTACTAAAAATAAGAGATGAAAAAGTATACAGAGTCGATAAGGTCAACCTAGTACTAGAAACAAAGGCCTAAAATGTGTAAAGAGTTGATAGGGTTGACCTATTACTAAAAATAGGGAAAATAGATAGCCTATAAGAGACTATGTCAAGTAGAATGACTATGTACTAAAATAGGAAAAAAATTGTAAGTATTTTTGAAAGCAAGAAATGAAAGGAAACACATAATCAATTGGGTCAATTAGGTTGAGGCACACAACATAAAACCTTATAACAATGCAAGATAATGTATTTTTTTGCAATAAAACATAAAATTGAGTAAAGAGCAAGTACTTAACTTATAAATTAATAAATAACTAAGTGTTCATCCTAAATGTTGTTAGATTATTAATATATAATTTTAGATGTGATAGGAAGATGGTTGTATGTAAGGAATTAGAAAGCAATATATGGATGGTTTCAAGACATTCAGGCTAAAATGGATCTATATTGGCAATGGTACTAGCTTAGTAGTGGGGCCTACTCCACTTCACACACCACAATGATAAGGGTGTCAATTGCTTAGCTAATATATACCATTAACCAAATGTTTATACTTGACCAGAAAAATAAGCTAATTTTCCCCTTGGTGATGAAATCCAAGTATGTAGGCCTTGGGTACACAATTTTTAAAATGTGTTTTAATATTATGTGATTTGGTAGTGTGTGCATAAAAGAGAAAAATAGTGAAACTAAATGGTATATTGAAAAAAAACCGAATTAGACTATGTGATCTATTCTAAGAATGAAAGCAATTGAAAAGTCAAAGTGTGAGCTAATTACTATCATATAGGTGTTAATTTAAAATTTTAAATATAGCAAAATGTCAATTTAGATGGAAATGTGTGTAGAGATTAAATAAAATAGTCAATAGTGTCACTACTATACTACTAAAGTAAGGGTATGAAAAATAACTGTCACTAATGTCAGCCTAGTTTTATAGACATAAGATCAAATACAAAACTATATCGATAAGGTAGACCTAGTTTTATGTATGGGGGTAGTTTTAAATACTACAAATTATGAAAAATAGAACTATAATTAATACCATAAATGTAGAGAAGGAAAGAAAGGAAACTTGGTGGGTTGGAGGATGCCTAGAATTTATAAATTTTTTGTTTAAGTTGCTTGAAAGTTATACCCAATAAGTCAATAAGGTTTAATTAATTTTTTAAAACCCTATTGGTAAACTATATAAAGAATAACTAAGCCAACAGGGTTGACCTATTTTGTTTTAAGCTATTTGTAAAACTATGTTGGCAGGGTCAACCTAGTTTGTTATCTGGAAGTTATCTGTAAAACTAAGTCAACAAGGTCGGCCTAGTTTATGATCTGGAAGCTAATTAATAATATTATGTCAACCTATTCAATCTATTAACTTGTATTTTATGATGATATACATAGATATAATAGAGTCATATTGATATGACTATGTGTTAAATATATGCATATAAGTTAGAATCATACTAACACTAGTGACCTAGTATCACAAATATAGAGAAATAAAATGATAAAATAATGAAATACATGGTAAAAAACCTAAAATGTTTAGATTCATGTTAGGTTCACTAGAATTTATGAAATAAAAAATGCACCATGTTTATAAATTAATCCTAACTCAGAGAAGATAGATCATACCATACAGTTCTAATTGGGGATACACTAGATAATCAAGAACATGACCAATTTTTGGATCTGTTAGACTTGATTAGGGGATATTTTATCATAGTACACAATTTTAGGTAGGGTTCTAAATCCTCCAGTCAAGCGCAATCATGAAATAACCCTAAGGAAGTCCTATGTTTTTATATCTCACTAAACTAATAACAAATAAAATCAATCTAATCCAGTGTTCACTAAAGCATGTCACAAAGTGGGGGTTAGAAAAAACAAAAGTAAAAATGCATAAGAGACATATACTCAAATTAATGTATACATAATCCTAATGCATGGAAGAGAAGTAAAAATTCATATCTATTTTTTCTTATAAAGGAGGAATAAAGTTAGGAATACTTACCTTTGAAGATGAACCCATCGAGCATCAATCTCTCCCTTGGCTAAGGTGCTTCACAATATATTGTTATGGTATGTAAGTAAGATAATGATAAATAAACTCTAGGTTACACAACCTATCAATGCATCTAAAAAACTTTTCCACAAGACAAGATCTATATCTCTAAAGAAAGTATGAAACCTTAATCTTGCTCCTCAAGTATAATGGTGGATAAGCGAATGCACAATTTCTCTTACTTCTTATCTTATCTAAATAATATTGAAATAAAATTGTATATATAGGTATATATAAACCTAATCCCTTATAAAAATTTGGTCGATAGGGTTGACCTAGTCGACCTAACATAATTTTGGACAAAAATTCACTAGGTCATGGGTTAGATCAGCCAAGAGCTGACCTAGACCTTAAGTGAATTTTACCCAAAACTATACATGGTCAACCTAGTAAACCTAGTACAACTAAAAGTAAACAAATGGATAAGGATAGGAAAAGGAGGATAAAAGGTGGAAAATGATTGGAGAGTGTGCAAGAGAGAAGAAAATATTAGGGGAAAGGTTTTCAAGAGACAAGTGTGTAAATAACAAGTGGAAAAAAGGGACAATAATCCTATGAATCACCAATGGTCTACCCACCCCTTTCCCAATGTACGCCTTAAAGAATGAACTTATAGATATTAATACTTGATGGATTCCTTCAAGATACAAAGTGTTAACAAGTGATAAAAGTTTGAAAATATTGTGTATACAGGGTCTATTTGAACCAATTTTTGCCACTTGGTATAAAGGAGCATATGACTTGGATTTAAACTACCTAGGGGTGACCCCACATATCTTATTTGAGTTATATCACCAATGAATAGTGATTATTATATGATGATGATGATATAAAAGTAGAGTCTAATCAATGTCCTTTTGATGATATAAAACATACCAATTTGTTTGATACCAATGTTATTTGTACCCTTCAACCAATTATTCACTGCAATCCACTTCCATTATATTATCATCAAATGATAGACTAAGACTAATGATAATAAATAGTGTTGGTAAATAAGTTTCAAAATGATGAGGCCTTATATGATTTCTTTAACCTAAGGGATAATGTTCCATTGGGAGACCACAAACAAAGGTTCTCAATCAAGTTGGATCCTGCATCCTATTTTGGAGAATAGGGGAACACCATTAACCATAAATAATTAAATAAAGTATTGAGGTCCCAAAGTGAAAACCTCTTTAAGGTTATTTTGGAATAGGGAAATAGTAAATAAAAAGGCAAGTTTAATTTTTAAGACCTATTTTAGGTGCCATTATATGGGGGTGTTCAACCTTCCTTAGACATAGATTAAATAACACTAACAATGAACTTGTCCATAGGTTTGAGTTTAGTCTTGAAGAAAAGTAGGCTTTTGATCAAATCATCCATGAATTTATAACTATATTTATCACATGTCCATCCCTACCATGAGGGGATTCTAATTAATCATGCCTAAGTGAACTTAAAGAGCAAGTCTTCATAGAGGAGTCTACTATTATAAGCTAGTTTCAATCTTTACCAACCATTATAGAAGATGGTTTGACCCTTATAATGGAGGACACTATAGATGGTAATATTGGGACTCTAGATGACCCTAAATGGATCAAATTAGGTGCATCCATCATTAAAGAGAAGATTGAAGTCTTTATAGCTCTTTTGAGAAAATTTATTGATATATTTACCTGGGCCTATTCTGACATGCTAGGTTTAGACCCCACCTTGATTATACACCACCTTGTGGTACATCTTGATTCCAAACCTATAAAATAAAAATTGTGAAAGATGCATCCTCGAATTACTATATTAGTGAATAAAGATCTATAAAAACTATTGGAAGTAGGATATATTTGATCGATTAACTTTTTAGAGTAAATATAGAACATTGTGCCAGTCATTAAGAAGCTAGACAGAATAAAAATCTACACTAATTTTAGAGACATAAAAAAGGCTTAACCAAAGGATAACTTTACTCTAACAAATATTTACATGATTTTTGATTCCAAAACAAGTTATGAAATGCTTTCATTGATGGATAGATTTTCAAGATATAAACAAATCTAAATTACACTAGAATACCAACATAAAATAACCTTCACCACTTTATCAAGAACATTCTATTACCAATTTATGCCATTTGGTCTCAAAAACATTGGGTCCACCTACCAAAGAGCCATGACTATCATATTTCATGATATGATGCGTGATATTTTTGAAGACTATGTTGATGACATAGTAGGTAAATCAAAGACCATGGTTAATGATTCAACAAAAATAAAGAGGATATTTAAGCAACTATGTGAATACAAAGTTAGGATTAATCCTAAGAAGTGTGTTTTTAGACTTACTTCAGGAAAATTTCTTGGATTCATTATGTCTCACTTGGGAATTTAAGTTGATCTAGCCAAAGTATGAGCCATTACAAAGATTCCACCACTAACCAATTTAAAGCAACTATGTAGTTTGTAGGGTAAGATACACTCTATTAGATGCTTCATCTCTTAATTGGTAGATAAATTTCACCCATTCACATCCTTCTTAAATAAAGGGGTATATTTTCATTAGGATGAGAAATGCCAATAATATTTTCAACAACTAAAGGACTATATAGCAAATCCACATATTTTATTGCCTTCTATGCTAGGAAAGCCACTTTGATTATACTTATCAGCTATAGATAAAGCCCTTGGGGCACTTCTAGATCAACATGATCAAAATGGAAAAGAGAATGCCATGTACTATTAATGACATACACTGATCATGTATGAGCATAAGTATACTCCCTTTCAAAAATATTGTTTAGCTATGGTCTTCATAGCTCAGAAGCTATGACATTACATGTTAAACAAGAAGACCATGGTCATTTCCAAAGTAGATTAGATCAAGTATCTAATATATAGAATTTCTTTACAAGGCCATATGGATAAATGGATCATTCTTCTCAGTGAGTTTGAGATAGAATATGTTAACTAAAAATCCATCTAGGGGCAAGTTCTTATAGATCAACTTGTTAAATCACCCCTTAAAGATACATAACCATTACCATTCCAATTTCTTGATGCATCCATTATGACCATTGTTGAAATAGTTCTTGAAGAGTAGCACTGGTAGATATTTTTTGATGGATGATTCATATCACATGGATTAGGGGCAAGACTTTTATTCATTACGCCACAGGGGGATCTAATCCCTAAGTCATTTAGGTTTAGATTTCCTTGTACCAATAACATGGTTGAATATGAATCAATAATTTTAGGTATTCAATAGGTATTACAATGGAACATCCAACATTACAAGGTTTATGGTGATTCTTAGTTAATCATCAATTCAGTTACAAACCATTTTAAAATCAAAAATGAAAAGTTAGTACCATACAAGGCCATGGTCGACACTCTAAAATAATAGATTGTTGATGTCTAGTTTAAACATATACCAAGGACCAATACTAGAACAACATATTACATGGATACCATTAGTTCTTTGATTTGACATACAAATACAACCAATGAATACAATTCCTCATTGAAAATCTAGTATTTCCAGCTCATGAACCTTCAACTATCATAATGATCTATGATATTATTATTCCTAGATCTATTTGGTATTAATACCTTTACACCTATCTTCATGACCAAATAATTCCACTAGACTTATCCCACAAATATTCCAAGGCCTTTTGTCCACTATGTTGCATGGTCTACCTTACTCATATCAACCCTTTATCACTGCATTTTTTATGGAACTCTAATTTATTGTTTAACTTTGGTAGAATATATATTAGCATTACAAGAAGTTTATGAAGGAGTATGTAGAACCCACAGCAATGGGGTTGTCCTATCCAAAGAGCTCTTATATACTATTTGCTATTGGCCAATGATGGATTTTGATGTAGCTACATATGTTAAAAAGTGTGATAAATGTCAATGGAATGCCAATCTGATTCATGACCTAGTGAAGAATATGAAACCAATGTTTTCACCATATCCATTTTCCCTATGCAGCCTCGATCTCATTGAGAATATAAACCCCACCTCATCTAAAGGCCATAAACATATTCTTTCCACCACTAAATACTTCACTAAGTGGGTTGAAGATATACCCCTCACTTACATGACTAGAAAGAAAATTTCCAAATTCATCTATAAAAATCTCATTTATGCTATGGTATCCCCTTTAACATTATATATTATAATGGTAGAGCATTCAAGAAAAAGGATGTCTAATCATTATGTGTTGAGTACAAAATTAAAAAACATTTTTCCACAACATATTACCCTCAAGGTAACGGTGAGGAAGAAGTATCTAACAAAACCATTATCAACATCTTCAAAAATATTGTCAATGATACTATTCATGATTATCACCCCCAAATATTCCATGTCCTCTACGCATACTGTACCAATCATTTTACTCTAATAGGATCCACTCCATACTCACCTTTTTATGACACTAAATCCATTCTTTCCGTTTAGGTTGAGTTACCTTAATTAAGGATTTATTTGAAGCATGTCTTAGATGATGAATACTATTTCATAGCTCACTTACAAGAGCTAGAGTTACTTAATGAGAAATGCATGGTTGTAGTTAACAACCTTCAACCATATCAAAACCACCTTTGTGGCCACTAGAATTGATGTGTCAAACATAGATAATTTGAGCTTGATTATGTTATTCTTAAAGAAAACCAATAGGATACCATCATCAAGAAGATACATAAATAAAAGTTCAAACTTAACTATATAGGCCCTTTCATCATTATTTCAAACTATGGAACTAGAGCATATAACCTCACTACACTAGACAGGGATGAACTTGATAAGTCAATGACCATTATACACCTCAAGCATTACTTCTCTTGAGATACTTGGTGTATTTACTATGAGGACCACTTCAATTGTACCATAATATTGACATTTCTTGTACCATACCACTATATCACTATACTTTTATACCATTCCATTCTACCATACCTTTTCTATTATCTGAGTTATTTTTAAAACCACCCTCCTCAATTGATTTGATCTTGGTTTTATTCCATTGATTTCAAGACCACTTTTAGCATGAATATTTAGATCAAGTTTCAGTAGTTATTTTAGTATTTTAGATAGAGGCCATATTTTGGAGTAGTATGATAGTGGTTTGGTAGTTTCATCCTTCATTTCTTGTTCCATTCTCTATCATGTGGGCTTGATTATAGTTGCATTTGGGAAAATCAATATTTCACCATCATGCTCCTAATTATAACCACCTATGGGCAAATTGGTACCATTAACCTATGTCATTGTTCCCTAACTATAACCAACTATTGTAAAATTAGGGGAAAAACTTATTTATCATGACTTGAAGTACCACCTTGCCATCTTGATGTCATATTATGTCATTTGATAACTTTGCTTGTTTTATTTGAATTAGTTACTACACTAGTCAAATTCCTCTACTATAAGGCAAAATTATAGCAACTTGAGGTCCTATCCTAGGACTATGTAGGCAATGTTCAATTCATATTAAGGTTAACTAATTCACCCCTTAACCATGCTATCACCATTCTTTATGAACCTAATCCATGTTCTCACCATTTTTCAAGTAACCTAAGCTACACTCCACCATTTTATGAATAACCTAAACCATGTTCTCACCATTTTAAGAGAAATATTTAGTTAGCACACTCTTACAATTTTTTGATCTTGGACCATTTAGTATCTCATCATTATTGATTGAGTTGAGATGCTCCAAAAATTCCAAAAACATTTTTAAAAACATTTTAAAAAATCAAAAACATTGACCACTTTTTTACCTTAAGGATTCTAGGAACCCTAACTATTTAATAATAAACCACTTGTCATTTAGTTTTCCCATCCTTTTTGGCCTAATATCCCATGCTATCACCATTTTTTGAGTTTATTCCCATATTCTTCTACAATATCCATCATGTTTTTATTCTTATTCTATCCCATTTCCTAAGAGAACTATATTTGACCTAAAGTTTTTGTTGGATATTATGTCCATGGAACTACATAGGTAGAGTCCACTTGCCAGTGCATCTAGAGATAACTAGATCACCCCTTTTCTTATATTCCCCCAATCTATTTTTTTTATTTAATTATATTCTATCATCTAGGGGCAACGACTATCATCTTGTGTGTTCTTTTTTTCTTTGAACATTATAATTAACCATTATTTGTTTGTTGTTTCTTTTTATTTTGTTTCTTTCTTTTCTTGGTGTCTTGTTCATTTTCTTACTTTTTATGCCATGATTTAGTCTACGTGCATTCATTGGGTGATTCCTTTTGCATTATTCTTAAATCAATCCATATTCATACATCAATATTATCATCATGATTTTTATCATTGGTGCATTATTTTCAATTAAATATTGGATCACGTGTTAGTCCTTATTCTTATTTTGGCCAATTTATCATGGTGTATATCATGATGCCTGCCATCATGTGCTACCAATAATATCATCTCTAGGATTCTACATGGAAATGAGGTAATTATATATCTCCTTGGCACTAGAAACACTCCCCATCTACTCAAAATCATATACTCTATAGAGTAATTAAACAATGAAATAATTTTCTTCCTTTCTAGTTCGGATGAGCATCTCCCTACTTTCAAGTTTCAAAAATTCATGTTTCTCCTTTGTACTAATTTTCCATCAAATTCCATAACATGTTTACCACTATCAAGGTATAATGCTTATAACTGCATCTAGGAAACTCATTGTATACCATCCCATTTACATTACCAATGATTCTAACTACCTTTGGGAAAGTCATTATCTTTCCATCCATTTGAAGGTTGATGATTATAACCACATTTTGGCAAATCATTAACTTTCTTCTTCCTAATTGGGGCATGTTTTCATTGTGATAAAGCTTATAACCACCTTTGGGAAAACCATTACCTCTATCCACCCAACTAGGGAATGTTTTTATCTAGCCAATGATTATAACCCCCTATGGGAAAATAATTGTTTTCCCTTTTCATGATTATAACCATCTTTGGGAAAATTATTCTCTTGTTGCCTTAAGCCTTTTTCAATGATTATAACCACTTGTGGGAAAATAATTAACTTTTTTATCCCACTTATCTTAATGATTATAATTGCCTATGGGTAAATCATCCTATTTGTCTTCCCTAACTAGGCTAGCTCCATATTCCATTGATTATAACTTCCTATAGTAAAATTATTCGCTCCACCCATTGCATATTTTTGTTCTGCTCATTTCCTCTTTTTGAGGGACTGATTGCTAACCCTTTTGCTAACCACTCCCTTGAGGGAAAAACTATAGTTCATCTATTATCATTGAAATCATAGGCATACAAAACCTTATCATTCTTTGAGAAGATGATATTGTGCCTATAGCTTACAATTCCTTCCCAAACATGGGTAAATTATAGACAACTAAAATTGGCCACAACTAGCCCTCAACTGGACTTCAGACCATTTCTTACCAACCATTGTAAATTAAGCCTAAGAATCACTAAACATCCCAAATTTTCTTTTGCATCATTGATAAAATATCATAATCATGTTGAGACATCTCTAATTAGGGTATCCTATCAAATGAAATCATAAACTCTCATGGATTCATCCCTAACCATCTTGAAACATCACAACAGTTAATTTGGCATATGGACCTATTAAGTGGGACACATGAACAAATATCAAATCTTGAAAGAGATAAATGTCTCATCAAAATTCTTAAATTATCTAAACCATATTAAATCCTAGTTGAATTATCCATGTGCAATTAATGAATTACTAAAAAAGGAAATTAAAAAATATGAAATATCCTAGCTTTTCATGATTACCTTTTGTGATTTTTTAATTCTTTAAAAATATTTCAAAATATCTCACCCACGCATATTCATTTCAAATCATTAATTATTGACACCTTTTAACTTTATTATGGTAAATTAACTCACTTATGTCAGGTTTTAACCCATTCCATGTTTAAATTACACTTTAACTCACCTTGAATTTGGTTAGTTCCTAAGCCTATAAATAAAAGCCATTGCCTATTGAATTTATGAGCTTGGATAGTGTAGAGTTATAATGCAAGTTTTGTAACAAGATTCATAATACTAGTGTTATAATGCCAAAATATTGAGCCAAGTCCCATCATGAAAACATAAGGCATATCAATCCAAACATGTTACCAAGGAGAGAAGGAGAAAATAAAACTCCATTTCCAAAGACTCTTTAAGCACAAATTGAGCAAGCCATGAACAAATCATTTGGATCTCTCAAGGAAAGTAAGTATTATTGTTCTTTGCATTTTAGTTAGGTTTTAAATTGTTGTTTGTTCATTATTCTCCCCATAATATCTATGCATAGATATTTTAATCATCATTACCTTTTGATGATTAGTAGGAAATTGTTGTTTGTTATTATAGGAATTATATAGATTCTACTCCCCAAGGGATGTTATATTTTATGAAACTAACACTTGATCCAACATGCTCTCTAATATCAAATTCCTATAATAACAATATCCCTCCTAGAAGTTAACACTATCTAACACTCACCATACATAATGTATAATGTTATAAATATTCCATAATCTAGAATTACTATTCTATAAAGCCTAGATGATAACCATTGAATCACATTCAATAAGGACCCAATCTATCGCGCATTAAACAATAAGATCCAAGATCAAAATGAGTGACTGAGACTTAACCTTGTTATTGTTACCATCTATAATATTATTTGATGTGGCTTTAATTAGGGAACCGATACAATATTTTATAACAAACCCTACTCTAGAGGCTCCTATTTTCCTCATGGAAGCTCCATCAAAGTTTAATTTGAATAGTCCTAGAGGGGGAGGAACACACTCCATTTTATTCTCATGTTTTGTGGCCTTCCAAAAAACAACCAACCCATTAATGGGATGAACTAATTCTATATTATTAACCATATCCCCCGCTTGTAAATTTAGGTTTAAATAATATGCTAATTATATCATCATGTTTGTACTTTAGAATTTATCCTTACAATATAATAAAATAGTCTATATCATGTCTTATTGTTCTATGATAAATAATATATATGTTTTTTTCCTTAAGTAGAAGGCATTGTATGGAGTGATTTATTGTAGTAGGTAATATGATGAGCTTATTTTATAATAACATCATAAAAATGTATCATAGGTGTATCCTAAAGAGATTAAATTTGGATTGATTATGTGATATTTCCATCTAATATATCCATGTTATTTATTTTGGTGCTAAATTTAATAATATTAATATTTTTATTTTGAATATTTCTTACATGATCTTATTTTAAAAATTTACCTTCATAGTGAGTATCTTAATGAAAAATGCTTTTTATAGATGATGTTTGAATTTTTTATTGTTGTCAAGTAGCTTGTGTGCATTCTTGTACACATCTATATATAAGTTATAAAAAATTAATAAATAGAATACAATGATATTTATTTAATTGGAGTAATAATACTCTTACTAAATATGATTTTCAATTCAAAATCTAAAGTCTTATATGTTAAATATTATAATGCATTTTGTAATTATAAAACATAGTCTTGATGAACTCACACTATGTTGATTTAAGCCTTGTAAATATTCTAATGTTAATTTAGTAACATCATGCCCATGAAAATATAATAATAATATATCTTATAGTTTTATAAACATAGGTAATGAACCATTGGAAAAACTATAGAACTAAACACTATCCTCTTGTGTGAGACCTTTATGAAAAAAATTTAACAAAAACCATCTATTTTTGGCCCAATGTCCAAAATAATGCACATAAAGAATTAAATGTTTTAAAGGATCCCAATGGACAAAAAATAAAAGTAACATAGTCATAATAAATTCAAGAGGATAAGGATACTCAAATACATCTTTTGTGATAGGCTAATGTTTTATAATGTTTTTGTTAATATCAACATTACTTGAAACCATTTGATATTTAATAACTGAAACTTACTCTTGGAGATCTCCTATATATTTCAACATATACATAATATTAATAGTAAGAATTATTTATTTTTTAAATATGCACTAATGGTTTGTAACCTACCATCTATTTGAATCATAGGAATAATTTATTGATCATCCTTAATAGTGGGTTGTAAATTTATGTCATTTGAAAATTTAGGAACCTTTGGTAATTTTAGGTATTTATATGAATCAATATGCACATCATTTTATTTTTTTAAGGAATACATGATATCTTTGTGAATTTTTAAGAAAATCACTCGATTGTTTAAAGGAAGAATTGGTGAAAATTTATTCCAATATGATATAGGAGAGGGAAAAATATGTTTACCATCTATATGTTTTTATGATCTACCTCATTGGTTAATAATTTCATGGACTAATATTTGAAATATGTTATGAGAAAATAGAATAATTTATATGGTTACTATTAAGACCTTTAAGTGTATGTGGAATAATAGAAGATTTCAAACATGCCTTTTTTATCTCCTTGGTATTGATTCTAATTGGATATTGTAGCAATGAGAAGTTGTGAACAATGGGCATTATTTTTTAAAAATATTTATAGCTTTGTAAATGTATAAATCTTCTTGGTCATATGGGGGTTGTTTAAGTTATGCTTGATTTCAAAAATCTTTCTATGGAGTATTTTTTCCTTCTATCACCTAGAAGTAATATGATTTTGAGCAATATCATAATGAAAAAGAAGAAGAAATAAATATGAAACCATAAAAGGCTAATAACCCTAGGGAAAGATAGAATTTGTTGGAGAGTTTTCATGGTGGTGTAATGGACATGCTCTGCTGAGTGGATAAAGTGCCTTGATAGTCTATGTGATAATGACAAAGTATGTAATGTGCTTGTTCTAGTATGCTTGATGTTGGCTTAGTTGATCATTAGAGTTTGACTGATCAAATGTGTTTAAGGTTGAGTATTATGGTTTAAACATGTGAAAGGGGTCCTTTATGATGTTATCTATTATTTTATAGCTTGTGTACATAAGTGGAATTCATCTAATCTATCATAGTTTTCATCTAGACACTTTGGGTCCAGTAGCATAAAATCTAAGTAGGTAGTTTGATGATGTCACCATTACCACATGTGAAAGATTTAAGGGAAATTGGTCATATGGTTGCAATCATAGTAGTCCTTAGTTATTATATGCTAGATCTTAAGTCATACATTAAAGCACAGTCAAATATATAAGTTTACAAGGTTGGATTCTCAATTAGAATTCATTATTTTCCCATAGCCAAATTTGCAGTTAGCTAGAAAGAGCTGAGTAAACATGTTGATGAGGTCAAAATTCACACATGAGGAGGTATATAGACATAATGATTATATGGGTTTGTTTAATTTTGGACTTAGTTTATTTATCATAATTTTTAGATCATGTGTATAGCATAAAAAAAGATATGCATGTGTAAATTTGGGCTCCTAAGCATTTTGACAATGTTTTCTATGTTTAAATTGAGCCAAGTAAGTAGTTTGTTGATATCATATCTCACATGTGAGGAAATTTTAGGATAAGGTGATCATATGGGTTTGTTTAATTTTTATCCTAGTTTATTTTTACTAATTTTTAGATCATGTAATATAGCACATCAAAAGATATGCATATACAAAGTTGGGATTCTAGGTAGATTGATTGTGTTTTCCCATACTTATCCAATTTTGTAATGAGGTAGAAATAATTGATTGAGAATTTTGATGGTGTTATATATTTCATGTGTGAATGTGTCAAGATAATATAATTATATGGGTTTATTTAGTTTTGATCATAGATCATTTTTGTTAAATTTGAGATCATGCGTTGAAGCATAGTAAAAGTTATGGATGTTAAAATTTGGCCTCGTAGGTAGATTTAGACATGGTTGGCTCTGTGATAGAATATTTTGAGAAGGAATTTTTATGGTGTTATATCTCACACAAATTAGGGATCTAGGAGTAGTGTGTCACATGGTTATATTTTACTATGTGATGAGATCATCTGGTCTAAATTTGAGATCCTACATCAAAGCACATAAGAAGTTATTGATGATTAAAAATGGCTACTCAAACATATTGAAATGATCCCCATAGTCATTTTTGAAAGTGTTAAAGCTCAAGCAAGATCAATGATGCATATTTTTCCAAGGAATCAAGAGGAAACAAGATGAGGATGGGTGAAAAGGTATAGGATAATGATCTAATGGTGATCAGGTGTTTGTATAGTTGATCTAATAGTGAGCATTAATCATCAAAGTCTTGACTGATCCATAAAGATTAACAAATCACATTGAGTCAAAGTTCCCAGATTACATGAGATGAGGTCAGTGTGCCTGATGTTTAACATTTAGATTTATTAATATATGAATTAAATCTTAGATAATATCAATAGTGTGAGAATAATCTAAGAAGTGAGTCCATGAGATTCAAGCATTGTGTTTGAACATTAACTATGACCATTTGAATGCAAATATTTGAATTTAACATAGGAAAAACTAGAGCTATGTATTTCATCCATATCTTCTGATACAAGTCAAATTTTTTTGTGATATAAAAATAAAATATGAATAAGACTATATGTCACATCAAATGAACCTAGTTTTAACATTTGGAAGTGAGTACATTCAAAGATATTTAGCATAAAATTTAACTATGTGTTTATGCTTATTCTACAAGTGACCTAAGAAGGTTATTCAACATTATATTAATGTTTTTTTATGTATCATGATGATTTATATATTGGATCATGTTTTATAATCCATGAGGATGTTTTGTGTGGATTTTTTAGGTGTGATCAATCTACTTTAAGTATGAACATTGCTTAAGAATTTGACTATGTGTTTGTTCATGGTGACTGTGTACACCAAGTCAGTGTTTGGGTTATTTGAGCATATGTAGAGGTGAGATAAGGTGACTATGATCATTTGAGTATTTAAAATGTCATATAAGGAGTGGAACCATGTATTTTAAAGTGGTCTCATATTCTTTTTTTACTCGAATGAGTGATAAAGGAGTGAATGGGTTCACATGAGACCTATAAGGGCTACAAGGGCCTTATTAAAAGGTGTAGTTCTTTAAGAGTGACCCATAGATGAAATGGATGACCTATGGAGATTTAATAGTTGTGTCTTCATGTGAGAGACTAAGACATGCCTAATGGCCAACCAAGGTAGTGATTATCAAGACTGTTACGTAAATAATGGGACCAGAGATGATGGGTTCTAGACTTGTTTATGAAAGATTTTTGAGATTTTTGAGAGAGGATTTCATGTGTGTTTTGGATAAAATGAGGGGTAGAGTGCCTTGAGGATGGGTTGAATAACATATCAATTTTATTACTATTTTTATGACTTATAGGTCATAATTCTATTATCAAATTAGTGCTCTTGCAAATTGAGTGTGAGTGAAGGAGAAAACTAATATGTAGAGGTCCATCATCAACTTTTAAAGATATTAGTGCAAAGGTAGATTTTTTCATAGATTTTGTTGTGGTAGATTAGAATACAAGGTGGTTATATCCTCCTTGCAAAATGGTACTTACTAAAAGGTCTATTTTTTTTTGTAGCTTAACTAAATAGGTGTGTTATTACCTTATGGGATTAGAGTCTCACTAAATAGGGATTGTAGTTCCTTGATCATTTATAGATGGTTTAAATTTGATCTTGATATTATAATATAGTATTCCAATTATAGTTTCTAATGTTTTTTATTGCCCATGAAGGTTTCCCATGTATATCTTAGGTTATGTGATTGATCTTGCATTATCTCTCTTACTTATTACTATGAATGATATGTATGCTTCATGAATGCTTGTAGTAACTAGCTAATTATTTGTAAAGATTAGAATTGATGTTGGATTATTTGAACTCAATTATTCACCCCTCCCCTCAATGATTGCACTTCTAAAAATTGGTATCAAAGTGAGGTCCTTTGGTAAAGGATTGATAGCTTGAAGCTGATCTAAGGTATGATGGCTACTCAAAATGTGCAAGGTGGTTTCTCTAATAAGAAATCATTGATATTAAATAGATCAAATTATGATTTTTGGAGTGATAGGATGAAGACCTAAGTTATATCCATAGGGTTTGATGTATGTAAATCAATTTTGGATGGTTATGTTAAACCTATTATTCCTCTATCTAGTGCTTTAGACAAGAAGTTATTTGAGAAAAATTCTAAAGCAATGAATGTCATCACTTGTGGTCTTAAATAAACTAAGTTCACCAAAGTAATTCATTACAAATATACCAAGGAAATATGGGATGAATTGAATACTATTTTTGAAGGAGATTTAAAGGTTAAGATTACTAAGTTTCAAACTCATAAAAGGTAATTTGAAAGTCTCAAGATGATCTAAGAAGATACCGTGGCATCCTTTCTATAGAGAGTTGATGAGATTATGAATATCATCAAAGGTATTAGAGAGAATATTGAAGAGAATATTATTGTTCAAAATGTATAAATGTCTCTATCCCCCAAGTTTGATCCAAAATTATTTTCTATATAAGAGAGTCATGATCTTACTTAGTTGAATATGGATCAATTGCATGGCACCCTTACTCACTATGAGATGAGGAAGAATGATGATATACTACCAAAGATGGAAGATACATTCAAGAAAGAGATGAATCCTAAAAATAAGTTACAACATAATAAATCTAAATAAGATAACATATCTAATATTGATGATGATAAACTAATTGCTTTGATTACTAGGAGATTAAACACTAGCTCAGGGAAGTATAAGGGTAAACCACCCCTCAAATGTTTCAATTATGGAGAGATAGAACATTTTTATTGAAAGTGACCTCATAAGCATGAGAATAAAGATGATAAATATGATGAAGGCCAAACTGATGATAAGAAGACATATAGGAAGAAAGGTTTCAAAAAGTTTAAAAATAAGAAGAGGTCCTTCAATAACAAGAAGAGTCTTTACACTGAATAAGATTATAGCTCATCGGATGAGATTGAAGACAATGATTTAGAATATGATCATGAAGATGATGGTTCTACTAAAGATGAAGCCCTATTCATGGCTGAGAAAGTAATATTCTCACATCAAAAAGAGTCTACTTGGAGTGATTCAGAGGATGATAAAGATGAGGTGGACTGTGAGACTATTTTGATTAAAGATCTTAAAGAACTAAAGATTGAGAAGAAGATGAAATATAAGCTCAATGACTAGGAGGATCAATTTAGTGTGCATGAGGAAATATTTAATGAAGATTCCAAGGATAATGAAGATATGATCAACCATCTCGGTTGTCAATTGGAAATTCTCTCTATAAGTCTAAAATATAAAGACGATGAATGTCCAAGGTATATTTTTGAAAATGAATCTTTGAAATTTGAGCTATAAAATATAGCTATTAATTTGAATACATTTGTGATATTTTATAAGAACTCATGTGATCTATAAAATATTTTGAGTGGTCAAAATCATATTAGTGATAGAACTAGTCTTGGATATGAAGAAGAACATAAGACTATAACGCAAGACAAGATGAAGGATAATGTGAACCATATAATCATACTTTGAACACAAATCATCATACAAGGAATGAATGCACTAGTAGAGTAAAGCAAACTTAGATGAGATAGCCAAATGCTATGAGGTATGCAAGATTCAATGGTTACTATTATACATGTAATCAATCTGGTCATAAGGATAGAGACTGTAAGAGAATTATTAGAAATGAATTTGCATGGGATTATGATGGGGGTCATCAGTCAAAAGGTTTGAACAAAATTAAGTGCTTTAACTATATTAATGTGGGACATGTTACACACCATTGTCCACATAATATTAGACAAGGTGACTCCTCTTCAAAAGGGGGAGGGTTTTTTGTTTGTCATGACATAGGACACATTATAAATTTTCATCCAAATAAATTTCTTACAAAGGTATGGTGTGCTAAAATTTTGAACAAAGAGGTCACATTGCTAGGTTATGTAAGCAAAGGCCTACAAGATAGAATAACTTTAATTAGGCTCTTAGAGTTCAATAAACAAGGCTTATTTCATCTTTGTTATAGAGGATGAGACTAGTGATGAAAATTGGTGTTCTTAAGGAGGAATATGATATTTCTCTAGATATGCAATTTCAGGTCTTGAAATTTTGTCTATTGAAAATTGTGGGCTTTGCAAGTTTTAGGTAGGGCTATAAGGAGGCTATACAAGCCTAGTTTGAAGAAGAGTGATTTTTGCTCAATTTCTCCAAAATAGAAAGGTATGAGTATCTAAAGGTATGTTCTCAGGTTTGTTAATTTTATATTTACTATTTTTTTATAGTTTAGATGCATAGTTGGTGGTCATGGAAGTGTCTTGAGAAATAAGGCTAGTAAGCTTGCTTGGTGGTTATTCATGGTATGTGGAGAATTAAAGATGCTTAGAAGGTAAAATTTCTCATAATTTTCATGGGGAGTCCCTCTAAAATGTTTCTTAGTGAGAAACATCATATTTTAGTTCTTTTATGTTTTTTTCTTCATTGGTTGCAATGCTTGATTGAAGAAAATATTGACATGGAGTAAGAGGAGTTTGTTAAGGCAAGAAGAGCTAGGCTCAGGGTAAAGGGGAGTTTGTATCATATTTATCAGATGGTATTTTCCTATTTTATAGTATTTTTAGGTCCTTAATATTAGTGTGTGCCTAATTTTTCATTGTGTTAAAGGGGGATAAATTTTATATTAGGGAGAAAGTTTTTGTTGTAAGAGTGCTTTGAAGAGAAAGAAGGTGAGCTATATATTGTTATATTGATGGGTGTTGACATCAATGAGAAAGGGTATATTGTTGGAGAGTTTTCATAGTGATGTCATGGTAGTGTCATGGAGATGCTCTGGTAAGTGGATGAAGTTCCTTGATAGCCTATGTGATAATGATAAAGTCTGTAATGTGCTTATTCTAGTATGCTTGATGTTGGCTTAGTTGATCATTAGAGTTTGATTGATCAGAGGTGTTTAGGGTTGAGTATTATGGTTTAAACATGTGAAATGGGTCACATAAGATGTTATCTATGATTTGAGAGCTTGTATGTACAAGTGTAATTCATCAAGTCTATCATATTTTTCATTTAGACAATTTGGGTCCAATGGCAGAAAAAAGAGTAGGTAGTTTGATGATGTCACCATTGCCACATATGAGTGATTCAAGGGAATCTGGTCATATGGTTACAATAATAAAAGTCCCTAGTTATTATGAACCATATATCAAGTCATTCATAAAAGTGTGGCCAAATATATGAGGGTGAAAAGTTGGATTCTTAGTTAGAATTCATTGTTTTCCCATAGCCAAATTTTTAGTTAGCTAGAAAGAGATGAGTAAGCATGTTGATGAGGTCAGCATTCTCATGCAAGGAGGTATATGGACATAGTGATAATATGGGTTTGTTTAGTTTTAAACCTATTTTATTTTCACTAATTTTTAGATCATGAAATATAATGTGACAAAAGATATGCATGTGAGAAGTTGGGCTCCCAGGTATTTTGATAGTGTTTTCAATGTTCAAATTAAGCCAAGTAATTATTTTGTTGATGTCATATCTTGTATGTGTAGAAATTTCAAGATAAGGTGATAATATGGGTTTACTTAGTTTTGATACTAGTTTATTTTCACTAATTTTTAGATCATGCAATGTAGTGCATCAAAATATATGCATATGCAAAGATGGGCTCCCAGGCAGATTCACTGTGTTTTCCCATAGCCAATTTCATAGTGAGGTAGAAAGAATCGAGTGAGCATTTTGATGGTGTTATATATTTTACATGTGAATGTGTCAAGATAATCTAATTATATGGGTTTGTTTAGTTTTGAGTATAGATCATTTTCACTAAATTTGAGATCATGTATTGAAGCATTATAAAAGTTATGGATGCTCAAATTTGGCCTCTTAAGTAGATTTGGACATGATTGGATTTATGATAGAAGATTTTGAGAAGGCATTTTTATGGCATTATATCTCACAGATATGAAGGATCTAGGAGTAGTGTGTCACATGGTTGGATTTTCCTATGTGAGGAGATCATCTTGTCTGAATTTGAGACCCTACATCAAAATGTATAAGAAGTTATTGAGGATCAAAATTAGCTACTCAGGGATATTGAAAGGGTCCCCATAGTCATTTTTGAAAGTGGTAACACTCAAGCAAGATATATGATGAACATTTATCCAAGAATTTATGGTGTATAAAGATGAGGATAGGATCAAAGGTAAAGGATAATTTTCCAATAGTGCATTGGCATTCATACAGTTGATTGAATGGTGAGCATTGATTGTTAAAATCTTGACTAATCCATAGAGATCAATAGAGTGTGTTGAGTCAAAGTTCCCAAGTTACATGAGATGAGCTTAACTTGAGTAATTTTTAACATTTATCTTTGTTATTATATATGTTAAATATTGGACAAGATTTATGATGCAAGATTTATCTTAGTAATGAGTCCATAAGATTCGAGCATTGTGTTCAAAGGTTAATTGTGACCATTTGAATTCAAATATTTGAATTTAACACAAAAAAATGAGAGCTATGTATTTCATCCATATATTTTGAGAGAAGTAAAATTTGTTGGTTCTATAAAAATCAAAGATGAATAGGACTCTATAACACAACAAATGAACCTAATTTCAAGATCTGAAAGTGAGTGAAGTCAAAGATATCAAGCCTAAAAGTTGATTGTGTTTGTGCTTCTTTTACAAGTGACCTAAGAAGGTTATTTGAGTTTATATTATTATTTTGATGTCTCATGATGAATTAAATATTGAATCATGTTGTAAACTCCATGAGGATGCTCTATGTGTATTTTAGAGGTGTGATCAATCTATCTTGAGTATGAACAATGATTAATAAGTTGACTATGTGTTCATTCAAGGTGACTTTGTGCACCAGGTCAGTGTTTGGGTTATTTGAGCATAGAGAAAGGTGAGATAAGTTGATTATGATCATTTTACGATGTTTATGGGGACATAAGGAGTGTACCCATGTATTTTAAAGTAGTATTATGTAATTTTTTTTACTCAAAGGAGTGTTAAAGGAGTGAATGGGTTCACATGAGACATATAAGGGCTACAAGGGCCTTATTAAAAGGTGTAGTTCCTTAAGGGTGAACCATAGATGAAATGGATGACATATGGATATTGTATTAAGCCATGTATTTATGTAAGAGACTAAGGCATACCTAATGGCTGACCAAGGTAATGATTATCAAGATTTCTCTATAAATAGCAGAGCCAAAGATGAAGGGTTCTAGACTTGTTAATGAAAGACTTTGGAGAGTTTTGAGAGAGGTATGTGTGTTTTGGAGTAAATGAGTAGAGTGCCTTGAAGATGGGTTGATGATCAAATCAATTTGAACACTATTTATATGACCTATAGGTCATAATTCTATTGGTAGATTAGTGCTCTTGTAGATTGAGTGTGAGTAAATGAGAAGAGTGATATGTATAGATACATCATCAGGTGTTAAAGGCATTTGTTCAAAGATGTATTTGTTCATAGGTGTTGTTATGGTAGCTCAGAAACTAAGGTGGTTGTAGTCTCCTTGTAAGGTGATACTTGTTAAAAGGTCTGGTTATTATTATAGCTCAACTAGACAAGTGTGGTAGCACCTTATGAGATTAGAGTCTCACTAAATAGGAATTTTAGTTCCCTGATCATTTATAGATGGTATAAATTGGATCTTGTTATTTTATAATAGTATTCTAATTACAAGTTCTAGTGGGTTTTATTCTCCAAGAGGGTTTCTCATGTATGCCTTGTGTTATGTGACTGATATTACATGGTATATCTTGTTTATTTCTATGAATGATATGTATGATTCATGAATGCTTGTAGTAACTATTTAAGCATTTGTAAATATCAAAATTGAATTTGGATTATTTGGGCTCACTAATTCAACCCCCTCTTTGTGATTATACCTCTTATAAGATTGGCATAAAAAGACTCAGTGATAGGTTCACCAAATGTTTAACCCTTTTTAGAAATAAGTTTTAAGATATAATAGCCTAATCAACAAAGTAATATCATATTCCATAAGTAGGTCAATTAAATAATTTGAATTCACAATATTCAATTATAGTGTTGAATTATGGAAATATTTTAAATGTAGAAATTATAATTTCAAATAGTAATTTGATTGCTTAAAAATGAATAATAGATAATAATTATCTTGTTCACTGATGTTTAGGTATATTTAGGAAATGCATGTGTATAAATAATCAGGGTAATGATCATGTATGATTCTCTATTTTCTTGAAATTATCTCTCTATCAACCTAGACATTACCATTAGAATTTCAACACTAACATAAATGTTTATGCCCTAGTTTTAATTCTTCTATCTCTATTGAATCATAGGTAATTTTCATAAAATTCCACTTCTGCCTATTAGGTATTATCATTTCCTTTTCAATTCTCTATTTGGATCACATTCATAGGTTTTGAATATCAATGTGTAACTCAAAACCATAGGTCCTCAAATTAGAGCATGTGATCTTTAAAAATAAGGTTTAGTGGGCTCAAGTAAATTTTATCTAACCTAAAATACCACCTATATCAATGAGCAATGCCTACATAGACATATACTTTGAATAGAGCCTTAGATTGATGTAATGATCCCCTTTATGTGGGTGTAGACACCTAAATTACATTTAGTGTCTAAATACACCTAAAACCTACTAATTAATTTTCCTAAATTTGAATTATGATTCATTAACATCTCCCTCCTTATTTAAATAATTTAATAAATCAAATTTAATCAATTGTGTACACTCTTAATCTAAATTTAATTATTAAATCTAGGGTTTTCACCTCACCCAACATCTTCCATATTTATCTCCCTCACATGTTGACTCACTTGAACCAATCCCATAACTTTCTCAACTACCTTTGATTCATCCCTTGAGTTGTCAAATAATTTTACTCATTCTTGGTGATGCAATCAAACATATCTATGTTTCCCTCAACCATTTGAAATGGCCATCATCCTCATCAATGAGGACTCACTAGCCACTGTAGATTATTTGAATAATTTGAAATATCTAAATAATCATCCACCATTCTATCTTTCCTCCAAAAATCTATAAATAAGCATGAAATCCCCCACTTTCATCATCCTAACTTATGATAATGTATTGCTATCAAAATCAAAAGTAAATCAAAAGTGAATTAAAGCCACCAAGGATTATTTTTATATCAAAATGCTTCCCATTTTATCTTTCATTGGAATATTTAGCAACCACAATTCAAAGAGAGATAATCAAATTCACATCACAATGGAAGAATATTTTCATAACTAATACAATCAAATTCACATCGCAATGGAAGAATATTTTCATAACTAATGTATAAGTTTGTGTTGTTTCTTTTGCTTTTATCTCTATCTTAGGTTGAGCTAGTTTAGATTAACATTTCATAACTTAATTTACATTTCTATATTTCCTTCAATACATTTTGGCATGCCTAGTGTAAATTCAACTCATATTTTTCATCTCATATCATCATAGGTGAATTTAGAATCATTTTTCAATTGATTCTTGTTGTTTTTTCTTTTGCATATACATTTAATCTTGGTCTTAAAAGTTATGTTTAAAATAGAAGGTCTTATTCTATATTTTTAAGTTTTATTGTATGTAACTACTACATAGCTATGAATTTGAAAAGGTTAAAAATAAAATTACAAAAGTGAACTATGAAATCATTATTTACTCCATTTTTAAAGATTTTCATAATTTTATTTCCATCATCTTTCTGATTGATTTCTACTTTTGTCTATGTTTTTGGTTTTTTATAACTCTCTATTCTAGGTTAATAGAGAAACCATAGTTCTTAACTATGAAATCAATCAAATCACCTAGGAAATAATTTTGAAACCATGAAATTATTCCCCATGTTTTTCATATTTTCTATTTTATTTTGAATTTATGCAGGTTAGTTGTGAAATTATGATCATAAACTATGAAATAATTGTCATCAACTATTAAATTATCATTTTCACCGATGAAATAAGTAATTGTATCAAAGAATTTAGTGAATATAATTAATAAATAGTTTTAAAACTATGAATTCATTTATGTTTTTTTTTATTTCTATTTTTTTTGGTCTATAACTGATAACAATTTTGCATTTCTTATTGACTTTGTATTTGAAAATTTGTAATAGAGGCTTGTTTTCATATTATTTTTTTATTTTTTATAACTCTTGTAGGTTTCCTTGATTCTAATCTAAATCAAACTTTATAACAAAATATTTGTAGGATTCTAGTCAAATAAAAGTTGTAAAAAAGTTAAAACAAAAACCAAAATATTTATATTTTTGTTACTAATGCTTTTATTTTATTTATTGTAATTATCTCACATTTATTTTTCACAGAGTTAATTCATTTCCATATTATAGCATTCTATTTGTGTGGTGAAATTGTGTATGCTCTTCCCTTGGCATCACATTGGTGAATATACTCAAGAATCAAAAGAAATTTTATAACTTTTATGTTACCCAAGTTGTGCTTATATATGCTCTTTCCTTGGCATCAAACTGGTGACAATACCTAGAAATTAGAAACAAACATTAACATTTTTTATTTTTCTATGGGATTTATTGACCATGGTTTTCACCACCATACAATAAGCCAAACCCTATGTATTGATGAGTTATATAAAGTGAGATATAACTATTTAAATGGCCTAATCAATTATATATATTAGGTAAACTATTATGTGAGGTGATTTCATGCTTCAATGCCTATGATTTCCACAATTTCCTTGAAATATAGTTTTTTCAATTGTCAAAACATTGAGACCCTTAAGGTTGTGTTGGGATAAAACCCAATATTGTGAATCTACTTAATCGATTTATTCCAAAGAATCAATCCTCAACATACCAAAAGGTATATTATAAAAATTTGTTTTAGATAAACTTGTGAAAACCTTAATCTTAAGAAATCTTATTTATTGCTCAACTTTGATGGATTGGTTAGTGGTTAGTGCCAATAAGTTACCTTTCACACACCTTTAAAACCAAAATAAATGATATAGGGGAATGGAAATATATTCCATGGTTAGTGACTTAAAATATTAGGCCATGGTTGAGAACATGGACAAGTAAGTGACATCAAAAGGCCCAAATGTTGTTTAAAACATTAATCCTAGATTTTCACCTTTTTATGCAATTTCTTGATTATTTAAATTAGGACTTTAATTTTTTTTTCCTTTTGACTTTACATGTTCTACAATATCCTTGAGTGAACACTAAGTTCTTTTGATCTTAAAACTACCAAAACATCTTCAAATCAAACTTGCCCAAAAACTCAAATGTAATTAGTTAAAATTAGAATTTTGTAGTCATTTTGGGTCGTATTCTTAGTTTAAAGTTTCAATTTATTTAAATCAAGTCCTTTCTCCCTATCCATGTTAGATATCACTAGCTAGATTGGCATGATTAATAATTTTAATGCAAGCTCTATGCAATTTTTAAATTGTCCTTTTTAATTTGGAGGCCAAGATCATCATGTAGAAATGCATTAAGTCATTAAACAAGAAAATAGGATTACCAAGCCCTAAATCTCTCCAAAATACTTGATGCTTTGACCACTACATCATGTCCAACAAAAAAATTATTGCTTCAAGGCTTGGAATTAGGATAAAAATTTCCACTTTACTTTGATGTATAAAACTTGAAAAACTTGATTAGAAGTAAACATCCTTCACCTTCCATTCATGATCAATCTATAACCAAAGGCTCTTTAGAAGGTATAAATTCCCTTGTAGGATCCTCAAATCACAATCCTCAAGTATCTCGAGGAAAAGGTAAATCCATCTTACATGAGGAATCATCCCAATAAATTCATCGATTTTCTATGAGAATACATGGACACCATGATAACCAAGAGACTATATATATCCAATCCCATAAAATAACTTATTCTTTTGTTAATCCTAATGTGAGTGTAAATCCTAATCTATGTTAACATATTTATCCAACCAGTCTAAGTTTGAACGTGCATTTAAACTAATCAATCACTAATCCAACCAACCAAAACTTGAATCTTCATTCAAATTTGTTAATAAAATAAATAAATCCAAACAAGAATATGAATTCAATTTTAATAAATCCAAATTTGATCACACCTAATTTTCATATACATTCATGTTCACAATTTCATGATCAAATCAATTAAATTTTGAATCTTCATTCAAACTCACAAATCAACCTAAATCATTGTCTCCAAGGCTCACCAATAATTACCAATCCAAATCAAAATTAAATCTTGAATCATCATTCTATCTAACCAATCCAACCATCTAATTTAAGTTTAAACATTACTTCACGTATACTCAAAAATCCTAATTTAAGTAGTGGTTCAAAAAATCAACTTTCTCATCCAAATACTCTTGGATTAGTTCTTCCAAATCCAAATAATTTTAACTCCAATCTAAACCCTTCCTTTAACTTCAACCCAAACCCAAACATCCATTTTAACCATATGACTAGCTCATATCCAAACAAAAAATTAAACCCAACTAATTCAAATAACCCCAAATTTAATTCAAACCTTAACCCAATTAATTTAAACACAAATCATAATTATATCCTTAACCAAAACCAATATAACCAAAACCCAAACCAACTTCAGCTAAATCAAGCCAATTCTAACTTAAACATGAGATTTAACCCATCCAACCTAAACTATAACATGGATCCATAAAAATTCAATCCAAACTCCTTCAACCAATCTAAATTTTTATCTAATACTAACCAAAACCCCATTGACATTAACACCAATCCTCCACTAATAAACTTGAACTTTAAGACAAACCCAAATCAACCAAATTCAAACATTCACTTTAAAAGTAATCCAAATCCAACCAACTTTGGTTTCAACACTAATCAAAACCTAATAAACCTTGGTTATAACACTAATTCCAATCCTTTTGTGAATCCATAAAATGTTAAATTTACCAATCAACCCCAAAATAACTTCAACCAACAACCTAACCAATTTCCACAAAATAAAACTAGCACAAACCAATTCATTTATCAACCATCTCACTCATATAGTTTAATAAGTCAAATGAACCAACTATATCCATGTTTTATATAATAATATGAAACCATTAAAGATAGGTTTCAAGGCTTAAAAAATGGTTCTTATTCTAGGAAAAAATATTTTAAATTCCAATAAATTTGTTCGTATCATTATGACTTAAGTACCATGACAACACCTTTTCCTAAATACTTATAACTCCTAAAATTTGAAAAATACAAAGGTAAATGAGACCTTAAATAACACCTAACATGATTCTATCATGAATTTTCATGAATTGATTATACCATCAAATATATGTTATGATTATTCCAATGAAATCTTGAGGTTCAAGCCCTTGAATGGTTTTCACACATTCCTAAAGGATCTATCTTCATTTCTAAAGAACTATCTAAGAATTTTGTTCATCAATTTTCTTATAAAATTGAAAAATATTTGACCACATTTTATTTACATAATACCAAATAATATAAAGGTAAAACCTTTTCTTCCTTCTTATAAAGATGGTGATTAATGATAAGTCATTTTACATGGTCATTTCTTGAAACTAAACTTGTGGACATATTTATGAACAATATAAACTTAGACTTTAGAAATCACTTATTTCTTATTTTTCCAAGGTCATTTTATGAAATCATTTAAAATGGAGTCTAAGTTGAATGACATTAATTAATAAACATGTGATCAAGATATATAAACCTAAAAATAATTCTTCCAAACCAACAGAAAAACCAAAATTACTTGTAAAGAATAAGAACATTGTTGAAGATGATTGATTAGTGTTAAAAAAATTAAAATCCCTCCAAATCAAACACAAACTTACACCCAACCCATTAATATCATAACTATTCTTGGTGGATAACCTAGACAAGGAAGACCTAAGTGTAAATTCATTTAATTGTGACACTTATGAAAATGTTTTTCTAAAGTTGGCCCACACTAACATGATTACTTGGCTAAACACCAAACCTTTTTATTATAACATTCCTAAACCTTATTGGTATAGATAAGATTAATACTATGAATACCATAGGATAAAATGACATTCTACTAATTGATGCATGCACCTCAAGAACTATGTTCAAGACCTCATTGACAAAAGGAAAATAGAGATTGAAAACCAAACATCCAAAAATTAAATTTTGGTGATATACCTAGATCCATTCCCCAATCATGAGCAAGGAAAAGGTAATAAAAATAATAACAACATGAAGCTAGTCAATAGTGTTGATTTTATGAACAACCACATTAATGTCATTACTTTTCATCCTCAAGAGTGTAAAATTATTACAAAGAGCAAAAAACTTACCATTTCAAATGCATAATCATCTAATATTTAATGTAGTTACAATATTATTGATCATCTTAAGAGTATACCTATTACTATTTCTATATTAGACTTTCTCAAAATGTTACCTATATATATAATTATATGATACAAAGTACTTCAATATTTTATCATCCCTTAAGAAATCAAACCTATAAACTTCTAAGAATTAGTTGGAAAATTTTCAACTAATTATCTAGTAACATTTCACCATTATGATTTCTCTCCTTTGGGATCTATTCATAATCTTACATTTTACATAGAGGTTATCATCTCTATGAATAAGGTAAAAGGGTGTTTATATATGGTGTATCATCATTAAATCTATGTATATTAATGCTAATAAAACACTTAGGATGTCCAAGAATATCATTGGAAATTAATATTATCACTATAAAGGGACATAATAACAAGTGAGAGTCCATAGGTATAATTTATCTTCCTTTGATGGTGGGGTGTATTATAAATGAAACTCTAGTGCATGTGATTAATATTGATATAACTTATACCATATTTCTTGGACATCCATGGATACATTCAATGAATTTTATACCATCCACCCTACACTAATGTGATCCTCAACCCTTCTAATAGTACAAGCTATTGGAAAGTAGATACCAAAAATCTAATTATTTACTAGTTGCCAATGACAAATTTACTCTTGTTGAGGATTATTATTCACTTAAAATTTGTTTCCATCCTAAAATTTTATTTCAAATACCTCATCTAGGTGTTTATATTAACACACCAATTAATTCCATTTCCATTAAAAATCCTTCCACCAGTGAAGCATCAATCAACCATCTACAAAACAAGATTCTAATCAACCTTTTATTGAGCAATATTCCAACCAACCACTTGCAACCAAAGAATATTCATCCTCCTCATCCCATTTAAAAATCATTTATAAAGGAATGAATGATTACATAATCTAATATTTCAACTATATAAGTGTAATCCATATAAATCCACATAATTATGGTAAGCCCTACCATCAAAAGGATAATCAAGTGGCTAAGAGATTCAACAAAACAAAATTTATAGAAAGTGGTTTAATTTAAAATAAATATATAAAATATTCCAATCCTCCCTCAATTTACTCTGATGAATTATCTACTTAATTTACCAATAATAAATATCATGTCACCAAGCCCATCATGTGTAATATTATGAATTATAAAGGTAAAGACCTTGATCTCCATGAAAAAGGATCTATTGAACCCATAACATTAAAATTAAATGAGTTCAACCATGGCATATGGTTTAATCTAATTAATGTTAGACTTTTCTAAAGTGACTCTTGTAATGAGTTAGAGGAGGATTATTTAGATAGTGAAATGGGTTCAATTCTTAATCACTAAGAAGACCTTGCCATTAATAATATTTTTCATGAAAATCATGTTTTCACACTAGACTTAACATATCCATCCCTAATAAATTAGAACCAACATAAAACACCTTCACTTGATCATTTTCAATATGATGAGGTAATTTTAGAATTCTTAAGAACATGGGACCATATTCTAGTAGGTGATCATAAGAAAGGGTTTTCAATTTAGTTTGATATTTTTACACACTTTTGGGAAGAATAATTACATAAAAATATCAATTCATTATCTACTTCAAATAAATTAGACCTATAGGTTGAATTCAATCTTCCTACACCACCAAAAAATTATAAATAAGAATAAACTCTCTTAGTTGAAGATACTATTCCTTTAAACATTAAAATAGAGGAAGATCCTAAAATTTTCAAACTTGCAGTCTCTCTTACTCAAGAAGAAATAGAAATACTTACACTTTTACTTCTCTAATTCTCTTATTTTATGTGCATGGTATTATGAAAATATGTTAGGGATCGATCTATAACTAGTAGTGCATCATCTTGTTGTAAATCTAGATGCCAAACCAATTAAACAAAAAAATTGTAAGATGCATCCCAAGATAGTACTTTGGTAAAAGAATAATTGAAGAAGAAACTAGTACTTATCTTCATACTCCCTATCAACTATTCAGATTGGATATCCAATATAGTCCTAATATCATAAAATCTAGAAGGAATCAAATTTTGTACATATTTTTGTGATATCACTAAAGCATGTCTAAAAGATGATTTTCCATTTCCCAATATCAACATGATCATGGATTCTACTATAGGTAAAAAAATGTTGTCTTTAATAGATGGTTTTTTATGGTATAACCAAATCAAAATCTCTACTGAAAACCAACATAAAACAACATTCAAAACATCATGGGGAACTTTTTACTATCAAGTGATGTTTTTTTGTTTAATTAATGTCAAGACTACATATCAAATGGCAATGACTATCATATTTCATGATATTATGGAGGACTATGTTGATTATTGTTATGAACCTAATATAACTAATACACAAATTAACTAAAAATACTATCTTAATATTGTACTCCTTTTATGAAAGGAATCACTTTGAATTGTTTGCCACATCAAGGGGGCTACCTCTGTTGAGCCATGCTCAATTAAACTTCTTCTTGGATATAGTACAATGGGATATGCCCTCTTATTTATATTATTCTAATATATCCCACTCTTATATTCTATGCATATGGGATTATTATTTATATTCATTACTATTCATATTATTACTATTCTAACCCCCCCCCCACATATATAATATATACCTCTATCTAGGTATATTACATTCCATCCCCCTTGATATGTTTCATCCTCAAAACATGCAAATAATTAAATATAAAAAATATGTATAAGAAAAAATAGAGGTACATCCATCTGCCTTTTTCTGCTTCCACTTCTTCTTGTACATGGAGAGGAACATGTACATTAACAATGTGAGATCAAGTGATATATCAGGAGTTTGAAGTGCACAAAGAGCTATGGATGGAATAAATTTAACTTGAAAAATGAGGTTATATTTGAGCATAGAAAGTTGAAACTTAACAATCAACATCTCAAAGGTAGAACAAGGGTTCACACAAAAAAAATCAAGTTAGCCAACCGATGGAACATTCCATCCCCCTTAACATGGTACTTTGAGGCTTTGGAATTTTTGGGCTCCTGCTTGGGTGTTTTTCCTATTGAATGGAATAATTGGTGAAGAAAATAGCAAGTGAATCAATCTTTCTAGAGTGATCAACATACCATGATCTGTAAGTGTCCTCTAAATCTAGCTATGTAGTTATTTCTACTTCATATTATTTAACTATAGGAAATGAATCCACATACCATGCACTATAGTTATGCTCATAATCTAACCATGCATAAATTTCTTCATCATATTGTGTTATGGTATGTGAATGAAGCTTAATTCAATCAAGACAACATGTACATCATGTGTTATTTGGTTGAGTTTTTGTAAAATATTAGTAAAAGTGGAACATAATCCTCCATTGTAGTAGGTGAGGAATTACATGACATTTTTTTCTTAATACAAATAGGCAGTCACTAAAATTTCAATAACTTTTACAATAAAAAATGAAAATCAAAACCATAAATGGCTATAGAAATATGAGATAGAGGCACACAAAACCCAAAAAACTTTTTGTGTTATTCATTATTATTTGAGAGAATTATGCAAAAGAACAGCCAAATTATTTTAAAATAAAAATAGAAATCTATACCTTAAATTGGTAGATTTTGGCTTCATATATCCAACTGACTCTTCAAACCTACATTTTGATAATTATAATTTCCCAATATTTCCACAAAATATCTCTCTCAACTCTACAAAAGAATAACAATAAAAAATTTCACTCTAAAATCTCTTGTATAAATACTACAAACTCACTCTCAAATGTCTTACATAAACCATGAAATTAAACCAAATATTTTATCCTTAAAAAAATAAAAAATATTTTTTATCCACTTTTTGATCACTAGGTTCCCATTAAGGCAAGGTGAGAGCATATGATGAACAAAACTAAAAACTCTTAGTTGCATACACTCTTATTACAATAGAAAAAATACATGAAAATAGCTTTAGAAAGAGCTCTGATACCTGATGTTATGAACCTAATATAACTAATACATAAATTAACTAAAAATACTATCTTAATATTGTATTCCTTTTATCAAAGGAATCACTCTGAATCGCTTGCCACTTGTAGGGGGATACCTCCTTTGAGCCATGCTCAATTACAATTCTTATTGGATATATTATAATAGGCTGTGTCCTCTTATTTATACTATTATAATCTATCCCACTCTTATATTCTATGCATGTGGGATTATTATTTCTATTCATTACTATTCATATTATTACTATTCTACCTCCCATATATAGTATATATCTCTATATTTATATATTACATTCCATCCCCCTTGACATTTTTTGTCCTCAAAACATGTAAAGAAATACATATCAAAAATATATACAAGACCAAATAGAGGCACACCCATGTGTCATTTTCTACTTCCACTTCTTTTTCTTGTACTTGGAGAGGAACATGTACATTAACAATGTGAGATCAAGTAATATATCAAGAGTGTGAAGTGTAGAAAGAGTTATGGATGGAATAACTTCAAATTGAAAAATTAGGTTAGATTTGAGCACTAAAATCTAAAACTTGATAATCAACATCTCAAAGGTCGAACAAGGGTTCATAAAAAAGTATGTTGAGTGAGCCAACCGATGGAACATTTCATCCCCTTTAACATGGAACTTTGAAGGTTTGGAAGCTTTGATCTCCTACTTGGGTGTTTTTTCCCATTAAATGGAATAATTAGTGAATAAAATATCAAATTAATCAATCTTTCTAGAGTGATCAACATACCATGATCTGCATGTGTCCTCTAGTTCTAGCCATGTAGTTATTTCTACTTCATATTCTTTAACTATAGAAAATGAATCTACATACCATTCACTATAATTGTGCTCCCAATCCAACCATGCTTAAATTTCCTCATCATATTATGTTATGATATGTGAGTGAAGCTTAATGAGATCAAGACCAACATGTATATCATGTGTTATTTGGTTGAGTTTGTGTAAAATATTAGTGAAAGTGGAACATACATCCTCCATTTTAGTAGGTGAGGAGTTACATGACATTTTGTTTTACAAATAATAAGTCACTAAAACTATAATAACTTTTTCAATAAAAAATAAAAATCATAAATATAAACTATTATAGAAAGTTGAGATAGAGGTGCACAAAACCCAGTAATATTTTTGCATGATTTATTATGTTTTGTGATCAGTATGTAAAAGAATAGTCATGTTATTTTGAGATAAAAATGGAAATCTACACTTTGAATTGGTAGATTTTGGCTTCATATATCCAACTAGATCTTCAAACCTATATTTTAATAATTATAATTACATAATATTTCCACAAAAATACCTCTCTTAACTCTACAAAATAATAACACTCAAAATTCTCACTCTAAAATCTCTTGCACAAATACTACAAACACACTCTAAACTCACTTACACAAAATCTACAAACCCTTCCTACAACTCTCCATATTGATGTTTCTACAAACCATGAAATTAAACCAATTATCTTCTCCTAAAAAAGTTAAAAAATAATTTTTATCCACTTTCTAATCACCAAGTTCCCGTTAAGGCAAGGTGAGAACATATGGTGAACGAAACTAAAAACTCTTAATTGCATACACTCTTACTAAAATAAAAAAATACATAAAAATGGCCCTAGAAATAGATTTAATACTAGATGTTATGAACCTAATATAACTAATACACAAATTAACTAAAAATACTATCTTAACATTGTATTCCTTTTATGGAAGGAATCACTCTGAATTGCTTGCCACTTCGATGGGGATATTTGATTTGAGTCATGATTAATTAAAATTATTCTTGGATATATTATAATGAGTTATGCCCTCTTATTTATACTATTCTAATCTATCCCACTCTTATATTCTATGCATGTGGGATTATTTTTTCTATTCATTACTATTCACTACTATTCATATTATTACTATTCTACCCCCATATACAATATATACCTTTATATAGGTATTATATAATGATATGCTTTCAAAATATAAATCAAGAGAAGAATATCCTAAAGTAGTTTATGACATCTTTAAACACATGAGAGAGTATAAAATGAGATTGAATCCTAAGAAGTGTGTGTTTGGTGTGACATTAGAAAAGTTTTTAAGTTTCATTATTTCACAATGCAAAATAGAAGTTGATCCTTCTAAAGTTTTAGCTATCATAGATATTCTCTCATCAAAGAATCTCAAATAACTTCTAAGTCTATAAGGTAAAATACAATAAATTGGGCATTTCATATCACATCTTATAGATATTTATCATCCTTTCACATTCTTGCTAAAGAAAGACACTCCTTTCAATTGAAATGAGAGTTATGAAACAAAATTTGATCACCTTAAACAATATCTTTCTAATCCACCAGTATTAATTCCACCTTTTTTTATGTTTTTTATTATATATATCAGATACTCAAATTACATTGGAGACATTGTTAGCACAACATGATGACATTGGGAAAGAAAGAAGTGTATTACTTAATAAAGACAATGATATCTTATGAAATTTATTACTCTCAAATGTAAAAGACATGCCTCACAATTGTTTATACCTCAAAAAAACTTTGACATTACATGTTCAAAAATCAAGCTAAGATCATTTCCAAAATCAACACTCTCAAATATTTTCTATTTAGAACAACTTTAACATGTACGATGGCTAAGTGGGTTATGCTTCTTAGTGAGTTTGAACTTGAGTATGTTAATTAGAAAGAAATTAATGGACAACTCTTAGTAGATTCATTGGAAAAACACCTCTCAAATATAAATCACATCTTATTATATAATTTCCAAATGAAGTAATAATGTCTATAGATGAGTCTCTATTTTAGCAACTATTATTTGATGGTTCCTTCACCAATCATGGATCAGGGGTAGGTATCTTACTAATCACACTAAATGGGGATTATATTCCCAAGGCTTTCATAATTGAGTTCCCTTATACAAACAATATTGTAGAGTATGAAGATCTTATAATAGGTCTCAAACTAGTTATCCAATGGGGCATTCAATGTCTTCTTGTCTTTAGAGATTATAAAATTATCATTAAACAAGTAACAAATGAATTCCAAACTCATGATGATAAGTTAATACCTTAAAATTGGATGGTAGACAGATTAAATTTGTCTTTTATATTCCTCCAATTTGAATAAGTACCAAGAATCAATAATAAGGTAGCAGATTCCATGGATACCATTAGTTTGTTGTTTGATCTAAATTAAAAAAATAACAAGTTCTTTGTTGAAAACCTAATGATACTATCTAATGACATGCTTAATTAAAAAATGGTTTTCAAGGTGTTTGGTCCCACTTCTCCCTAATATTATGACATATATAACTATCTTCATAATAACACCTTATCGTATAACCTATCCCATAATCAGTGCAAATCATTTATCCAATGCACCTCTCACTAAATCATCCTTTGTAACACCTTGTATCATAGAGGCTATGGTGGAACTCTATTATGTTTTTTAAACTCTCAATAATATACTTTGGAAATTATGGAAGTCTATGGGAAAGTATGTGGTTTACATCTGAGTGACATAATCCTAGCAAAAAAACATTTTTTGGGTGGGTTATTATTGGCCTACCATAAAATTTGATTCATGAGCCTATATTAATAAATTCATACCTTGTCAAAAACATGTGGACCTTATACATAGCCCATCACAATCTCTATAAAATATTACCACACCTTGTCCATTCTCCACATGGGGCTTATACCTCATTAGAAACAAATCCTAGTTCTTATGATGGTCATAAGCATATTATTATGGAAACTAGGTATTTTGCCAAGTGGGTTGAGACAATGCCCCTTACTTATGTAACTAGAAGGAAAATTTCAAAATTCATCCTAAACCATATTGTTTTCCACTTTGGTATCCCGTATTCTATCATTTAAAATAATGGAAAATCATTCAAGAATAAGGAATTTAAAGATCTTTGTCAAACCTATCATATAAATCATAAGTGGTCCACTCCCTACTATCAAAAAAATAATGACCAAGCTGAGTTAACTAATAAAAAAATTGTGCATTATTAAATGACTTGTCAATGAAATTGGTCATGAATGACATACATATTTATGTCCATCCCTCTAGGCATATTGCATAGCATTCATACACCTATGAGAGTAACCCCTTATTATATTATATATGAAAGTGAGTCTATTCTACCAATAGAAGATGAGATTCCATCTTTTTGTATATCCCTCTAATAAAATAATTGATTAAGAATCATATCATACTTCATGCCTTATTAAACTCATCTTTCTAGATGATAAAATACCTAATGTTTTAAACCATTTGCAAGTATATCAAAATCACCTTCATTATAACTATAATAAGTGGATAAATGCTAGAGAGTTTGAAATAAAAGAATTTATTCTTAAGGAAAACCAATGCAATACAAATGCTGAGAGAGAGAGAGAGAAATAAAGTTTTAACCTAATTGGTTGGGTCCATATATCGTCATTGCTAAGTATGTATTAGGAGTTTACAAATTGGCTACAAAATGTGGAGAGGAAATTAATGAACCCATGAACATCATGCATCGTAATATATTCTATGCCCAAATTTTTTATATATGTTTTTAATATCCTATGTGTCAAAAAAATTCTAAAAAAAATCCAAAAAAAAAAAAAAATCATCAAAAGTTAGAAAAATAAAAAATTAGAAAACCAAAAAACATAGATTGTCAAAAAGTGAAAACTAGTTTGTTGTTACTTTGTGCAAGTACCATGGTGAAAACCAAGTTTTCAATGCCATGTGTAATCCATTTTCTAGATTCACCCTAGTTACTTAGGGGCATCTTGTTTCATAAATCCATTATATGTTTGTGTCATCCTTTGTCACTTGTTTCATTGCTTTCCCTATAGAATGTTAGCTTAGGGTTACATCCTTCTATTTATGTACCTAAGTCACTACTCGTGCTAGAGGAACATATTATATATTCACATCACAATCTTTTATCACCTATGTTTAATCAAAACATCCAAAACTACATGTAAACACTTACCAAAAAACATCTACCACCCTAGCTAGCTTCCAAACTCATTCACTCATATTTCTTGGGAGGGGCAATCATGCATCTATTCATATGACACTAGACACATCATCAATCATCCAATTTCTCATCACTTCTTATATTTTAAGAAATACACTTGGCCCAATATCCCCACATGGATTTTGTCTAGGGTGGATTATGTGGGAAACACTTAGAGACATGGGGTCTCTAGGGTCAACTTAGCCACTACCTTCCCCATTATCCATTTTGATAAGCATGGATTTGTTTTTAATTTATGCATTACCATTTATACTTCCTCATAAGTTTTTCATCTATTATCTTGGCTCTTGGCTACCAATTATCTTAAATCTCACTTAGGATGTGTTGATGATGAAAATTCTACCATTAATGAATGAACCCTTTCACTTATCACAAAGTTTAAGCTAAAATCATACCAATCTACTCGCGGGGTTCTAAAGGTTCAACTACAATCCTAAAGATGCAAAGGGTTTTTTAAATATTTTGGGAAATAATAAATAAGTCATCAAATGTAACATATTTGATTATAACATAAAAATCCACTTTATCAAATAATGAATCAGTTTAGATATGAATCTATAATCTATCTTGTTCATTAGATAAAACCTATTGATTAGATAATCTCTTGAAGGAAATAATTCTAATTCAATAAAATATATATATTTAAAGTAATATTTTGCTTCTGTTGTAATATTTCTAGGTAACTTCAAAATATAAAACAATAAACAAATTTAAGATAAGATAAAGGTAAATAAACACTCAATCGAGTAAAGAAAACACACAAGATACAAAACAAACAATGGCTAACAAACTAGTTAAAACAAAAGACAGAAAACATCCAAACTAAACTAAAATATAAGAACAAATCAATCTAACTATCTAAGAAATAATAAGCTAATGAACAATTAGAAAGTCTAATAAACTTAGAGAAAAAGTTAAAAGAGTTTAATCAATAATCTAAACTAAAACTAAACTAAAACTATAATCTGAAATCTAAACTAAACTAAACTACAACTGACCTACAAAACAACTAACAACAAATTTAATAAATAACTTTAAAACTAAACCTAAAACTATATAAATGGAACTAATCAAAGAATAAACTATATTAAAGCATGTAGAGAAATATCTATTTAATAAATCACGTGAACAAAACATAAATAAAATAGTAAACTAAGTAGGTGAAAAGATAAAGATATAAACTAAGAAATATAAAAAAACTAAATTAATATATGATAAACAAAAAATATATTTAAAATCAAAGTAAATATAAAATAAAATAAAGTCTGTGAGTCTCAAAGGAGAGTCGCCTTTGAAAAATAAGATAGATTTTATTGATAGAACCAATGTATTTCTTTATAAATATCTTGAGAGACAAATTTTACAATCAAAATAGATTAATGAGATGTGACAAAATAGTGAGGTGTTCATTATTATTCAATTTGAATACTTGGATTTTACACATAGGACTACAAATAACAATCATCAAAAGATATTAGACTTGACAATCTTTATATAATATATTATAAATGGTAAAAAAAACTAGATATACCTATGCTACCTAAGCAATTACTCAACCATCAGATAAAGTACCATTGGGTCTATCTGCAAAAGTCATGTTATCTCAAAGAAGTTGCATATAGAGAGAATGATGAATGATTGACTTCAAAAAATATATAAGTATTCAATACTTATGTTGTTATTCTTCTTTCAAATGAATCCTTGATCTCCTTTTATGCTCCAAAATCAGTTAGAAAATAAGTTATAACTAACCTTAGTTCTTAGTTTATGTTAACTAATTGACTTTAAAAGTTAATTAATTATAAATAGTTATTGGTTAAGGATATGTTTAATTAAGACCTAAAATCTGTAGTAGATCAATTTTTTCAATATAGACTAGGTACTTCTCTTAATGGATGGGGACCCTCATCAATTAATAATAAAATAGAATACTTATATCAATTATTAAATAGAGAAGTCAAAGTTTAACAAAATTTTATTTATATCAAACAATGATGCATGTTCCAAAATTAACTCAGGCACGCACGCGCGCGCGTACACACACACACACACACACAGAAGTCTATTATACTTCCCAAAACTATTAGAGATCATAAAGTTTATGCATCAAAATTGCAAGTCAAAGTATCAAGTTTGAAAGTAAACTATTTGCCAACTATAGTTTAATTAAAAAATAAAATTTCTATCTAGATGACATCCAGTAGTCATCATAATCTAAAATTACTTCAATTATAAGATTCCCATACTCATTAACACCTACATTATATTTCATTTCAATTCCTAGAAATTGCACCAACTTTGTTTCAGAATCACTAGTATTGTCATCAAATTTCATCTTGATTCACTTGAGCACTTTGATCTCAACTAGTGAATCTATATCATTTTTACTATCTAATATTTTATCTAAAGTTGAAGGATGAATCTCAATCATATGCATTCTACCTACTAAAATAAGGTTCTCCAAACTCAAATTTCTACATCTTATGATGGGCTCACTATGAGAAGATACCAAACCTAACTTCCTACATCCCAAAATAGGCTTTGTAGAAGGAGATGAAGGCTCATTTGAAACTAAAAAAATGATAAGATTGACAATTTTTTTAGCATGAGTTGTTTCAATCTCAAGCTAGGTGGTTCCCTGATCAAGCTATGGTTCAATAATAGGCTCAATTCTATCAATAATGGGTGACTAGATTGGCAAATTATGCAAATTGTTTTGTAGATGATGTGAAGAACTCCTATGTGAAGTAGTCATAGCACCAAACCCATGCCCATAAAATATTCTATTTCCCCTATTATCCCTATTGTTAACTAGATTGAAAGGCAAACTATATAGGATATTCCAAAATTTAGGGTCTATTATATCAAAATGAATGGACATCTTAGCACTTCTATGAAACCTAGGTCCAAATCTCCTAGCCCTAAAACCACCCCTCTAAATATTTCTATTAGGGTTTTGTTGGTTAGCATTGTTACCATAATTTTTCCCTCAACCTCTATCATCATTACTCCTATTTTACCTAGGCTAATCCCATCTAGAAATATTTTAAAATAATATGAAATATATTCAATGTAGATGATTGAAAATCAACATATAATCATTCCAAATGTAACAAAACTATATTCTAAACATTTAGTCATATCTTAACAAAAAAATTAAACTAAAATATACCAAGTGTATTACTATATCCTAATAATCTTATCAACTAAAAATTCAAAAATAAAATTGTAATATCATAATTTTATCTTAATCATATTTTGATCTTATTTGAATGAAGTTTCCATCTTCAATGTACCAACTTATTTGAAATCCTAACTGAATCAACTAATATTAAACTGAAACCCTTGTGAAATTTATTAACAAACTCTATTCAAAATTTTATCAACCCCAAAAATGGTCTTGTCCCCTGATTTTAACCACATAATTTTTGAAATGTAAAACCAAATAATATTTCAAATTATAAACTACTTATTCAAAACACAACCTTCATCAAAATCTCAATTGAGCAACAACTGAATTTTTCAAGTTACTATTCTTTCAACATCCAAATTAAAAATAAAACTTAGGATTTCAATACTGAGATGTAAATTCAATAAAAGTCTCATATTTTATCTAACTCTCCTTAAAATCTATAAAATTTAATTTAAACTCACAGATTAGACTTATGGATTACATACCTTATATTCATATGCTTGACAATTTCCTAATATATTTTTCTACATTATGGTTGGCCATATTTGTTCAAAACATTTTTGGATATAAACACCTTATGAACTATATAAAACAAACAAAACAAATTTGTTTCTATATAAATCCAAGGTTCATGAATTTCAATAGTAACAAAAATTTAGAAAAATAAAAGACCTTTGAAACCCTTCCAAGGCAAGTATGGAAGACATAATAAATGACTTAAACATCAATATCTCAAGCATATACATATTCATATTTTATCAAAACCCTATATACACAAAAATATATATTTGAAAAACTAAAAGATCATATACTTAAAAATAATGGACCTGCTAAATCCCAAGATTTAAACACAGGCTGAGAAAACCTTCCCATATTTCAGAACTCAACAATCTCATTTCATGCATGAAAATTTCCTTTCAAAAATAAAATTTATATGTATGCACCAAAATCCCTTCTATCTAAAACCTTAAAATAAACCTCAAAAATTGAATAAACTTTTATAAGTTTAAATGGTAATATGAATTTGACACACTTCCATTTTTTTCTCAAGTTTTAACATATTAAAAACTATGAAAGATTTTAATTCAAAATCCAAGAAAATATGACACTATAGAATGTTTCACCATAAAATGTACTTGAACAGTTTTGAAACTCATAAAACCATCTTAGATCATATTAGGCACACAATACCCTTTCAATATTTCACCGAGCTTGGATCTGTACATCCAAAAATTCTAAAAAAGACCTATGAGTCTTGAACCAATAAATTTCTGTGTCTAAATCATTTTTTTAAACTATTATTGAAAACCCATAGATTTCCACAAAAATTTATATTTCCAAACACCTAGTTTTGAATTCAAATGATTGAATATTTCATTAAAGACCAGGGATATAGAAAATGAAAACCAGTCTTAGCCAAAATTAATGCATGAGAAGGATATCAAGACTAAAAAATCATTCTATTTTCAAAATATTAATGTATAAATTTCAAATGAATAACCTCCTCAAAACTTATTAAATTACAAACTATCATAATTCTCCCTTCATAACTGTCCAAATATCCCAAAAAATCCTTCAAAAATTCATTAAATTCATTTATGGAGTACGTGATTATACTTCCCTATTATCTTTTCTCTCAAAATATTTCTCTATAAATTCAAATCCCAAACTTCCAGAGTTCCACTTCCATGAGAAACTTTCCAAAATGATTGAAAATATGAAAAACCACCTTATTTGTATTCACCAACCTCTACTATAACTAACTCAATGATGTGCTCAATTTCCATTGGCTCATTGAAATTGAGATGTACTTAGCATTTCCTCTATCTAGGTTAGCTAAAAAACCAACTTTAGTAATTATCAAAACATCCACTAAATCTTCACTAACTTTCACCTTTCGAGGCATGTACCTATTGTATTAAATTTTAGACTACCAAAATCTCTTGACATATCTCAAAATATAATCAAATATGCTCTCTCATTAACTCTTTTACCAACTTATTACCAAGACATCCATCAATTACATAACATCTACCAACTCAACATCCTACATCATGCAAGGTTTGAACTTGAAAAAAGTCATTCACACCATTCATATGCCTTTACATTTATTTCAATGCCCTCAAAACAAATAACCTAGGCCCTTTGAAACTATATTTCTTGATGAAGGTTTAGATTTAAATAACTTAACTTCAAAACAAAGTCTTATGCCATTAAAACCCATTCCATGAAACAATTCCTAAGTCAACAATATTAATCTTTTCAAACTATATATATATATATATATATATATATATATATATATATATATATATATATATATATATATGACATTGAAATCACTAGGATTCAATGATTATAAAAAAAATCTTAGGATAAAAGATGAAGACCTTTAAATAATAACTCTTGAGCACATTTTAAAATTTTGAAATGAACCACTTATACCACTTCAAAAAGACTAATTCAAAAACAAAAAATGAAAAAGTTTTCCTTTTGATAATTTTATTCAAAGCTCATGTGAGAATTTAAACAAACATAAATCATACCATTATCTTTCAAATTGAATTTTGTATGAATGTAATCCATGAAATAATGGATTTGTAACAATGTCCATGTTCAATATTTCAAAATGAATTCAATTAAAACAAACAATAAAATGCATTATTTCTTTTTGTTGTAATGATTATATCCGATCCATATGAATACTCATAATTTTTTGAAAATAAGTTGAGAAGGAAAATCATTATAATTGATTCAAAAAAATAATTATGAATACCATGCCAATAATCACATTGTCAATGAATAACATGCCAATAATCACTACAAAATGTTTGATTTATCAAAACCAAAAATCCATCCTTGAATTTGTCATGATAACCTATACTCATGAAAATCAATAAAGATATCTAAAAATGTCATAGCAATATATATGCTTCCATATTTGTAAACACACCAAGTAGAACCATGTCAAACTAAAAATGTTGAGTTGTAATCTAAATATTTAATTTGAGAAGCAAAGTAACTAATCACATATATATAAAGTGATATATAGATGCACATTTTATTCATTAATCCACTATGCTTTTCAAAACCACTACAAATATAAAAATATATTTATCAACTAATCACCATCAATTTATAATAAAAATATATACATTCAAATATACTAATAATTTACTAGGTCTCCAACATAATTTTAAATTTCATGATAGAGTCATCTATATGGTATAAAGTATTAGTTTAAGAAAAAAATTAAGGGGGGGGGGGGGGGGGGGGGGGGGGGGGGGGGGGTGGGCGGGGGCGGGGGATAAATAGGCATAACACTAGCGACCTTACTAGTTACTTTTGTGTAATAAAATTGAGTATAAAATAAATAACTATTAAATAAAAAATATTCTTGAGAGTATGATATAGGAAAATCATTTCTCAAGTAGCTATATGTGAACCCTTTTAATAGTGAATTTCAGCAAGGGATGGATTGTTCAACTAGCATGGCATGAAGAAAGGGAATGATATAACAAAGAAGTCTAGGATGGATGCACAATCTAATATAAGTACCTTAGGTATGAAATATAAAAATTAAGTAATAATTTTAAAAACTTGATATATCTCAACATATATTATCCATATATAAATAAAATTGAATTTTATGAGGCATAATATTGGAAAATAATCGATACTTATAGCAGATTTGTAGAATCTTTGTACTTTTCCTTCATAATATGAAACTTATCCATTTGTAAATTTTATTGATTTTTTTAAAAATAAAAGTAAAACAAGGTAAATAGAAAAAAAACAACAAATAAAGAAACAAAAAACCAAAAAAAATGAAACAAAAAAAAAAAAAAATTGAAAGTTGCTAATCATGAAACAATTTCAAATTATGGCCATTAATTGAGTAATGTAGCTGATTTCCTTCAAGATATTTTAAATGAAAAGTATTATTTACAATTATATTAACAATTCTATAAGGATCAAGTCATAATGAATCAAATTTGTAATGTTTTCCAAGTGAGCTTTGTCCCAATATAAAACTAAATTTTCAACATTAAAATTCTTGTTACAAACTTTTATATTGAAGAACTAGTTTAATTTTTTGTTTAGCTCTTTCTAATTTATACAATGTTGTTGTTTTGGATTCGTCAAGAGATATTAAATCATGTAATATTTGTTAAATTGAATTTTTATCTTTAGAAACATATTGTAAATTAGTTCTATCTGAAGAAATCTAAAGTTTTATTGGTAAGGTAGCCTAAAAAACATAAGCTAATATAAAAGGTGAATAACCAGTTGATGCCTTAAAAATTGTTCTATGAACTCAAAAAGCTTAAAAAAATTTGAGATGCCAATTTATTTTACTATCACAAACCAATTTCATCATAATTGAAATCAAATTTTTATTTGTTGACTTAGTTTGACCATTACCTTGAGGTTATTATTTGGATGAATGACTAGATATAATAGAATATTTTTCTAAGAATTATATAAATTCATGTGAAACAAATTGAGGTCTATTATTAGAAATGATTTCATAAGGGAATCTAAATCTAGAGAAAATTTAATTTTATAAGAAAGAGATAACTTCATCTATTATTGAACTCTTAAGTGATTTAACCTCAGGTCACTTAATGAAATAATATGTGGCTATTAAAATATACATATGGCCTAAAAGTGAAGGTGGGTAAATATATGAAATAAATTCAATACCCTATTTTGTAAAAGGTTTTTCAAGAATAATAGGTTTTAATGCATTGTAGGTAACTTATCTCTTCTAATAAACAATTGACATGACATGTAAGAATAAACTAGCTTATAAGCATCCTAAAACAAAGTAGGTCAATAATAACATGATCTTAAAATATTATAAGTAGTTGTTTTGAAAGCATAATGTCCACCACTATTTCCTTCATGATAGCCTCTAAGAACTTTTTTCATTTGATTATGTATAAGACATCTCAACAAAACTCCATCTCTATTTTGATAAAACAAAAAAAATCTAACAAACAAAAATTTAAAGCTTTTAATCTTAGGTAACATCTTTTTTTTATATCTAAATTATTAAGAAATGCCTGATTTTGAAAATAATATGCTAAGTCATGGTACCAATAATCTTCAGCTAACAAATAATCTCATTCATTCATTTCAAGACCAAACATAAAATTCTTAGAAAAAACATCAATCATCATAGTCTTTAAATGTGGCTTTGCATTCAACTTATCATCCACTAACAAAACTAAAACATTAATATTTGAAGAAGCATTTTTAGCTAAGTATTTTACCACCTCTAATTGTTTTGGAAGTTTGAAATTCAAGATCAAAATCTTGAATGCATAAAATCCACTTATCAAGCCTTCCTTTAATGGTTGGTTGTTTTAAAAGATATGACAAAATAGGTATGCTAGATTACATAAAAACTTTTTTTTCCATCAAAAAATAATGAAACTTAATCAAAGAGAAAAATAATGAGAAAAATAATTTCCCAATAAGGGGGGTACCTAGTTTCTACATCTTTTTAAATTTGGCTCATGTATCTGATTGACTTTTCTTCATTATTTTCAAATTTTTGAGTTATTATAGGTCCAATAACTTTTTTGGTGGTATTAACATAAAGTATGAATGATTTATTTAAATTGGGTTTAGTAAAAACTTGATTAATTGTAGTGGCATATTCAACACAATTAAAATCTAATTCAATACCTTCATCCCAGTTATATATTTTATCTTTTTAATCAATAATTGTAAAGGATTAGATTTATCAGCAAAATATGATATAAATTTCCTAACAAAGTTTATCTTACCAAAGAAAGAAATCAAGCTAGATTGATCTTTGGGAGGAGGTAGTTATTTAATAGTTTTAACATGTTCAAGATCAAAAGAAATGTCATCTTTAGAAATAATATATCCTAATAACTTATCCTCAATAATATCAAAAATTGATTTCTTTGGACAAAGAAATACCATATTTTTTATATCTTGTGAAAACTTCACAAAGATGGTCTAAATGTTTTTTTTTATTATTTTCAAATGCATGATGAGATCATATTAATAAAATTAAATAATAATGTTAATTAAATTATCAAAATCAGCATGCACATCTCTTTGTAAAGTATCTTCTACATTAATCAATCTAAAAGGCATTATATTATAAGCAAAAAAGTACATCTACGAATAGAAAAAGTAGTTTTATGTCTATCATCAAGATTTAAAAAAATCTAATTATAACAAGAAAATCTATCTAATAAAGAAATTATTTTTGATCCTATAGCTTATTGAAAAATTTGATCTATACTTAATAGAGGAAAATTATCTTTAACACTAGATTTATTTAGACCTCTAAACTCAACACATAGTCTAATGCCATCATTTTTATTCCTAACTGGCACTAGATTAGCTATTCATTCTAAACATTTTATAGAGAAAATGACATTAGCATCAATCATAGTATCTATCTCTTTTTTAATGGTGTCTTCTAACAAAGGTCTAATTCTTCATATTTTCTACCTTAAAAGTTTGATACCAAACTTAATAGGTATGTCATGTTTAATAATTTTAGTATCATAACCCTTAACATCTTTATATGACTAGGCAAAAACATCAATGAACTCTTTAAATAATATAATGTATTTAACCTTCTCATTTGTAGTAACTTGAATTTCTAAATAAGCATATTTTGAATCCCTTTTGATACCTAAATTGATAGGAATAGTTTCACCTATAATTCTCCTTGAAGGTTCTATTCTAAAATTTTTGGGTTGATCATTTGGTGAAAACATAGATTTTAAAATCACTAAACCAACAGCTAATTTGTTAGTACTTAATTATAAATAATCTCTACAATTTATCACATAATCATCATGATCAAAATACTTACCCTTAATGAAATAATCTGTGTTCATCACAATTAAAAATAGGCCAACTATCACTTAAATCAAGAATTTTAGGATGAAAACTTTTAGCATAAGATAAATTTGGTGTAGGTTCAATCTCACTTAGAGTTAGATTAGATGCAAAAATAATCAACTTATCATCTCTAACATTATATTCTCTAAAAATATGAGTGATATTGAAAGCTTAAAAATATTCAAGTAATGACCGAACCTTTTGTGTATAATGATTTAGATGAGTTTTATTAGTATTATATATTTTATGAACTTGTCTAACCATTAATTTAAAATCTCCAAATCCTTCTAAATGTTTAATGTTAAATTATATGGCATTTTCCAACCCTAAACATAATGCTTCAAATTATGTTATATTATTAGTGTTTTCAAATGATATTTTAAAAGCATAATGAAAAATCTTACCTATAGGAGAAATTAAACATATTCCATCACCATTATCTTATTAAGAACAACTTCCATCAAAATAGAGAGACCATAAAATATCATTTTCAAATTCTTCATAGTAATTTTTTTGTTTGTCTAAATTTAGCAATTCGTAAGCCCCAATCCCAATTTCAGTATAAGAAATAAATAAGAAATAGATGATTCAATAGATGTACCAAAACAATACTCTCCTTTAATGAAATAAATTTCATTACTAACAAGTACCCATGTGATATCCTTTCCAATAAAAGGACAAGTAGCTTTAGACCAATCTCTTCCCAATAACATAGAGTAATTACTAGGGATATCTAAAACTTGAACATTAGTCATGCATATAATTATTTCATCATATGAAATTTTAATGACTATGTCCCAAAACTTACCACAACTTTTAGTTTATCTAGAATGAGAAATAGTAAGTTTTTTATTATCCATTTCATAAGATATGCCTAACTGGTCTGCAATGTATTTAAGCATAATATTTTTCAAAGTACCTGTATCTAAAATAAAATTATGGATTATCATATTAAAATTTTTGATCATAACATAAAAAGGAGAAATATAATCAATAGGAGGAACATAATTTTGTGAAAAAATAATTGATTGCTCATTACTATCTTCTTCTTGTAAACTTATATCAACTTTAATATTTTTAACAGGTTCATTAATCTCATCAAGTTGTCTTGGAAGATGAGTTGCCTACAATAAAGAGAATCCAACTTTAATAATTGATAAATCATTGATTATTTTATAAGTTTTAACATTACTTTGTCTAAAACTTTTATGGTTATAGTTTTGATATTGACTATCGTTATAACTAGTTGATAAAGAAATATTTTGATTAGCATTATTAGTTAAACTAATAGCATTATCTTGAACTATTTTTCCTTTATCATTAAAATAATAATAATTATTTTCTATTTTATTATTTTGAGAACTATAATCTTTATTTCTAGAATTTATAATATAATCACTTTTATTTTTTGATAGATCATCAAGAGTGTTTATATTATCTAATAGGTCTTTAGATATAAGATATTTCCCTTGAAGAAACTTTTTAAACTTATGAACAACAACACATGAATCTATATCATGATCTAATTCACATACATTACAGTAATAAGTAATATATAATTTTTTATTTTCAATATTCTCTCTATATGATAAAGAATATTTATCAGTAAGCTATCTTTTAACAATAACCAGCTCATTTATTAGACTTTGAATATAATTTAATAATTTTGAATTATTTGAATTTAAACCTATGAAATATCTTTTTTTAAACTCAATGTGTTTAAACTTCTTTTCATAATAAAAAATGTTAGAGTTTCATTATATTCTGTAATATCTCTATCTTCTAGAATCATTTTATATTTTAAAGGTAAAGCATTACAAAGATAAAGTCTAGATAACTTCTTAGAAGGTCTAATATTATGTGGGATCTTTTGATGTAACTTAGTGAACTTAGTAATGAAATGGTAAATAGTCTCACTTGAATCAATAGAAAAATTCACAAGGTCATTGACTAGATCAAGTTTTTTTTAAGATTTTCTGAAGGATAACTCTATCCAATCCTCAATATCCTTCCAAGTATTAATAACCTTGGTAGACAAACTAATAAATACTTGGTAAGCTTTTCCTTCAAGTGTCTAGGAAAAAAATCTTAAGCAAATTTTTTCACTGATTAATCTAAGAGTAGCATAAACCAATATAAAATATTCTAAATGATCTTCCTAAGATTCTCTTAGAGCACTAGAAAACTTTGGTATAGTCAATTATTTAAGAGAAAGCAACTTACCAGGATGGTTTTCAACATTAATTAGATTGAAAAAATCCATGGAGTGATAGATATATTTTGTTCTACTTGAACTTCTTCTTCATCTTTATCTTTAGTGAGATCATCTTGTTCTCTATTATTTTTAAATCCATGAATCAGATCTTGTATTTTCTAGTTACTCTCTCATTGAAATTTTTAATAATTTCTACCTAAATAGATTAATTATTTTAAACCTAATCTACTCAGTTTAATTGAATATTTTTAATAGTAGGTTCAAAAAGTAAAACAAAATCATCAAAAAGAAAAGAATCAGAAAGAAAATGAGTTCTAGGTCTAGGATTAGTAACTAAAACTATAGCTCTATCTTCTTGAATTCTTCTATTTGAGTTAAAAATGTCTCACTAAGTCTCATGTGTGAGCTTAGAATACCAATCAATCTCAAATTTTGCAATCTCTTCTTCATGGTTTATGACCTAAATGACTTGTTAAAGATTTTTAGGATAATTATACCATTCATAACATGTTAGATTAAAAATAACATCAAATTGATCTTCAATAATATTTATTCTAGGTTGGATACTATGAGATTGTTGTCCTCCAAGTACCATGAGCAATAATAAAATTAAAATTAAAACAAATCAAATTTTTGAATGGTTAGTCCCTAGTGGAGTCACCAAATTTGTTGATGATTAAAATTATACCATCAAAAAATCAACCTTATCACCTATCACAAAGATTAAGTTTAAATTATACCAATCTAATCATGGGGTTATAAAGGTTTAAATATGATCCTAAAGATGTGAGGGGTTTTTTAAATAATCTAGGAAATAATAAATAAGTCATCAAATGTAACATATTTCATTATACCATCAAAAATCTACTTTATCAAATTATGAATCAGTCTAGATATGAATCTATAATCCATCTTATTTGATAGAGAAAACCTATGAATTAGATAATCTCTTGAAAGAAATAAATTTGATTTGATAAAATATATATATTTCAAGTAATATTTTTCTTCTACTATAATATTTCCAAGTAAATTCAAAAAATAAACCAATAAATAGATTTGAGATAAGATAAAGGTAAATAAATACTCAATCGAGTAAAGAAAACACACAAGAGACATAACAAACAATGGCAAAAAATTAATTACAATAAAATACATAGAAAACATCTAAACTACATTAAAATATAAAAATAAATTAATCTAACTATCTAAGAAATAACAAGCTAATTAACCATTAATAAGTCTAATAAACTTAAAGAAAAATGTAAAAGAATCTAATCAATAATCTAAACTAAAATAGAACTAAAACTATAATCTAAAATCTAAATTAAACTATGACTGACCTACAAAACAACTAACAACAAAATTTAATAAAGAACTTTAAAACTAAACCTAAAACTATATAAAAGAAACTAATCAAAGAACAAACTATATTAAAGCATGTAGAGAAATATATATGTAATAAATCACTTAAAGAAATAAGAAATAAAATAATAAAATAAGTAGGTAAAAATATATAGATATAAACTAAGAAATAGAAATAAAAACTAAATGAAATAAGATAAACAAGAATATATTTAAAATCAGAGTAAATATAATATATAATAAAGTTTATGAGTCTCAGAGGAGAGTCATCTTAGCAAAATAAGATAGATTTTATTGAGAGAACTAATATATTTATTTAGAAATATCTTGAAAGAAAATTTTTATAATCAAAATAGATCAATGAGATATCATAAAATAATGAGGTGTTCATTATTATTCAGGTTAAAAACTTAAATTCTATGCATAGGACTAAAAATGACAATCATCAAAAGATATTAAACTTGACAATATTTAGATAAACTATTATAAATGGTAATAAAAAATGGATATACTTATGTTGCCTAAGAAATTATTCAACTGTAAGATAAAGTAGCATTGGGTCTATTTACAAAAGTCATGTTATCTCAGAGAAGTTTCATAGAAAGAGAAAGATGAATGATTGACTTCAAAAAACATACAAGTCTTCAATACCTATGTTGTTCTTCTTTTTTAAATGAATCCTTGATCTCCTTTTATGCTCCAAACTTATTTGAAAAATAAATTATAACTAACCTTAATTAGTTATTAGTTTATGTTAACTAATTGACTTTAAAAGTCAATTAATTATAAATAGTTATTGGTTAGAGATATGTTTAATTATGACTTAGAAGTCTTAATAGATCAAGTTTTCTTTTGAAAATATACTAGGTGCTTATCTTAACGGGTGGGGACCTTCATCAATAATAATAAAATAGACTAAGTCAAAGTTTAATAAATTTCTATTTATATCAAATTATGATGCGTGCTAATATATATATATATATATATATATATATATATATATATATAATTAAGTCTATTATACTTTCTAAAATTATTAGAGATCAAAAAGTTTATGCATCAAAACTACAAGTCAAAGTATCAAGTCTGAAAGTAAACTATCTGTCAACTATAATTCAACTAAAAAATAAAACATCTATCTAGATGACATCTAGTAGTCAGCATAATTTGAAATTACTTCAATTATATGCTTCCCATGCTCATTTACACCTTCATTATACTCCATTTTAATTATTGTAAATTGCACCAATTTCATTTTAGAATAACTAGTATTGTCATCAATTTTTAGCTTGATTCACTTGAGTACTCTGACCTCAACTAGTAAATTTATATCATTTTGACTAGCTGATCTTTTATCTAAAGTGGAAAGATGAATCTAAATCATATTCTTTCTTCTTGTTGAAACAAGATTCTCCAAACTCAATTTCCTACATCCTGTGATGGGTTTAATATGAGATGGCAAACCCAACTTCCTACATGACAAAATAATATCTCTATGAGGAGATGAAAGTTCATTTGAAATTTAAGGAATTACAAGATTGATAATTTTTTAGCATAAGTTATTTCAATCTCAAACTGGGTGGTTCTCTAATTATGTTGTGGTTCAATAATAGGCTCAATTCTACTAGGAATGGGTGACTAGATTAGCAAATGATGTAGATTGGTTTTTAGATGATGTAAGGAAATACTATGTTAGCAGGTCCTACCACCAAACCTACACCCATAAAATCATTTATTTTTCCTATTACCCCTATTATTAACTAGATTGAAAGGTAAATTATTTCAGATATTTTAAAATTTAGGGTCTGTTGCATCAAAATGAATGGACATCCTAGTACCTCTATAAAACCTAAGACCAAATCTTCTAACTATAAAACCACCCCTCTGAATATTTCTATTAAGATTCTATTGGTTCACATTGCTACCATATTTTTTTCCCCAACCTCTGTCATCATTACTACTAATTGACCTAAGTTGATTCCATCCAGACATCTTTTAAAACAATCTAAAATATATTTAAAGTAGATGATTCAAAATCAACATATAATCATTCCAAATTTAATATAACTATATTCTAAACATTCAGTCATATATCAAAAAAAAAATTAAACTAAATTATACTAAGTTTATTACTATATCCCAATAATCTTATCAACTAAAACTTTTGAAATAAAATTATAGTACAATAATGTTATCTCTAATTTTATTTTAATAAAGTTTCTTTTTTCAATGTACCAACTTATTTGAAATCCAAACTAAATCAACCAAACTTGAAATGAAACCCTGGTAAAATATAGTAACAAACTCTACTCAAAATTTTATCAAACTAAAAAATAATCATGTCACCTGATTTCAGCCACATAATTTTCAAAATGTAAAACCAAATAATATTTCAAACTAGAAATTACTTATTCAAAACATAACCTTCATCAAAATTTCAACCAAATAACAACTAGCTTTTTCAAGGTACTATTATTTCAACATCCAAATGCAAAATAAAATCCAAGATTTAATTACTGAGATGTAAATTCAACATAAGTATTATATGTTATCTAACTCTCCTTAAAACCAAAATTTGTAACTAAAACTCATAGATGAGACTTATAGCTTACAGACCTTCTATTCATATGTTTGACAATTTTTTGATATATTTTTCTTCATTATGGGTGACCAAATTTATTCAAAACCTTTCTATATATAACCACCTTACAAACTTTATAAAATAAACAAACCAAATTTATTTGTACATAAAGTCAAGGTTCACAAACTTCAACATAGCAAAATTTTTAAAAAACACAAAGACCTTTGAATCCTTTCCAAGTCAAGTATGGTAGACATAATAAATGCCTTAAACATCAATATATCAAACATATACATATTCATCTTTCATCAAAACCCTATATGCATAAAAATATGGCTTTAAACAATTTAAATATCATATACTTAAAAATAATAGACATGCTAAATCCTAAGATTTAAACATATGCTGAGAAAACCTTCCCATATTTCAAAACTCAACATTGTCATTTCATGCACACATATATCCTTTCAAAACTAAAATTGATATGTATGAACCAAAATCACTTTTATCTAAAAACTTGAGAGAAACCTTAGAAACTAAACAAACTCAAGGAAGTTTAAATGGAAATCTGAATCTGACACACTTCCATTTTTTTCTCAAGTTTTAACCTATTAGAAATTATGAAGGATTTTACTTCAAAATCCAATAAAATATGACACTATATAATGCTTCACCATAAAATTTACTTGAATTTTTTTTTAAACTCATAAAACCATCTTATATCATATTAAGCACACATAATATCCTTTCAATATTTCACTAAGATTGGCTTTATACATCTAAAAATTTTGACAAAGACCTTTGAGTCTTGAAATAATAAATTTCTAAGTATCCAACCCATTTTTAAAACTATTATTGAAAACCCATAGATTTCCACAAATTTTCATATTTCCAAACACCCAATTTCAAACTCAAATAGTTGAATACTTCATTGAAGACTAAGAACATAGAAAACCAAAACCAATCCTAGCCAAAATTAATGCATGAGAAAGATATTCAAGACTGTGAAATCATTCATTTTTAAAAATATACACACACATATTTCAAATCAATAACCTCCTCAAAACTTTTTAACATGCAAAATATCATAATTCTCCCTTCATAACTACGTAAAAACCCAAAAAAAAACATTCAAAGAGTCATTAAATTCACTCATGGTATACCTTGTTATGCTTCTTTGTTATCTTTTCTCTCAAAATTCTTCTTTGTAACTTGAAATCCCAAACTTCTAGAGCTCCACTTCTGCGATAAGCTTTCCAAAATGATTTAAAATGTGAAAAATCACCTTATTTGTGTTCACTAGACTCTACCATAACTAACTTGATGATGTGCTCAATTCCTATTAGATCATCAAAATCAAGATGTAATTATCATTTCCTCTATCTAGGTTATCCAAAAAACTAAATTTAGTGATTATGAAAACATCCACTAAATCTTCACTAACTTCCACCTTTCGAGGCATTTACCTATTGCATTAAATTTTAGACCACTATAACCTCTTGGCATTTCTCATAACATCATCGAATATGCTCTTACATTAACTCTTCTACCAACTTGGTTCCAAGGCATCCATCAATTACATAACATCCTGCAACTCATCATCCTACATCATGTGGGGTTCAAAATTGAAACAAGTCATTCACACCATTCATATGCCTTTGAGTTTAATTTAATTCCCTCAAAACAAACAACCTAGGCCATTAGAAACTATATGTCTTGATAAAGGTTTAGATTTAAATCACTTAAATTCAAAACAAAGTCTTATGCCATGAAAAACCTATTCCATGAAACAAGTCCTAATTCAACAATATTAATCTTTTCAAACAAGATTTTTTTATATATAAACCTTCTAAATCATTTCCATGCCATCAAAATCACTAGGATTCAATGATTATAACAAAACTATTAGGATAAAAGACTTAGGTTAAGAACTCAAAATAATAACTCTCGAGCACATTTCAAACTTTTGAAATGAACCACTCATACCACTTCAAAAAGCCTAATTCAAAAATAAAAAATGAATAAGTTCTCCTTTTGATAATTATGTTCAAAGCTCATGGTGAGAATTCAAACCAACATAAATCATACCATTGTCTTTTAAATTGAATTCTATATGAATGTAATCCATGAAATAATGGATTCATAATAATGACCATATTCAATCTTTCAAAATGAATTCATATTAAAACAAATAATAAAGTGCATTATTTCCTCTTATTGTGATGATTATATCCAATCCATCTAAATTCTCTTAATTTTTTGAAAATAAGCTGAGAAGGAAAATCATTATAACTAATTCAAAAAAAAAATATTCTGATATGTTTTAAACCCAACTTCACATTACTAATGAAGACCATGCCAATAATCACTACAATCTATTCAATTTTTCAAAACTAAAAATCCATTTCTGAAATTTATCATGATAATCCATACTCACTGAAATCAATAAAGATATCTAAAAATGTCATAGCAATATATATGCTTTCATATTTGAAAACACACCAAGTGGAACCATGTCAAACTGAAAATACTAAGTTATAATCTAAATATTTAATCCAAGAGGCAAAATCACTGATCACAGACATACATAGTGATATATAGATGCATATTTTATTCATTAATCTACTATGATTTTTGAAACCACTCAAGCTATAAACATGAATTCATCAACCAATCATCATCAATTCATAATTAAAAATATGCATTCAAATATACTACTAATTGATTGGGTCCCTGACATAGTTTTAAATTTCATGATAGTCATCTATATGGCAAAAAGTATTAGTTTAAGAAAACAATTGTGGGGGGGTGAAAAATAGGCATAACAGGATGTTAAGTCTTTTATTTTATCTTTTTGTTATTGATTACTTGTTTGTGGTTTTCATTATTTGATTACTCATTTGTTATATTATTTTCTTTTCCATTTTTTATCTTTAACCATTAATTTGGTTATATTCTCTCTCCTAAACCATTAATTTGGTTATTATCTATTTAATCCTTAACCATTCATTTGGTTATTCTCTTTTCTCATTCTTAACCATTATGTTGGTTTCTTTCTTTTCTTACTTTATCCATCATTGGTTATTACTTTTTAATTATCTTATTTATATCTTGTTCTTTTAGTCATTTTGATTATCTTAAATCATTATGTACTCTTTTGTTATACTTTGTTTGTCTTTAACTCTTTTATCCTTATTTGTTTGATTATTTGTATATCATTTGTATTTATTTTACAAATGTTTCTTTCATATTCATTTTGTATATTATTTGTATTCATTTTATAAGCTGTCACATCATAATTTATCTCTAAGTTGGATAACCTTTTGATCCATAGATTATTAGGGTTGTTATTTGATTTAATTAATATTTTATTAAGATGTATTTCACATGTTGGTTATAGGACAATTATAATTTTCTAAATTTACATGATTTATTTTTTATGAGATAGCTATACTTTTATCTTTTATACTTGATGATCATGTTTGTTAGTTTATACAATAGTATTTTATAGATATATTTATATTTTAGGAAAACTACCTTAATTATTGTGATTTAGATGTAGAACAAATCCATCCCTTAGAGTGTGATAGAGCAAGGGCATCATCAGAGAGGATGGTGTCTATAGAGGCATTAGGGGTGATGGAGGGGAAAAATAAAAACTGCACACTCACCATAATAGATTAACATGTTTTATGATTATTTTTTGAGTTAGATAGTTGTAGTATATTTTTATTTATGCTATACATGTATGTTGTGATCTTGTTTTTTTTTTATGATCATGTTGTTTTGATTGTGTTATTTCACTAATATAGTTTTGCTACTACATTAACAGTTGTTTAAGTTACTGTTTAGTTGTTTGAATGAATTTGAATCTATCTTGTTATGAATTGTCAATGTATTAAACATAGTTGAACATTTGTATAAACAATGTTTTTTTAATCATTATTATATTAATAGACGGATTCTATTACTTAAATTGATCAGTTTATTAAGTTACTAATTATGTCTATAAGATTACTATTATCATTTTAAATAATGCTTAGGTAATAAAAATAATGCTATGCAAGGTAATATAAATAATTTCATTGTTTAATGATTATATGGACATCATTGTGTTGATTCTTGGATGACTTAGTAACATTGTCTATGGTCTTTTAATAGTCATATTCTATATTTAATTTCTCATATGGTCATTATGTTAAGTAGACTTACTGTATAGTCCACATTGCATGGAATGATAATGTTTAATGACTTTTATAAAGACAAATGCATAGATGTTTATTGAGTTAAATGAGCATGCATATTATTAAGGATTAAATAATGATTATTTTTATTATTATGGAGAAGGTTTGATATTATTAGGGGTTCTAATCTATTTTAACTGAATTTAATAATCATGTCAAAACCATTATGGATTTGGTAGATTTATACATGAGAAATGGTGGAAAACTATTGTTCTATTGAGTTATTCATGTCATGCATTATTTTAGTCATTAATTTTTGCTGACTAAGGGGGAGAAATTGATGTGATGAGTAAGGGCATGGGGAAGAATAAAAGGAATTGGAGAGAAACCTATGACGTCATGAACATAAAGGGGGGCAAAGAGATAATGACTAGTAGAGAAAATAAGGGTGAAGATTTTCAAGTTATTCTTGAATGATAAGAACAAATATTGGTGAAATTAACTAGGTTGGTGATGTATTTAAATTTTTGAGTGAAATGAGGATAAATTTTTGTATGTTTACATAGGAGTTTTATGTAGTTTCATTTTGTTTAAATTATTCAAAGGGTTAAAGGTTTGGCCCTGTAGATGGCTCAACCATCCACAAAACCATACCTATATCCCTAGAACCCTAAAGCCTAAAACATCTTGGATTGTGTAAACATTTAGTCCTTAAAATAATTTTAAGATGAGTGGATTATAATTTATGTATTGTCTTAATTTAAATTTATCCCTAGTCAAGTAAATAAAATATTAAATATAGTCAAATTTTAGTATGATAAAAAAAGAATTTGATTGTGTCTATTTTTTTGGAAATTTTAGTCTAGATGACATTGGGACTTTTAGTTAAGTAAAATTTATATCGATGGTTCATGGTTGGTGTGGAAAAGAACTTAGATGATGCTATCCCTCCCCACAATAGTACTACACTAGAGACTACACTTGAGATTACAGATAGATAATTGAGTTCATGGAGAACTTGTGAACCATGGAGATATATATCATTATATTGATTATTATTTATTAAGAATTTATTATTGTTGAATTAGTACCAATTCATTTATACATATAGTAGTGGTTGTAATGTTGTATCAGTTATGGTTGAAATTGTATTATTACTTTAATGAAATAAATCCATCCTTTATTGTTTATTCAGTATTATTAATGATTTGTTATATCATTATCATCATGATCATTATCTAAATGGATAAACTATAAACCTTGAGGGGTTAACTAGAATAATACATTTAGTTAAATATCACTTAGATATATCATGGTGAAATCTATTGGATGAAAATGTGTAATTATTATTTTTTTAAATTTATTCTATTCCAATAAAACCCAATGTGGTTGTTACATTGTGGTATCAAAGCTAAGACTCAAACTATAGGACTTAATGTGTATACTAATGCAAACTTACATTCCTATTAAGTAGGAATAATAATGGTATGTGTTATATTAGAAGGTGAGGTTACTTATAATACCAATCCCCATATTAATCCAAATCAGTTTGCCATTGAGCAAGATGCAAATTTGGATAAGAACCTCATAAGCATACAAGAAACTAGGTGCCAAATCATATCCCTAGAATAGGAAGTGCATGTACATGAAGATGTGAATACTTAGGAGGAACTTGAAGATCATCCTATGGAGTAGGAACATCATAAAGAATATAGGTATGAGGAAGTGCCATAAGATGCAAGAGCTTGAGTAGATATAGAGTTGGAATGAGATATGAAAAAGGTAAATCCATCCAAGTTTGATGAAATTGTATTAGGAGATGGAGATGAAGCATGACTGATAAAGATGGTGAATTATTTCAAGATTTAAAATTACTCTAAAGTCATGAAATTATTCTAGGGAGCATATCATATTTCTAGTAAAGTAATAACTTGATCGGTAAATAATAAGATCGATATGAACCTTGAATCTACCACCACCACTTGGGAATAGTTTGTGACACTATTTAGGTCATAATGGATTCCACAACTATACTTCAATAAAAAGATTACAATTTTTTTAAATATTAAGTAAGGAGACCTATTGGTGAATGAATATTGGGAGTAATTAACCAAGATCCTTAAGTATGTACCGTGGTATTAGGTGGATGAAAGGTTTAGGGTCAAGAAATTCATTATGGGATTAAAATCGAAAAATAGTTATGAAGTAGATGGGCATGGGATATCTACCATGGATTAGTTTTTCAAGAAGGTATTAAAGTATGAACATAAACCTTAATCTCTTAATCAAGTTAGAGATAATTTTAAGAAGTTTGGAAGTTCTAAACCAACTTTCAAAAGGAATAAAAGGAATCAAAGGAGTCAAGACTCCAAGAGTCAGTTCAAGAATTAGAACACCAAGTTCAATAGTGGTTCAAGGAATATGGAACTTGGTAATGATTTCAAGGGAGGTTTTAAGGGAAACAAATAATATGACAAAAAAGGACCAATTGGATGTTTCTTCATTTATGGAGGTGACCATTATGCTTGAGAATGTCCTCAGGATAATTTGAATAACAAGGGTTCTTCTTCTTAGCAGGGTAATTTTCAGCAATGGATTGTTGACAATCCTTAGGCTGAGTATTAAGCTTCAACCATAAAAATACTATTTATTTTATTTGATCATCAAATTTATATTTTAATTGACATAGGAGCTATATAATTTTTCATTACTCCTATAATGCTTAGTAAATTGTCTAGAAAACTTGAAGTTATGGAAAATTCATGGTTAATACAATATGGGAATGATTCAAAGATCAAAGTTGAAAAGTATTTAATTGAAGATAATATTAGGTTACTTGAATTCAATATAGTAGTGGATATTTATATTTCATCATTAGGGTCATACGATGTGATCCTAGGAGTCAATTGGCTTGTGAATCATAAATCCATGGTTGACTACTATCTGAAGAAGGTTGAGTGTCAAGATGATTTTGGAAATTAGACATAACTTCAGGGTGAGAAGAGGGAGTTAAAGATAAGACATATTTATAAAATTAAACTCAATAAAGTTAAAAAAAGGGATGTTAGACATTTATCGTTAATATAAATGAGATGGAGGAATATAATGAACCATCCATTGAGGATTATCCTTTTCTAGGGAACTTTCAAGATGTATTTCTAGAGGAATTACTAGGATTTCCATCTAAATGAGAGCTTGACTTCTATATAAATATCATACCTAGATTAGAACCAAATTTTAAGATAGCATACAAAATGATAACCACAAAATTGGTTGAGTTAAAGGCTCAAATTTAAGAGTTGTTGTTGAAAGGACTAATTTGACCAAGTGTGTCACTATGGGGTACACCAATTGTCTTCGTCAAGAAGAAATATGGTACTCTTCACCTATGTATAGATTATAATATGATGATTAAGGTAATGATAAATAACATATATTCATTGTTATGCATTGATTACCTCTTTGATAAAATGCAAGGGGCAAAAATATTTTCTAAGATTGATCCTAGATTAAGGTATCATTAATTAAGAATCCAAGATGAAGATATTTTGAAAATAACATTTAAAATTTGATATGGGCACTACGAGTTTATAGTTTTAACATTTTGGTTGGAAAATGATCTAAAAACATTTATGAATCTCATGACCAGTGTGTTCAATTATTATCTAGATCATTTTGTTTTGGTATTTCTAGATGACATCCTCATATATTATAAGGATGAGGAAGAGCATCTATAGCATCTAGAACTAGTTTTGAAATGTTTGAGAAGACACAACTTATATGAAAAGTTGTTAAAGTATGCATTTTTCTAAAATAAAGTGAATTATTTGGAAAATATTATTTTTATAGATGGTATTTTAGTAGATCCAATGAAGAGACCAGCCATAATAGAGTGTCCAGTGCCAAAGAATGCGCATGAGGTAAGGAGTTTCATATGATTAATAAGTTATTATAGGAAATTCATTCTGAATTTCTCTAAGATAACTAATCTAATTACCTCTCTTTAATGGAAGAATCAATGTTTTATCTAGTTAGTCAAGTGTGAGATAGACTTTTAAGAGCTAAAAATGAGGCTTACTTCAGAACTAGTTCTAAGAGTTCTCAATCCTAATGGTCAATTCCAAGTGATCATGGTTGCATCTGAGGATGGACTTGGAGGAGTTCTTATGTAGGATGGCTTAGTTATATCCTATGAATCTAGGAAATTGAATCCATATGAGGTGAATTATTCCCCTCATGACCTAGAAATTATGATAATTGTGCATGTATAATAAGTTTGGAGGCATTATTTATTTATGAAACCATTTTTACTCAAGAATAATGACTTGGGACTCAAGTACATCTTCACACAGCTGAACCTAAATGATTGTCTAAGATGATGGTTAGATTTATTATCTAATTATGATCTTGATATTAATTATATCAAAGGTAAGGATAATAGATTAGTTGATGATCTAAGCCATAGAAGGTACATAGAATCTATGGCTACTATTAGGATTACTTTTTGAGATTAGGTATTCAAATTATTACTAGGATATGAATTTTATAATTAGGTCAAGAAAGCATTATTTGATAATTCTTATAATCTTAGGTACAAAGGATTCAAGATAGAAAGTGATGGTATTTTGAGGTACAATGGTAGGATGTATGTGCTTGATAGAGATAATCTAAGGATCACAATGCTAAAGGCACTATATAATGCATCATACTCAAGACATATAAGGGTAACAAAGATCATGGATGAGCTAAGACCACTCTATTTATGGAAAGGAATCAATAAAAATGTAGTGGTTTTTGTGTCTTTTTGTTTAGAATGTTAGCGTGTGAAAGCTGAACATGTATATTTGACAAGATTGTTATATCCTCATGATATACTAGAATGGAAGTGGTAGGTGATTAGTATGGACTTCATCCAAGGGTTACCATTATCATGAAACTAACATAATATGATATTGGTTATAATTAATAAACTAAGGTATCCCACTTCATACAAGGAAACTTGATAGATGATACACCTACTTTTGTGAAGAGATTTGTAAAAGAGGTTTATCAATTACATGGATTTCCATATAAGATCATTTTGGATCAAAATACAAGGATGAATTATAGATTTTGGATGACTCTAATTTATCTCTAGGGACACAATTAAATTTTAGCATCACCCAAAAATTAAAGGATAGATAGAGTGAGTTAGCTAGGCATTAGATGATCTATTTCATATGTATTGAATGGATAAACAATACAAGTAGGAGGATTACCTTCATTTGGTTTTGTTTTCTTATAAAAAAATCATACCAATCAGTGTTGAAGATGGATCCATCTGAGGCACTATATGTAAGGAGGTGTAGAACACCAATCCTTTAGGACAAGTTAAAGGATAGGTAGTCTTTGGACCTAAGATGCTTTTGGAAATGGAAGAACAAGTCAAGATAATCAGGTAGAGGTTGGTCGAGGCCAATGATAGACATAAAAGCTATGTTGATCTAAAGAGAATAGAAAGGTAGTTTTTTGTAGGTGATAAAGTGTTTATATGGTTTAAGCCTAAAAAAAGATTGATTAAGTTTGGGAAGTCACTGAATTTCCACCAAGATATGTGGGACCCTCCAAAGTTTTGGAAGTGGTCAATCCTATAGTGTATAGTCTCATATTTCCACCATCTCTAGGTCTTTTGCATAATGTATTTCTTGTGTCTTATGTTAAAAAGTATGTTTTTTATCCTTCACATGTGTTATATTAGAATGCTTTACATGTTTTAGATCTTGAGGTGGTTATGCTAGATCTAATTAGAATAATTAATACTCATAAACTCAGTCTATGTAATATAAAAGTGTCATAGTGCAAGGTCTAATAGGGTAATATTATAAAGATAGTACAAATTAGGAGGACTATGATGAAATTTATAGTTTATTTCCACATTTGTTTGCTTGATTTTATGTTTCATATTATGTTATTTTCTTTCAAATAATGCTTTAAATTTAGAAATTTTGTTTGAATAAGTGTCATCAAAATAATGACCAGCTTTAGGTGGGAAGGATATCACATATTTATTTCTCTCTAATTTGAATAACCTTTTGATTTATAGATTATTATGGTTGTTATTTTATTTAATTAATATTTTATTAATTTATATTTCATATGCTAGTTATGAGATAGCTATATGTTGCTTAATTTACATGATTGATTTGCTATGAGATAGTTTTACTTTCATATTCTATACTTGATGATAATGTTTGTTAGTTTATATAGTAGTATTTTATGGATATATTTATGTTTCAAGATAACTACCTTTATTATTTCAAGGTAGATGTAGAGGATATATCCATCACTCAAAGTCTGATAGAGGGAGGGCATCATCAAAGAGGATGGTGTAGATGGAGGCATTAGGGGATGATAGAGAGGAAAATTAGAAACCCGTGCACACACCACAATAGATTAACATGTTTTATGATTATTGTTTGAGTTAGATAGATTAACGCGTGTGTGTGTGTGTGTGTGTGTGTGTGTGTGTGTGTGTGTGTGTGTGTGTGTGTGTGTGTGTGTGTGTGTGTGTGTGTGTGTGTGTGTGTGTGTGTGTGACTTAGAGACAAAATCTCTAGTCAATTCGAATCATATTGTGTAAAATAGAGACTTGAGTTTAATTAGATGACTATGTAAACTTACTTTACAATCTTTTGGAACTTACAAGTACAAACTCAGATTAGTATGTGAATGAGAAAGTTTAATGCATAAAATTATTTTATTATGTCTCTTGAGTCAAAAAAAATTGATAAATATTGTTTTGGTTGAGTTTGAATTAATATTTGAGCAATATTCTGGGTTTATTTAGTCGAAGCATTAAATTTTGAATTATTTGGAATTATGAAAATATGTAAGAAAATATCTTAAGTTGTGTAGTATACAACAATTTAAATTTATATATTAAGTATTAGATGTGTTTTTATATACTTTAGTGAAGGTTGTTTCTTAAGTTCAATACTAAAACATTCTAGTTATATTATGTTAAAATTAACAAGTGAATCATTGTCTAGATAATCTAAGTATATGTGTTTTTTTATATATGTGATACTCATGGATATTATGGGTAAAAACTAAGTCCATATAGATCATAACATACTTACAATGAATATACAATTAAATGTTTATATTAGTAGTTTATGAAATTATACATAGCCAAGTATACACTTAATACATACATATACGGTATACATGTAGATTAGGACTTGGTTATTATTATTATTATTATTATTATTATTATTATTATTATTATTATTATTATTATTATTATTATTATTATTATTATTATATATATATATATATATATATATATATTTGTACTTAGTAAAATACATAAAAATATAGTAGGTTATGACAAATATTATGGATCTATTTGATTATCTTAACTATTTGGGAAAAACATTTATACAAAAAATTATTTGAGATTGAAAACTTGACATTTTGATATTTTGTGTTAAAATGAGATTATTTATATGTTCTTTTATTAAGATGTTTTTAAGATACGATTAATGTTATGTTACATGAATGAAATAACATTTTAAGTTACATATTGATAATGGGTAACTTATAGTCTAGATATAATTCTTTCCTAGATGGTATATTTATATTAAGGACTATTTATGATTTTGTAATAAACTCAATTATTTTATATTCTTGGCATTATATTTGATACACTAAATGTATGTATTTGATATTTCCATAAATAACATATTTTATATCTACAAATAAGGAATATTTTGATTGAATCTATTTATTTATATATTCTTATATAATTATCCAAATCTCACATTTATGACACTAAATAATTAGTGGATATATTTCATTTGATTAATTAGCACCATCATTGCAAGATGAGGTGTAATCCGATTGAGTAGTGTGTATGAAATTGACCAATCCTAGAGATCATTAACTATTTGAAAACTTTGGCCAAACTATTTTTTATAGTTAAACATTATAATTTCATGTGTTTGATATAGTTTAAATGTTTGTGTGATATCATTTTAGAATGGATTTATTTATGTTACACATCATGTGGTAGTTATCTTATAGCATATGGGTTTTAGTTTATCACTTGAGATTCTTACCCCATCATTTTCTACCCATCCATGAAGGGAAGGACATTTCCCTATTGGAATAAGTGTGAGGTATAAATGGTTCATGGTTGGTGTAAAAAATCATATAGATGATGCTATCCCTCTCTACAATAGTACTACACTAGAGACTACAATTGAGATTATAGATATATACTTATTTTTTTTGGGAACTCATGCTCTATGAAACTATTTGTTTGCCTAAACTTTAGATTTTTCCTATTTTACTATTTTAAATAATAATAATCCCAAAATATAAATAAACACAAAATAAATAGGAATGAAAGAGATAATCAACTTCTTATTAGATTTCTTACCATCATATTACTTCTTTATAGCTCCTCTCCAGAATGGTAAAATTGATTTTGGATGCCAAATAACTTGGATGTTGGATTGATTGAACAATGCTTGATAATGGATTATAAAGGGATTTTTTATTTTAAATATGGCTTTGATAATGGCTAAAATGGATGCAAATAGGCTGTTATGATAGTAATATGGAAAGATGACAAGTTTATTGCAAGTTTTCAAGTTGGTTTCCATGGAGGAAGGTGGGTTGTTTATATAGGAAGTGGAGGTAAGAATTAATGGATCAAATTTAATTTTAATCCATTGAGATCAATGGATAGAATATTTCCAAGGAATTAAAAAGTCCTTAGAAATCTCTAGAATGAAGAATTCTAGAGAAAAAGGGGCTAAAATGGAGGAGATTTCTAGAATTCCCTAATTCCAAAAAACTCTATTAGGGTTTAGGGGTTTAAGAATAGGTATGAATAGGGTGGTAGATGGGTAGGTAGAATAAATTATATTTTTAAATTGGCAAGGGGCTTAGGGAGTAGGTTAGTAGGTAAATGGTTTTTTTTAGTATTTTAATAGAGGGGATTAATTGGTTATGGGATGTAATAAGGTTTTTAGGAAGTAGGAAATGAGATATGGGATAGTGGGATATAATTTAATTGGCTAGTAGTTATAGGTTAAATTAGTAGAATTAGTGTAATTAATAGGTTGAATGGTTTCTAATGCATACATTTTGCCCCTATTTTAAAGGGCATTACAAGTGGAAAAGATGGGATGAGTAACAATTTTTCAAATAAGAACCATAATAATGTGCAAAAGAAATGTTAGATGTGTTAGTGGGTATGATGCCCCCTTAAGGGAGTATATGAGTAGAATCAACTTGAATGGTCACTCAAATAAAATTCCCAAGGTTGGATAAGACCTAGATGATAGCATGGGGTTGGGATGCCCCAAGTAATGATGTAGCTTTGATTGAGATGTACCAAGTTCAGAGACAAGGGGATGAAATGGCTTAGGTGTGATATGGATTCTAGACAAATGACCAACATCTAGAAAGGAGTTTGATTGATAAAAGTAACTTACCAAGATGAAGACATTATTTGTGAAATAAAATAAATGAGATGGATACAATCCTCTGATAAGTCTCGTATCAAAGACACATACTAGTAAAGGATTTGAAATTTATAAAGGGGATAGAAGTTTTTGATTAATGATAAAGAGCCACTTTTTTAAAGATATGTAGCTTAAAATAATGTGTGATTTTTGAGTGACTAGTCTATTAATGGGATATGGATGATGGATTAATGGTGGTTGAGCTATCTATGGGTATAAAAGTGAGACCAAGTACTTCCTACATAATCTGAAAAGACCTTAGGCTGATTTAGTTTTGACTTTTTATGATGTTGGATGATGGGTAAAGACTATGTCCTAAATGATTGAAGGAGGATAAGTTGACAAAATATAGGTGATTAAGATGATAGGGTTTAGATGTGATAAGGGGGTTTTAGAGGTAAAAGGGTGATAGGCTAGGGGGATAATTAGGTTTAGGCAGGATGGTGATAAGTGAGATAATATAACTAACAAGATTAGTGGGATGGGTGGAAATTTGGAATCCATTGATAATGTTTGCAAACATTTTTAATATTTCACCATTTGGATGTGTGCCAGTGACATAAAAGAGTCAAAGGTACATCAAAATAGGTGCATAGGGAAACTTCATTTTTAGTGACTTTGCCTAAATAGGTTTGGGAGTCACGTAGACCATCATTGTTCCCATAAAACTTAACAAGAGAAAACATATACAAGATGATAATAAATAAAAAGAACAAGACAATTTAATTAAAATGTACATGATTAACTAAACATCCACACACATTCAAAATATACACATATTCACACAAGATAATCATAAGATAGCATAGACCAAAGATAGAGATAATGACAAGGATATAAAAATGAACAATGAGATGATTAGAAAGTGATTATGGATAATGGGCCTAATTATGATAAGGGGATATGTACACTATGGTATATTATTCCCAATGGTACTATATTGAAACAAGGATCAAACCAAATTTTGAAGCACTTATAGATGCGTTTTAGGATGATCAATTGATATTCGATGTCATAATGTATGCAAAACCCCAAAATAGAAACCCTTTTTTGACCCTTCCATAATGATAACATTAGTGGTAATGTGTGAACCATGGGTTTGGAGTAGAAAGGGACAAACTTAGATGGGATTAGCTCAAGGCTAAAAGGAGACACACTTGTCAAAGAGGATGTGATGGGGTGGTATGATGAAGGATATTTATAAGGATGTGATAAGATTGATGGTGTGTGTGTGTGTGTGTGTGCGTGTGTGTGTGTGTGTGTGTGTGTGTGTGTGTGTGTGTGTGTGTGTGTGTGTGTGTGTGTGTGTGTGTGTGTGTGTGTGTGTGTGGATATAAATAAAGATAATATAAAGGACTCCCCAATAAGCATCCCCATCACATGACAAGTAATGAATTCTAATTTATTTGAAAAAATTTGTCTCCTACTTTATATAAAAACCTATAATGGATGCCCACTTTTAAAACTAGGGTCAGGGATGAGAAAAGGGATCAAAATGGAAGCAGGAGAATGGAATGGATATGGCTTTACCCCTAAGAATTGGGACCAATAGACAAAGGTAATGTGGAGCCTATCGAGTTTTAAAATGTTTTAGATGCATATATTCATTGGGTCATCAAGCTCTTCACCATACAGTGTGGTTAACTTATAGGCTCCATATCTAAATTTGGCAATTATGATATATGGCCCAAGCTAATTGGATTCAAATTTACCCTTATTATCTCTTTTAGTATTAGTATTTTTATGATTTTATTTTAGGACTAGACCACCAACCTTAAATTTTTTAGACTGGATCTTCTTACAGTATTGTCTGTTTAAATGGTTATGGTATGCATGTAGATGATTCAAGGCCCTTTGACACTTTTCATCTAGAATTTCCAATTCTTGTATCCATTATTATCAAAAATTGTGATCAATGATAATGCCCTACAATGAGATTCACAAGGAGGGGAGCTCTACTTCCATAGGCAAGATAGCTTCAGTCCCATATACTAAAGCATATGGAGTGGCCCCAGTAGGCGTTTAGACACTTGTTCGATAAGACCAAAGTGCAAGACATAATTGTAGGTGCCAATTCTTACCTACCTTGTTGATTATTTTCTTGAGAATCTTCATAAGGGTATTATTTTTTGCTTCAGCTTACTCATTCCCTTGGGGGTAGTAAGGGGAATAAAAATGCTACTTGATATGATACCGCTGGTATAAGGCCTTAACTTCTTAATTTTTGAAGGAGTTGCCGTTATAAGAGATGTTGATGGCAGGGATGCCAAAATGGAAAATGATCTGATTTAGGATGAATTTATAAATCTAAAGACCTATAGTATAGGTAAGTGGCATTATTTATAACTATTAGTGAAATACTCCATATTATTAATAATGAATTTATGTTCATTAGAAGATGTAGGATTTATCTTGCCAATCAAATCATGTCCCCATATAGAGAATGTATATGGACTCATAATAGGTTGTAATTTTTATGCAGGTACATAAATAAGATTACCATGTTTTTCATAAGCTAAACATTTCCACACATACTTTTAGGCATCTTATTCTATGGTAGGCCAATAGTATCTAGTTTAGAACAATTTCTTAGATAAGGCCATTCTACTGATATGACCACACAAATACCATCATTTACCTCTTTGATCATGAGATAATATTCTTTTGAGGTCATGAATCTTAACAAAGTCCCATCATAACCTTTGTTATAGAGTTTTCTATCAAATATTGTGTAATGAGAGGTTCAATAGATAAAGGCCTTATGATAGGGGTGATTGAGGTTTGGTGGTAAGATGTTATCTTGGAGGTAATTACAAATATCATGGTACCATGAAATATTGGGATCAAGAATAACACAGATTTGTAAAGGCGATATATATTAATGATTTGGGAGAATTAGATTTTCTATTAAAAAATTCCCTTTGAGGACATCTTCAGGGAGATTAATTAAAGATCCAATAGTGGTGATTAAATCAACTACTTTATTTCTCCTTCATGGCACTTGTTCAAATGTTATAGACTAAAAATTCTATTTTAACTGATCAACCAATTACTTGTAAGGGAGTAATTTTTCATCTTTAGTTTGGAACTCATCATTAACCTTCTTGATTATGAGATATGTATCATTAAATACTTGTAGATTTTTTATGTTTCTATATATGGCTAGGTGAAGACTAGTGATCAAAGAATCATAATCTAAAATATTGTTGGTGCATGGAAAAGTAAGGTAGAAGGCTTTTGGAATGAGGTCACCTTTTGGGGTGACTAAATGGATGTCTACACTTGATCCATTCATGCTGAAAGAGACATCAAAATATAGATTCTAACCATTAGATTCTAAAGTATTCAATATAGATCCATCTAAGAAGGTTGTGGTAAGAGGCTCAGTCATGGAAAGAGGTGTTTCTGATAGTTGATCTGCTATCACTTTTCCCTTTATGTCCTTTTAATGAAAACATTCAATATCAAATTCACCAAGTAACATAATCCATTTGTACATTCATCCTATGAGGGATGGTTTTGATAGTAAATATTTTAGAGGATCAACTTTACCAATGAGCTAGACGTGATTGCTAAACATATAATGTCAAATCTTTTGAAAATAAAATACCATGGCTAAGTAGGGTTTTTCAATTGGAGTATAATTCAACTCATAAGAGATTAAAGTGTGATTGAGATAATAAGTCACTTTCTCTTATCCCTCATCATTTTGTTGTACAATTAGGGCACCTATCATACACAAAGTTGTGGAAATATATAAAATTAAAGGCCTTCTTATGATAGGGGTGATAACATAGGTAAATTTACCAAATATTTATTGAGATTATTAAATTCGTATTGACATTTAGAGTTACAATCAAAACTAGTCCCCTTATTCAAGAGATGAGTAAAGGGGTGACATTTATCTAGGAGTTGAGAGATAAATCATTGAATATCTTGTAAATTTCCCTAAAGACTCCTAAGTTTCTTTAGATTGTGAGGGGGGGAGCATTTCCATAATAGCTTTGAATATAGTTGGGTCCACTTCTATACCTCTCCTAGATATAATAAATCCTAGTAATTTTCTTGAAGTCACACCAAATACACATTTATTTGGATTCAATATGACTTTATAGTCTTAAGATTGTGCAATGTTCTGATTTGATTCAAGACTTCCCTAGGATATCATCCACATAATCATTAACTATATCACACATCATATTATGAAAAATAACTATCATTACCCATTGATAAGTATCACTAGCATTTTTGAGACTGAAGGGCATGACTTGATAATATAGGGTCCCCCATGGAGTGATAAAGGTTATTTTATGTTGATTTTTGGGTGTGATTTTGATTTGATTGTAGCCCAAAAAACCATCTGTGAGAGATAAAATTTCATATCATGTTGTTGAATCCATGATCATACCAATATTTAAAAGAGGGGAGTCATCTTTGGGTCATGCCTTATTGATGTCTCAAAATTCCATGAAAATTCAAATTCATCCTTGTGTCTTAGCCATAAGAACAATATTGGATATCCAATCAAAATAAACAATGGGTTAGATGAAGTTGGCTTCCAAGAATTTTTGTAATTACTCCTTAACTAGTAAATCCACTTTAGGGTGAATCTTTAATAATTTTTTATTGATTGGTGTAGCATTTAAATAAAAAACCAAATGATTCATGACTAAGGAGGGATCAAGACCATGCATGTTAGAATAACACCATGTGAAAACATCTATAAATTCCTTGAGTAGATCAATAAATCTAATGCTCCTTAGGTGTGAGAATTTCCCCTAGTTTAACAATTTTTGGATGTTCTTTAGTTCCAATATTAACTTTTATCACCACCTCAATGAGAGAGGGTGACTGATCTTGGATATAAGAGGAAAATGATTGATCTAGGATATTTTAAGTGAAACCATCTGGGAGTTCTATATCTATCTCAATAATCTTTTGATTTAACTGAATCATGTGGAAATTCTTCTAGATTTTGAGGTGGCTCTTCTTCTTTAGACTAATCTTCTTCACTCCACTCAAGGGGATGATTTTGTTCCAAAAAATAATTTGATCGATATAGATTAATAGAAAATCCTTTCTTATGGTCATCGAAAGGCATGAAATCTCATGCTCCCAAAAATTCTAATATTGCTTCATCATTTTGAAACATATCAAAGGCTAGTGACTGATGTTGATCCCATTTAATTAAAGAAGGATAGTAGAGGGATATGTTGATGGTGAAATAGTGGTGTCATGGAAAAGGTTTATGGTATCAAGGTCCTCGTAGAGACTATAAATGGAACCCATCTTAATTTCTTCATTAGAGAGAGACTCCTTAAGGACTGAATTAGTATCCATAATGATATCATTTAAGTCATCATCAATTAGTTTACACCCTAAGCCAAGATATTGTGAAAATTCTTGAACTTTTATGGGGTCAATCCTAACTTGCTCATGTCTCCCTAGTCCCTTTCCCTAATAATGCATATTTCATAACATCTTTTGGATGTAGGGGTATCTCTTTCTAAGAGATGAGAGGGCATCTTCTTCTAGAATAAGCCATGATTCATCAATATATTATTCAAATAATAATTCTACACTAAATAAGGCCATCAATCTAAATTAGTATTTAATAGGATTGGTCTTTTGTATGGCTAGGGACTCATAACTATGAGGGAAAAGAGGTAAGTAACCTACACAAAAGGTTTTATATTTATATTCCCTACAACCCATAAATGTTATTTTTAAATGAGTGACTTTAGGTAATGGATCTATAGTAGGCACAAGCTTATCAAGGCATATATATGTAGTGGCTATTGGGCTTAAAATGGAATTATTTGTGCTAGGATAATGATATGGTTTGGATTGATTTATTTTATAACTACAAAAATGATTGATTTCCCTAAGAATGGTGTCTTATATTCTTGAGAGGGGGAATTTTAGACATCGATGTAGGGCAGATAAGATAACTTGCATCTCATGGACCCAGGGATGACCTAACAACATATTATAGCATAAATCAACATCCATAATATGAGGTAGGGTTTGATGTATCATAGATCCCACGATAATGGGAAGGTAGATAGTTTTTATAGATGGTCATTCATTATCATCATAGGCCTTTATCATAATTATATTAGGCCCTAAAGAAGCTTCAGAATACCCTAATTTATATTAAAAAAATTAGATTACATAATTTTAACATAGACCTTTCATTTATTAGTACCTAGGGAATGAGGTGATTGGATATAAATACTTATATGAATAATGGATAATTATGATGGGGGCCAAGAGCAGACATGTCTTGGGCACCAAAGGTAATCTACTAAGAAGGCGATAAATGACCCACTAATTTTTAGAACTAATTGGTATCAATATCTATAGTGATCTTAAGGTCATTCAAAACTTGGTTATCTCCCAATGCAGAGGAGATGTTTTGAGAAGTTTCCTTAATAAGATTTGAGTGGGTGTCTTCTCAAGTTACTAAATTATATCATAATAATTATCAAAAGATACTGAAACTTTATTAGAGATATTCCTATTTATCTGATCATTTTTGGGTAGGATGTCCTAATAAATGCCTAGCTACTAATTTTTGATTGATTTAGAAGACTCTCCCCTTATATTTCAATATCACTTTTTTCAATTAAGTCTTGAATATAATTATTTAATTGCATACACCTTTCTATATCATAACCTTTGACTCTATTATATTTGTAAAATTCATCCTCATGGTAGCAATATAGATGGGTTTGATGATCATCCGAATGTCAGATTTTAGTAAGAGTGATCATGTTAGCAATAATATATTGCTCAAGGATTGTTTTAATGGGAACTCCCAAGCTAGTGAGAGGTATTTTTCTAGTTTGAGGATTTGGTTTGCCTCATGGAACTCAAATATAGGAGACATTATATTGATCCACAAGATTCCTTTTTTGTAATATTTGAACATGTTGATACTTAGAATCTAAAACCCCATCTCCCACAACATTCTTATGTTTGTTAAATATTTTTTAATTTCCTAAAAATGAGTTATATTAGTTTTGATTATGTTCATTTTAAGAATATAGTTTAATTGTTCCATTTTAAAAAAATTCCTTTTCAATTTCCATCCCCTTATCGATAATCTCATCAAAAGTTTTACTGAATTATAGTTTTATTTGATATTTTAACTTAGAATTAATATTATAAAAAAATATTTTAGTTGACTCCTTTTTAGGTACTATGCATCGAAGGTGTCTTGCTAAGCTTTTCCAACATTACAAGAAAGATGCCAAGCTTTCCCCACTTTTTTATTTAGTGTTATAGAGGTCTATAATAGATACATCATGTTCAATATTTAATGATAAATCTCTTAAAAAGTATTTTTTTAATTCTCCAAAACTAGATATTGACCCCTTCAGTAGATGCATGAACCATTCTAGGCCTAGTCTAATAAGACTTTTTGGGAAAAGTCCTAGTAAGTGGGCATTTTCATATGAAACTTCATGAAAATCCACATAAAACTCATGTACTTGGTCATAGGGATCACCTTTCCCTCTATATTGTTTAAATTTAGGAACTTCAAAGTGAAGTGGAAAAGGTATTTCAAAAATACTCATATCCAAGGGAGAAGAACAAAAATCTTCTTATTTATATTTCATTACTTGTGAGCATGGGTCAATTTTTTAGATAGTCTCCTTCATCACTTTCCATTCTTGTGTAGACTTGGGGTCCCAAAGAGGATTCTAATTTTTATCATGACTATTATGGGGTCTATGGGTGTTGTGGGCATTTTGATGAGGGGATGATGGCCGTTGATTTTGTGCATAGAGTAAAATATTTATTTGTGGTGTAAGCTAGTCTAATTGGTCCTCTAAGATAATTTTCCTAATGTTAGCCTCAATATGGTTATTTTAGATATGTGTGGTTCATTCTTAGTCTTCAAATTCTTTGTTCACACCTTCCTTTCAAATTCTTGGTTCACACCTTCCTCTTCTTTTAATACCTGATTAGTGTGGGTATTTTGATGTGGTGTATTAGGCTAGGTGGATGGACAAACTATATGTTGTAGAAGGATATGATCTAATTTTGAAAGTAGGGTTCCCCCCATTTAAATGGATCAAGTTAGAAATTGGTCATATTTTTCATAAAGTTATCAGTTAATTAAAGACCTAACATCATAGTTATGGATGGGATTGAATCAAATAGATTCACTTTTGGGAGTATGCATATCACTATGTGTATCATCATGATCCTAAGTTGGATCACCTATATTCCCAAAAAATCACTATCTTGGTTAGAAACTTGTCCTATCCTAAAGTTTTAGGCATGGGTTTGGATTACCATATTGAATGAGGGAAGGAGAGATGATTATGTATGATATGTGAAGTGAAAGTTTTGAATATTAACTTGGTCTATAAATTAAATCTACTAGTGATCAAGAAAGGTGATATGGTGATTTTTGGAAAGGTATGGGATGACTAAGAATTACCAAAATACAAATCCTTATAAGAGTCCAATCTAGCAAGAATGAAAGGGAGTGATGGGATCAAATACCTTTTATACTAGTAAAATGGAGATTGGATGAGTGCTAGGTATGAAAAGGAACTTGATAGAGGGAAGTGATGGGTACAAGATTATAATCTTGATAAGGATATGTATTTTTATAATACCTAGTCCAAGGATTTAGGAAGTGATAATGAGCATCAAAAGGATGAGTGACCACTAGAATTTGGTTCCAAGACTAAATATAGTATTTAAAGATGATGGGAGATATGAAATAGATGGGGTATGGATGATGGAAAATATAGTATGGGAAGATATAAGTTAAGGACATGAATAAGATAATATATATGATGGGTATTATATGGATATAAAATATAAGATAGATATGAAATTTTGTTTGGAATAGGTAATGGAAGATATAGGGTGGATGGAAGATAGTAGATATAAGATCCATTGTAGAGGTTGCTTAGGATAGGGAATAAATATATATAATGGATGTAGTTTAGGGTAGTGAGATAGATATGATTGGTATGTAATATGGGTAATAAATGTGTTGAGGATGAATGATATAGGATAGATATTAGATGTTGTCTAGGATAAAGAGTGGAAGATATAAGCTAAGTAGATGATATAGGATGAGTGGAGGATGAAAGACATAGGATATATGTGGTTTAGGATGATGATATGGATATGATGATGGTGTATAAGATTGTACATTAGCCTAAGGGTATCTAAGGTATAAAAAATAAAATGGGGTATGACTGACTTAGTTTGTAAATAATATGGGTCTATCAAAACACATAAATAACACATGCAATGATAATCCTTGAGCTAGTAAATTGAAAAGGGTGTGTAACCTAATGCTCTCACCATTTAATGGATTTGTAGGTGAGGTTATATGCCAGTGACCTATTATGGAATCAACCAAACCCTCTCAAACCCATATACAGTTAAGGACTTCTTAGGATTTTATCCAGTCTCAAAATGCTTGTTATAGTCGAAAGGTCCTATGCTAGGTTTGTACAAAGGTTTCTAGGGGAGTTCCAAATATAAGTGAAGGTATGGTGGGGCCCATGTACATATAGTATATTGTATAATATATTTATTTATTGGATACTAAAATCCCCTCACTCCATAGAACCTTTTATGGGGAATTCTACTTTAACACCTAACAACAACTCTCTTGATATTTAGACTCTATCAAAACATGGAGTTTGATCTATTACATGGTGGTGAAATACATGTCACCAACCCCTAGTGATTAATCCTATGAATTTGTATTATTTCCATGTCATGTGCTATCCTAAACTCAAAAGGTATTACAAACAGGCACACCATGATTAATTTATTAATTAATTATTATATGTGAGGAATGTACAACTATATACAATAAAACAATAATCAAATATAAACAAGAAATTAAAACTGAAGTGTATATGTCACCCCCTCATAAAAACACAAAGTTTAGTAAAATGAAATGGGTGCCTTGATCTTGAAGGGTCTTGCACAAAAGGGTTAGTAGTTTCAAGTGGTGCTCATTAAATGGCAACCTGCAAGATAAGTGATTAGTAGTTTTAGATTTACATGGTTTGAAAAGTGATTATCCAAATAAAATGGCATTAGTATTATTGGATTTAGTATTTTAATAATGTAACCTATAGGTTAGAACAAAATTTACATCTACCTATTAATGTAAAAATTATGAAACAAATAGTTTTTTAGACTAAGTCTCATTATAAAAATATTATCAAATATAATTGGTTATATATAAAAGACTATAATAATAATAATAATAATAATAATAATAATAATAATAATAATAATAATAATAATAATAATAATAATAATAATAATAATAATAATAATAATAATAATAATAAATTAATTATTATCAATTGAATTCTATATATATTGTATATATTTTTTAATTATTAAGTTTTTATTTTGCCACTTATGATGATAAAATAAATTTGGACAATGTGATAAGATTAAATATTAATAGAACTCAACAAAATGAAAATATAAAAATAAACCATACAACCTAAAATGGAAGATTATAGAGATTAACACAATTACACTTATAACTTTAGGAAATTATACTCCTAATTAAATGTTAATCCAAAACTTAATACAAAAAATGCATAATATGTAAACCACAAACTTGTTAACATGAAAATGACTGTAGAAGTCTCAATATTATAGGTGTTTGTAAAGATTATTTCTTTTAAAATTTTATAAAACCCTATAAAGTTTCAAATCATAGAAAAAATATTTATTATGGATGGTGACACCATTACTATAGGCTATCGACTAATAATTAATGTTGCAAACATCAATTTCATAAATATGTTGATTCAAGTGAAATATTTTTTTAATTGTATTTTCTTGCACACAACCAATAGACCAAAATGAGTTACATCAGTCAAGAATAAGACAAAAAAATATTACTAATGCCTAATAACTAGCATATAGAGGACATGGGTAAGATATCAATACGTCTTAAAATGGGGCATCACCAGACAACATGATTTCAATGCTTGAACCCAAAACATCTTCATGCCAACATAGAGCCACCAATGTGAGATCATTCTCAAATGGCCAATCAAATTTAAAAACCCAAAAATATTGATCTATTGGTACAATGTTGACAGGCACTTACAACTTAGACAATGGCTATTACAGGTCAACTGAAGGGCAGGGCAATGGTTTTGTAAATTTATCATAGCTAAGGATATTGTTGGAGAGCTACTAGGTTAATCCTTCCCCACAATTATTTTAGTCATGTAGGGTCGAAACACATTCAATAGTAAGAATAAAATCACAATCAATAACAATTGTAGTTAACTATTATTTTTAGATTTGAGTTCATGTTTATGACAAACATAAAATTTCACCCAAGAAATCAAAGTGAACAACCATAAAGGAAGTGTCTTAAACATTCAAGTAGTAAGAAAGGAAGGCAAAGTAAACAATAATTCAACCCAACATAAAATTTATATCTTTATCACCAAAATTTAAATGCATAAAAGGAAGTGCATGATTAAAAAGAATTTGATGCTTTACAAGGTTTGGGCAATGGCGGTAGTTATGCTTCTAGCAACTAGCACAGCTCTAACAGACAAGGTATTGAGTATGCTTCAGGTTAGGATGGATTTTACATAAATAGTGGTTTTAACACCAAATTTAGATATGGTAATGGATATGGTTTCAGATCTAGGAATGGCTATGGTTCCATATCTAGTTGTTATTTTTAAATTCCTCAAGGATTTTATTTCTTTGATATAATTAGAGTATAACGACTTAACAAAAGAGAATATGTATAAAAATAGAATTACATAGATCAGGGTAAGTCAATAGAATATAATGTAATGAATCATATCAAAACTCTTTTTTTAATCACAAGTATATCCAAAGGCGTCTATGATTACAGATTACTTCAAAATCACAATTTCAAAAAAATTGATCACAAAATGCTACCCCACACCTAGGGAATAAAGGAAATAATATTGAAGCTTTGAGCCACTAAATTTGTAATAAATATTTCCTAAAATCATCATTATTACACTTTACATTTACAATATTAGTCTAAAAGGATCCCCTCCCACTATGGTCACTAATATATTTGCCTAAATTTTAGATTTTTCTTATTTTACTATTTTAAACAATAATAATCCCAAAATCTAAATAAACATAAAAAAAAGAGGAATTAAAGAGATAATAATCCTGTTATTAGATTTATTACCATCATATCACCTCTTTTTATCTCCTCTCCAAGATTAAAAAACTAATTTTGGATGTCAAATAACTTGGATGTTGCATTGCTTGAATAATGCTTGATAATGTCTTCCAAAGGGATTTTGTGTTTTGAAGATGGATTTGATAATGGATAAAATGGATGTAAAGAGGGTGTTATGATATAAATGTGGAAATATTACCATTTTATTCCAAGTTTTAAAGTTGGTTTCCATGGAGGAATGTGGGTTAACTATATAGGATGTGGAGGGAAGAATCAATGGCTCAAATTTAATTATGAGCCATTGAGATCAATGGCTAGTATTTTTCCTAAGACTTAAAAATTTATTAAAAATATATAGAATGGATTATTATAGAGAAAAGGGGGATAAAATGGAGGAGATTTATAGAATTCTCCAATTCTATAAATCTCTATAAGGGTTTAAGGGTTTAGGAATATGGTGGTAGATATGTAGGTAGAATAAATTGTACTTTTAAATTGGAAAGTGGCTTAGGGAGTAGGTTAGTAGGTAAATGGGTTTTTGTAGTAGATTAATATAAATAATTAACTTTTTATGAGATAGAATAAGGTTTTTAAGATGTAGGAAATAGGATATGGGACAATGGGATATAAGTCAATTAGCTAGGAAATGTAGTTATAAGTTAAATTAGCAGAATTAGTGTAATTAGTGAGTTGAGTGGCTTCTAGTGCATACACTATGTATCGTTGTATTATTATTTATTGATACTTTAATATTGATTAATCAATACTAATTATTCATTTTTGCATATACAATAGTGGTTGTAATGTTGTATCAGTTGTGGCTGAAATTGTATTATTACTTTATTGAAATAATTGAGTCTTTATTGTTTATTCAACATTGTGTATGATTTGTTATATCATTATCATGGTGATCATTATATAAATTGATTAGCTATAAAATTTGAGGGGTTAACTAAAATAATGAATTTAGTTAAATATAACTTAGTTAGATTTATCGTGGTGAAATTCATTAGATGAATATGTGTAATTATTTTATTTTTAAATTACTCTATTCTGGTAAAACCCACTGGGGTTATTACATAAATGTTGTTTTCACCATAGTATATTATAATTACATCTTCATATCTTACTTTAAATGTTTTATTTTTATTTATATGTGTGTCAAAATTATTTTATGCATTGCATTATAGTATGTTTATGATTTATCTATATCCTGATGTACTTTATTGTTCATAAATTATTCTTTTTAAGTCCATATGCCTAAAACATAAACATTCATCATGATTATTTAATATCATTGGTGGTAATGTGTTTTATGATATATTAAACATTAGGTTGATCAATACTCATTTATGGTGGAAATCTAATGCAAGGAATAATTAAAAATAAGTTAGGTATCTATAAACCATTATCCATGCATTAATAAACAAATCATACATGTCGTATCACATAATAAAATGCTAAAAACAATTAAAATGTGATATTTTGAATCAAAATTTAGGAAATATAACATTACTCTATCAATCCATCTATCCATAAACCATGCATAAATCAATAATAAAAAAAAATTCCATCAATAGTCTATAAATAGTCCATAATGTTCATCTAAATATTACAAGACTCATAAATGAATCAAGCATATATGGATGATTCATTTATGAGTTTTTTACTATTTAGATTAACATTATGGACTATTTATAGATAAATGAATCATATATATATATATATATATATATATATATATATATATATATATATATATATATATCAGCCACATGTTCAAATACTTCCTATAGGATGGTGTTATCTGTGTACATGAAATGGCTTCCTCATATAAAATATTATATTATGTATCATTATCCATAGCCCTCATCACCCTATCCAGTGTGGATATTTTCCCCTATCCCACTAACAAAACCCTAACATCTACAAGCTTTGTCCTTGCATTATCTCTTTTCTAGATATATCTCTAATTCAAAGTTGTATAATCTAGCATATATGTCTCTACATCATGTGTAGATACTCCAAGTGTTGTAGTAATCCCATACATATCTATTCTCTCAACCTCCACCTTTAATATATCTACCTCACCTTATAGACATCTGATATCAGCCACTCTAAGTGTTAGTTAACCCCCTCTACTATCAACCTCCCATTGTAATCTAGAACCTCTCTATGTAAACCTAAAATCGCACCATCTTGGGCTCAAATCTCCTTATGTAGTCTATCTATTAGGGTATGGTCATCATATGATCTACCTATATTTGAATGACCCACCATGTCTACTCTATCCAAATATGTCTTATGCATTGATCTCATCATTATATTATCTCCATCCCTCTCTCCATCACTATCAATAAATACCAATGGAGTCTCCCCTCCACCTACCTAATCTATCTCAATCCTAATCTCTTTATCTCCTCTTATATCGACACCAGCCTCATAGAATCTCATCATCCTCTACCTATATAACCTATACACATGTAATTGACTCTCTTTTAAACCATGTCCTCTTCCTTATTCTCATCTACCTCCTCTTTGTCCTATTACTACACTCCTAATATGGGCTCTTAAATTTTTTCCTTATGGATATTTACTTAGACTGGAAACCAATCTCTACCTCTAGGTATGTGGTATTGTGCATGGCACTGTCAATCTCATTGATCACTATTGGTCCCACCAATCTACACATCCATCCAAAAATCTAGCATAAATGGCATACCTCCTATCCATCCATGTAACTATCTATAATTATGACCATATATGGTTTTCTATAATAGGATCAATAGTCACCCCCCATTGAGCTCTCTCTTACTACCTATGTAAATAGGTGAGGACCTAAAAGAATATGATGTGTAATATCAAACTATATCATCACCCTATTATGGTGATATCTCTCTATTATTTGATCATGTATACCCATAACATAACACTAGTTCATCATGTAATCCATATATAAGTCATCATGTGGCCATTTGAAAACTATCTCTCTATAGTCTCTAGGTGATTTGATCATCACTTTACTCATCTATATCTCTCATATAAAAATATAAGTTACCCAATTATGGTCTATGTGTGCATATGATCATATGTCATACATATGATATCAAATCATCCTTAGAATGTGCACTCATATTTCTAGACCAATCTCCTTCCCATTTATGTATACCACATGGGGTAAATCCTTGTATAAGTGTGAAAGTACACATGGTACCCATGTAAATCTCTCTCCCATATCTATCATATCTCTAATGACATATAATAAACCAATCAGATAATCTTCTACTCTTATCAGGAAGCATAATGACACTAACAACAACCATAAGTACCATATTCAAAGAATATATCTTTAATCACATGTAGTAGTCAATATCTAACCCTCTTCTCACCACTATAATCAATCCATCCCAAAAATCCTTTACAGTGTATTCTCATAAGGCCCTTGACTTGAGTATACTCATCTACCTCATATTAAAATCCCCAAAATTTGATACACATCCTCTAGTGTCACACTCATATCACCTATCGATAGTTGAAATGTGTTGATATCCTAATTCCATATCTCAATTAACATAGTCAATATATCCCTATCTACATAGATCTTAGGCATCTACATGATAAATGATAGTTTTGTAGCCTGTAATACTCCAAAATCATTGTCTATGAATCATGTTATCCACTCTAACACCCTAAGTCTCTACTCACATATTATAAGTACTAGTAATACCTCCTATAATAATAGAACATTATCACAATGTCAATTCTATCTATCAACATAAAAATCTATTTACCCCTAATTATAAACATTAAATAAGACACACATAAAAAACAAGCAAAACATCTTCCTTCACATTATTTTCTAGCTATTTGACATTCTACTTATTTGTTCATTTACTCAGTTACCCATTTTATTCTAACTCTAACATCTTTATTTTTTAATTTCACATTTTGTCAATATATTTTCTCTAATTTTATCTTAAATTATTCTATTTTCATTTAAACTATTTTTGCTATCACTTTTATCATTTTCACTATCCATGTCTTCAATTTTACTATAGTGACTTGTAATTTCATAATTACCCTAATTTATTTCCCTCCTAGATGATTTCACTACATTGTTTAATGACTTTAAAACTCAGATTCATGAATTCATTTCTACAAAATGTGAAATTTCCAATCCCTAATATATTTTTCCACCCCAATTATTTCACAACCCTATCTTGTGAATTCACTATCTTATTCAATGATTTCATAATTTGCTATAGTAAATTCACAATATTCATTACTGAATTCAAAAATATCTTAATTATGAATTCATTTTTGTCTACTTTAACCCCTAATAAATACACTTAAATAAAAAAACTAATGCATGTAAATTAACTTACCAGAACCCTGCTCCTCTTTGGTCTCTATGGTGTTGCCGGTGTGGAACACAGTCTATTTTCCTCCAAGGTCTTAGATCAAATCTACTCACTTAACTTATAGTAATGAATCACTCTAAAAATCAAATGTGCATAAATTAATTTCCTAAAAATCATTCTTATATTTATGTTTTCCCCCCATTTCAAATATTCCCTCCACTTTATTCATTTTTCATCCATTTTAATTAAAATTTCATGACACTAAATCAAATCATTAAAAATATATTTAAATCACTTGAAGCTATAACTCTCATAAAAAATTTAACACAATTTGAAAACCTATATTTTTCTATTTTTAAATCCACAACTTAGCATCGCTAAGATATATCATTTCCACATCCACTTGCATGACCCATGCATCATGAGCATCCACTAAGCATGCAATCTTTGAATGGTAAAGTATTATTTTTTCAATCAATACTCACTTCTTCCCAACTAGGGGCAAATTATTTACACATACCTTAATCTTTCAATTTGGATGTTAATTCTAGTAATATGATTTATTAATGGTCTATATTGCTTAATCATTTTTCTTTGTCATTCAATTTGAGTGTTTATCTATTTTCTCATATAAACCTTTGAGGGGGAATGATTGCATTCATTATCATTCATTTGGGGAAACTTTTTCATATTAATAATCAATTATCTACTTATTCTAATGTTATTTTAAATGGTATTTCTTCACAACACCATTTCAAAAAGGGGAAAATGTAGACACCTAAATTGTATCTAGTGTCAAAATGCACCTAAAACCTACTAATTCTTATTCCCAATTTTGAATTATAATTCATTAGAATAGACCTACTTATTTAAATAATTGAATAAATTTAATTTAACCAATTATGCACACTTTCAATCTAAATTTAATTATTAAATATGGATTTTACATCTCTCCCAAAAACTTGCACCTTTATTTCCCTCACGTGTTAACTCACCCCAACCAATTCCATAAATTCTTAAACTACCTTTAAGTCATCCTTTGAGTTGTAAAATAGTTTAATTAATTATTGGTGACTCAACCAACCATCTCCATGTTCTATCAACCATTTGAAATGGTCATCATCCTCATTGATGAGAACTCATTAGATACCATAGATTATTTAGATAATTTTAAATATCCAAATAATCATCCACCATTTGATATTTCCTTCACAAATATATAAATAAGTATGAAATCCACAATTTTCATCATTCTAACTTATAATAATAAAGTGTTATTGAAATAAATAACAAGTGAATCTAAATAAAATCAAAGCCATCAAAGAATATTTCTGAATATTTTAAGATTGTATCCCAAACACATCCTTATTTATTGATGCATAATGATAATTGCAAATATCCATTTCCCAACTAATCTTTCCTTATAAACTATGAAAAACACATTACTATTGAGTATCATTGACTATTTATAGTATGACTATGTAATCAACATGAAACATGCAAGCTCTATTTTGATGAAAATATATTGAAGTATTCCAAGTAAAATAAATTCAACATATTGACACAGTCAAGTATGGAATTTAAAATTATATTATATTCATATTATCTTTCCATATAGATTTAATGATTAGTTTAAAAAACCTTATGACACTTACAAAAGATGGTATAATAATAGTTGATATTACATATCTATTTTTATATGTATTTTTATGTTGATTTTTGTAACTAAAAATATTATTATATGTAATTATTATCATCAATTTTATGTAGGCTATAATTTTTTTAACATGTAAATTTGCTTTGTTATTTTATATCATATAAAACATATTTTATGCATTTATTTCTATTATAATTTTACAATAAAATATTTTCAAAACATAAATTTAATCATATTTTCACATTGCATTGACAATATTAGTTCATACATTTTATTTAATCAACTATATACAAGCAATCATTTTGAAAAAAAACAACATTTATAAACACTTATTTTCACTACATTTTTCATCCCCCTTTTAATCCATCTTAGTTATATTTATTGTTTCACATGACAAACCTATTTTATGTAGTTATTATCATAATAAGTTAATGTGGTCTATCATTATTTTAAACAACCAAATGTTTCCATCACTATAAACCAAGTGAAAATATTAATTGGGGTGCAACAAAACCAAAGGAGTTGATATTATTTGTACAGCTATTACAAGGATATCAACATATTAAATGAAAAATTCAATCTTTTTTAACTAAATTATGAAATAATTTGAAACAAGCCCTATATATGCAAACTATGATTGTGATCTATATTTTTGATATACTTTTGTTGTAAGTCTTGACACATTATAATCAGGGAAATGATTATTTAAAAATAAGGGTGTGAAGTAAATGGGTATCTTACACCCTAGCCTTGGCACCTTTCTAACTCAATGGGAAAAAAAACTAGGCTTGTACCCCAAACAAAGCCTTATTTATTGACGCATAAAAAATTATAAATAATTCATTTCCCAACTAATTTTTCATACTAAAATATGAAAAACACCTTATAATTGGGTCTTATTGACTAGATATAGTATGAATAATAAATAAACATTAAATATGTAAGCTCTCTTCTGATGTAGATAGCTTAGAATATTCCAAGTCAAAAAAATAAACATATTAACACATTCATGTATTTTTAGCTCACATGTAAATGTTAAATATCTTGAATATTATATTGGATCTGCTACTCAAGGGTTCTTTAATTTTTGACTTGGAGTCCATTAGATATTCACATTTAGGGTGTTAATATAGGAAAGCATAAATCTCAAATGTAGGAAATGACCAAGTTGACATACACATAAAATTATTTTTCCACATAAATACATTTCACCCTTATCCCATGATGTAATGGGTATGTATGGTAACATATTTTATAAGTGCAATCTTAAAACATTTTTTCGTGGCAAAGAGAATGAAGTTAGAAAGATCTAGGATGGAAAGTAGTTGTTTTTACAAGGAAAATTTCAACTAATTAGAATGTCCTAACTAAAGTTCAAACTGTGAAAAGTAAACCTAAGAAATGGGTTTCTATGTCAAATTATACATTAATATTCATTGGGTACATTTACTCTATCTAGGATTATATGTATCAATATTATTGTGTATAATTACATATTAAGAGTTAAAAACTATATTGTACATAGTAATTCTATATATATATATATATATATATATATATATATATATATATATATATATACATATATATATATACATATATATATATACATATATATATACATATATATATATATACATATATATATATACATATATATATATACATATATATACATATATATATATACATATATATATATATATACATATATATACATATATATATATATACATATATATATATACATATATATATACATATATATATATATATATAGATATATATATATACATATATATATACATATATATATATACATATATATATATATATACATATATATATATATACATATATATATACATATATATATACATATATATACATATATGTATATATACATATATATATATATATATACTCTTTTTATATAATTACATATTGAGCATTTAAAAACTATACTATACATAGTAATTCTATTAATATTTAAAAATATACAATAATATTTATATACATTTTTTATTTCTTAATATGTAAATATACAATTGATATTTGTATATAATTTTGGTGTGGACTTACATTTAGTGGAAACTAAATTTAGATTGTAAAATATTTGTAAATTACCTTCAATCTTATCAATATATTATTGTTTCAAGAAAACTATGACACTTACATAGGATGGTATAATAATAGTTTCAATTGCATCCCCATTTCTATGCATCTTTACTTTGTTGATTGTTTCTCACTCGAAAACCTAGTTTATGTAGTTGTTGTCATATTGAGTTAATGGGATCTATCATTTAATTTTAAAAACCCATGTTTTCCCATCACTATAAACAAAGTGATAATATTAATCATGGTGAAAATAAATCCAAATGATACCATATTCTCTTTAGGGCTATTATTAACACCCCAACATAGAATGAAACACATCCATTGTCATACTATTAAAATATCATGTGTAAATAATATGTAATGTAAGTTTAGCTACCCACCTCATTTGGTTTCCATTTTGTACATTAGTGTTTCCCCAACCATAAAACTATTTTATTTTCAAGACTCAACACATAATTTTTTATTAGATGTAACACATGGGTGTCAGATACTCTCCAAATATAATTACCTATTCAACTAACATTAAAACATCCTAAATTTTTTTATAAGTTGATAAAAGTATCATAAAAATAAAATATTAATTTTGAGTCCTATTTATTCAACGATGAAATCATTTTAGTTCTCAAGTTCTAGTGTTAGTGATCTAGATGAGTTGAAAAAATTGAAGATAATGAAGTTAATCATAGAATAATAATCAGTTAATCCTAAGCATTCAATATTAAATTATATTCCTATTATATTTCCATAAAATTCAAAAATTAGTTCCTAAAAATTTTACAACACTTATAGAGGATGGTAGAAAAATATCTGATATTAAATCTACCTTTTTATACATCTTTTTTATGCTGATTTTTATAACTAACAACTCTATTTTATGCAATACTAGTCTTAAGTTTATGTAGTCTGTAATTTTTTAAAACATGCAATTTTATTTTTTTGTTTTGTGTCCTGGACAAACATATTCTATGTAATTTTTTTTAATTTTTTACAATAAAATAATTCTCAAAGAAAAAAATCATCATTTTTTCTTATGTCATTGGAAATCTGTGTTTGTACATTTTATATTGTCAGTTATATGCAATCAATAATTTTGTAAAAATAAATTTGTTAAGCACTTATTTTCACTACATTTTATATCCCCCTTCTAATCCATATTTATTATGTTTATTTTTTCTCATTGACAAACTTATTTTATGTATCTATTGTCATAATAATTTTATGTGGTCCATCATTATTTTAAAAATCTATTTTTTCCCATCACTAGAAAACAAAGTTCTAATATTAATTACGGTGAAAACAAAGCCCAAGGAGTCCATATTATCTTTAGGTCTATTATAATCACCCCAACATATTGAATTTGAAATTCAACATATTTTTAACTAATGTAACAAGTTAAATCATACCCTATCTATGTAAGCTTTGGTTATTCTTCAAAACTACATTATGATTTAATTTTGTATCGAATTGGGTATGTATGGTAGCATATTTCATGGGTGTGGTTTGAAAATAATTTATGGTTGAGAGAATCAATTTGAAAATGTCTAGGATGGAAACTATTTGAGACATGGTAAATTTCAATTGATTTAAATATTTTTAAGAAAGTTTAAATTATGTTAAGTAAACTTGAGAAATAGATTGTAATGTAGACTTGTAAATGGAAGCAATGTAAATGGTTTTCATTATGGATGATATTAATTTATTGGTTAAAGAGGGAAGTCCCACACTAAAATTAAATATTTCTAGAATGATATGTATTCTAATTCAAATAAAACAAATATATTAACACATTCAATTATGTATTTATTATTCACACACAAATTCTACATATCTTGAATAATTAAAAGGGTCTCCAATCATGGGTCATTTAATTTTCACTTGTATTCCATCTATACTAGTAGATATTCCTATCCAAAAACTAAATATAAAAAATGAATGTCATATATTATTTTTATATAGTGGGTGATCACTCACTTTAAATATGAACCATCACATGCATAGCCTTATAAATGTGGGTAATGGTTCACATTTAGAGTGGGTGGAAAGCCACTCTAAATTTTTTGCCACTATTTTACCTATGCCTATAATTATTCATGTGTATTGTTGAATTTATTTTTTAGTGGACCTGAGATCCACATCTAAATGTGGAGCTCAAGTCCAACAATAATTAAATTCAATATTGTCTATTAACTATTATCAATCTAAATTTCACTCCTAATAAGGTTTTCAAGCCTTCTTATTTATCCAATAGCATAGAATCACTTATATGATGTGGATGGGCTAATTGATAAAGTGAATCTCTAGATTTGGCTAGCTCCCTTGATGCTTCCCCCAAAACTACTCACTAACCTACCTAGATTGAAAGGAAAAGGGGTAAAATAAGACTAAATTTTTTAAAGAAAACATGGAGATGGTGTATCAAATGTAGTTTCCTCTACTTGCCTATGATTACACTATGAAATGACAATATTATAATCTAATTTTCATAGCTCCAAAAATAGTTATTCACACACAAGTATTTATATATGAAGGTTATGGCTAATACAATAGCCAAGTTGAAAGATAAATAGGTCTTATGAAGAACACTAATGACATTTCTACACTTTAACTCCACAAAACCATTTGATACACATTATATGACCTATAGAAAGATGACTAACTCACATAGAGGCATGAAATAAAAGGGGAAATGCAAGGAAGTAATATAACTATCATTAACATCCATCACCAATTCATCTCAAAATCACTATATTTAAGATGAAGATAGTATAACTCATCTTCAATTGATTTCAAAGTCAATAATAAGTATTAAAACTTGTAGGGCTTTGTCATACCCACTTTGAGGATGCATACAATGCCTTTTAAGGTTTTCTTTATAATATAAATAAGAGAAGAGGTGGATATAGGCATAAATATGACCATCATAGCTACCATTAAATCATATAATCAATTAAAAAATAATAAAAACATTCCACTAAGTCTATAACTAACATGTTATATTCATGTTCTCAACATTCTAGGCTATGTGTTGATGAAGTTCTAGCTAAAAATTGGTGTAGAGATCATCATGGTAGGTTAGGTTCTTCTTGAATATAACTTACTTATCTTATAGTTACTTTTGTATCCTAGAATTACACCCTATATAAGTCAATTGGACCTTCTCAATTTTAGGACAACATGGAACTATCTCCCTTCATAGGAAAACCACTACAGGAGATAGATCTCTAGGTTTGAAAGGGATAACTCCCTTAATTTTTATCTTAGGGTCACACTACACTAAGATAATCACTATTTGGGGTGAAAATGGAAGAAGGATACATAAAATAAACCTATGATAATGAGGTGATACACCAAGGAAACTCCACACAACACACTTGCATCTACACTTAAGAAAGAAGACTACTCAAATAAAATTCAACCCTATGTCCTAGTAAAAGTATTTATCATAGATTTAAATTTCTATTCCTATCTATAGGTGGGTGAAAACAAGGTCTAATAAAATAAACTAATTATCCCTCTCATACATCAAGACACACTTAACAAATAATACACTTTATAAAACCTATTAGAAGATCATTCACACAAGATATGCAAGATCAAAAATGGAATCAAGGAGAGCATGTTCATCACTTGTTAACCACCTAACACAATTAGTAAAGATATTTTATAGAATTAAATTAACTTAAAAAACTTTATTCAAAGTTAAATGAGGTTTCAAAACTAGTAGGGTTTTGCCATACCAATTATGGATCCATTATAAAGCCAAAAAGGCTTAAATATATATAACTTAAAAGAGTAGAGAGAATAAATAAAGCTCAAGGGTCATAATACCATGTGTTAAAATTCATAAAATAGTTAAAATTATATGGAATGAATTGGAAAAGAATTCAGGATGTTGATATGAACATCTATCAATCTCAAACAAAGCACCTTCTTTAAGTTGGCATAAACCCTTCATTATCTTGATTTGAAACTACCTTCATGATGGTGAAGAGTGAACTTGAGTGTCTAAAAATACCATATGGACCCTTGAAACATATTTTATCTCATGATAATTATATAATAGGTCAATTCATGTCATATATGCATCCCTAATTGATGAATTCATCCTTAAAATGTGTCATTCACTACCTGCAGTCATTCATCACTAATTTCCTAGGTTTATCCTCATACTTGTCATCAAATTAACTTATATTTTTTCAAATAAATGCATTGAATAGGTGATAGGAAACTAAAATGGATCTCTTTTTTTTAATTTCCTATCAAATATATCTCAATGAAACTCATAGAACACTCCTTACTTTCTATCCTTGACAATCATCTTGCCTTCTCACTGTCTATTTAGATTGCATGTAATGGATGAGATAGAAGAGGTATTTTCATGTTAAAACAAGGTGATAAATTAGTTTCATAAGTTATTATAAGTCTCTAAATATCTCCCACAATGGTTCTCACTTTTCCATCCTCTTATGCACCTATAAAACAACTCAAATCTTGTAAGAAACTTAGTATTATCCCTATCCATACAAATGACAATACATCCAAAGTGCATGTCATAGAGCCTAAGAGAGTTCCATACATGTTTAATAAAATTTCATGGAAATTTTATCCCTCCTATAAAATTTTCCCACATATTTTTCCCATTAGGTTTAAACCAAGGTTTTGAGAGGGTTTTAGGAGGTTTGAATTGTTAAGGATTGTTCATAAAATCTTCACATACAACCTTAGAACCAATTTCAAAAAAATTGGGTATAGGACCCATTTCAACTCTCCCAAATTTATTGAGTTATCATTCATAAATTATTTATATATACAAGTGTTTTAAAATGGCCTCTCGAGCTATTCCTTGCATTATGTGTATCCTTGAGATGATTTTAGGTCAAATTGACCACTCTATGCTACTTCCTTAAAAACCAATAGATATTTTTGAGTCTCCACTCTATCATAAAGGTCTTCAAATGGATTTTAAAAGTCACCTAATGCTATAATTTATATTATAAGCTATTAGGGTTCATTTTTAATTTAGACCTAATACGTTTAGACTGCATGCATGTGTGTATAACCACCTATAGATGCGTCCTATGATGATAGGTGACCTTAAATAATTATACACGTAAAAATTAACCTCCAACATCACCTTTAAATGTTCCAATACTCACCACTGTATTCTCTTACAATTCATGTGCTCTGCCTGTAACTTTGTCTTAACTAGGAGTGCCCTCTATCTAAGAAAAAATAGAGGGAATATCCCCTAATCACAAGGTCAAAATGAAACTATGGGAGGATATAATAAGTATTAAATAAGTTCTTTACAAAATATCATATTTATATCATGCTTATAGATCTTTCAAACTTCCAAATACCTTTAGATTGGATCATAGAGTTTATGATCATGTGAAGGATTTATATGAAGAGATGGGCTTGACTATAGGTTGAGGTTTTAGTCTAACCTATATATTTCTTATATATGTTAATCACATAAGGATGAGATATATCCTTTTGAAACTAGATTAAACATGTCTACTCATCTTATATCTTAGTATGTTAGCCTAAGCCTTACACTATCATGATAAATATATGAATGTACCAGACCGTAGACATTCACTTTAGGAAAATGGGATTCCTGTAGGTATCTATTATGCTTAATATTTTTCCTTCATGACCTAAAATATTCTTAAGTTCATTAGGTCATAACTAAAAAGAGTCACTATGTCTAAAGGTCATGCTTTCATTGTGTCACTGTTACACTTCAAGGTTCACTTTTGGTATTTTTGACACTATAGTTAATGAATATCCTTAATGGATACTTGATTGAAATAGAAGCGTATTTAAACTATATTCTCATAACCATACAACCACATTATTATGTCAAGACCTTGTCTCTAGCTTTGGGCTACAAGATGCAAATTATTATACCTATGTAAGCTTCAAAGAACTTAACCATGAGATGTATTTTGTATGATCAAATACCTTATTTAGAGATTTTAAGGTAACATATATCTCTAAGAAACCTTACCAAACTATGAACATGGAAATCAAGTTTAACTTCACATTATGACTTCACCATTGTCACCATGGTCTTCTTAATTCTCTTAGACTTGACTAAAAGTATCAAATGAGTTTAAACCTATACCATTAAACATTTCCTATACCTTTGTGGTATTGGCATCATATTACTATTGGTGACTGCCTATAGATATTATCATATATGATTGTGTGCTAATAATTGGTTTTCATAACTAATTTTTAACCATTGTAAAGGCTCAATCCTATTGTTTTTACTTTGTAAAACTCTCACAACCTTGAAATCTTCAAGCTTCATTAGCATGACTAGTCAAGGATCCTTTACACTTAACTTTAGGTGATAGTCACAAGGTTTCTTAACTATGTGAAATTCTAACTATGATTCATACCTTTCACTCCATCAATACCAATTTTGAAACTTAGAATTAAAATTAGGATTTGGTCACCATGATATGAGAGGTTGGAAACAACATCACTTTTGCTCTAAAGACCAATACATGAAGATAAGACTTTGTTACTAATGAAAACATGTCTATAAACTAGCGATGGAATCTCCTACTAGCACGATGAGAGTGATATTTACAACTTATTAACCTTCACACATGTAAATAATACCTTAAACCTTGTAAGAAGGATTATCATACCTTTATAGATCATGTACACTACTTGGTTTGCTTAGACCAATCCAAACATATAATAAACCTAAAGTTATTAGGGATGTACAAGCAACTTGGAGGCACTTACACTCTTATTAATGGTTAATGAATCACACATCACCTCCTCCTATCTATACTAGGTTGAAATTGGTTGACCCTTTTAGCTTATCTAGGAGAGTGATGGGAAAGAGAGGTCAGTTTGCTCATTTTCAGACCTATCAAATCTACCTCAACATGAGAATGAACTTAGGGGACCTAAAGAGACATTCCTGAGCCTTCTCATGTGTCAAGTTTACTTTCCTTATCTATTAAATTTCCCTTAACTACCTATTTTTTAGTGATGTCCTTAGATGGACATTGAACCTACATTATGTCAATTACATAACTGACTCCTGACACTCAACTTACATCTTAGATGTTAAAAAACACTTTGGAATTTTTCCTTTCATGGAAGCTATATACAAATTCATTACAATGGTAAAAAATGTGACATAAGGGAATGTTAATACCATGACACAAATAAACAATGTGTAAAACATATTAAATGACCTTAAACATGATTATGATACCATTTATGACCTAATAAGACCCTATAAGAAGTTTTACTATATAAGGGTTGAACTAATTTAACCTAGGGTCAAATTTGGTCTATAGTTACACCTTATCTTCTTTAAAGGTAAGTTACAAGTTCACCCTTTTACACTTATATTACTTGATAACCTTATATGCTAACCTTACCTCTTTCAATGCTTATCTACCATGTGAAAGTTGAACTCAAACTTTAGACTTATTCTCATAGTATAATTTTTTCTTACAAGATATGGTCTCTCAAATAAGATCTAGTCTTATGATTTGAATATATACACCATATATTGTTAATTAATATAAGTGTTATGGTAGTTCATGGATTATTTTTTCAAGAATTAGAGATCACCTTATAGCTATGGTCTTGACACTTGTTTGACAAGAAAGTGGTAAGAGACCTTCATAATATAGAGGCTTCAAATGATCTTGAGGGCCAATAAGGGATTATAGACCATGTTTTATAATTTATTAAACATTAAATATATGGAATTATATGTCTTTTAATATGCTCCAAATGTTCCTTTATCCTTGAAGTCTTTAAACAAGTCTATAATTCCACCTTCTTGATACAAGAGTGGTCACACTCCTCATTTAGTCCTAGTTATTTATTTATAACCTATGATATCATTGTTAAAACTTCTTTAATGAATTATAAAATACCATAATACATCTATATTGTGTGAAGGAGCCTATGAAAATGGTTAGGAAGACTTATTGACCCCTAAAATCTTATAAATAGGCTTAAAAAGGCAGTTTCTAGGCTAGTTTTTCATACTCTTTTTCTCGCATGTGCTAATGTATTACTCCATAATATTCTTAGGAGATTCATATAAAAAATTAAAGTATTTTTAAGGCCATCCAAATTCATTTTATGCACATATAGTTTTAATTTTCTCCATCAGGCTTCTTGAGAGGTCTTAACAAGGTTTTAGGTGTTAAATTTGTTAAGGATTATTCATAAAGAATATATCCTCAATCTCTCAAATAATAATAAATAATATCATGGGGGGCTTATTAAATCCTCATATATACATTGGTACCCATGCAACTTTTCATACAAGTTCACACGTAGTGAAGATGACCTTCTAAGATAAACTAGGCCTATTGGTAAACTTAAGAGGTGATTATTTAGGGAAAAGGGTGTAACTATGCTTTATTTTGGTTTAAATAAATTTTTTAGGTATTTTTAAAATCACATGAGTTTTTTGAGTTATTTCCTAAATTAATTGACCTCTTCAACTCACTAAGACTTGAATTAATCCATTGCTAGGATTTATGGATAGTCATATGTGTTAGCACTTTATCCCCCTTGTAATGACTTAAAACTTCATATACATCTATGTAAATGTCTCAATCACCTATTAAGACTCATAATTCCTCCAATAACTTCAACAACTTGTAAGCTTATTTATGTTTTATGCATAAGCTTGTAGATGTATTTATAGGCTTATTGATTGTTGGTCCTTGAGATTGAGTTCTCTTCAATTGGGTTTGGATTTATTGATTGTTATAGTAAGGATGTAATATTTATTCATCATCCCTATGACCTATACAAGCTTATTAACACTTAATACTACATCACAGGAATTATTTTTCTCTTATTCTACCATGATAGGCCTATAAGTGCACTTTTAGGCCTAAAGCTCTCTTCATCCAAAGAAACTTGACTCCAACTAATGGTTTTCATTTCATAGCAAGGATTTAAACACTTTATAACCATCTAAATGTTCTTCAAACTTCCCATATCCTTTCTTGAACTCCATGTCAGACACATAAAGGGAATATTCTTCAACTTTTACGAGGCAGAACTATAGGTCTATATTTTGAGTTCAACCTCTATATATTTGTCCTAGCGTGGGGTTTTATTGTATTTTGTATCCATGAATACTATTGGGGAGACTTTTAAAAACTTTATATTCTTTACAGGTATCTTCAACTAATAATATCAATAAGTCTTGCCAAGAATCCCTCACTTCTAATATGTAAACCTTCATAACTTAGTTGAGCTTGTATACATTAGCCATTTCTTTACTACTCAACCTTGAATAGTATAGAATACCTTGAATATATTTATAAGATTAAATTATATAAATTTAAACATGGAATTTTTCAAAAAAAACATTGGAGACCTAAACTTCCACTCACATGTCTACAGATTTCTTCTCCACCCTTTAACCCTATTTTTGCCTACTTAAAGGGTTTTGTGGTTTATCATCCAAATCTAGAGAGAATTATTGAATAAGTTCTATTATTTTTAAATATTAATTAGGATGTTATAGATTTATTATATCAATAATAATACCAATTTTACTATTAGTTTCTATTGATATTTTTGTGTCAAAATATCAAAACACCTTATACCCTAAGGGAGACCCATAATTTTTTGGGAAAAAGATTTAAAAGTGACCAAGAAACCTGTTGTATGAAGATGAATTTATGTTAATAGATAATTCTAGGATGACCTTCAAATAAATCAAAACCTACAACATGGCACTAGTCCCTAAAGATTTAAAATATGATGAGTAGCCAGTAGATAGGGTATATTATGACATTCAAATCTATCTACAGCCTCTTCCTCTAGTTAGTTGGTCTACACTTGAATCCTTCTCCTTTATTGATATTACCACCTAGGTTATAAACATAACACTAAGTTGATTAAGAAGCAAATGGGTCAAAATAATTAGAGAGAACCTAAATATAATGATAGGTTGAGCTAATTTAAATATAAGGATGTAATGACAATAGTAGAAGAGGGTTATAGTAGTGAAGCACAAGGAAATAAATAAATAAGGCTAATTGTATCACAAAATATAAAGCATAAGTAAAAGGCAAAAATGGCTTCTTCTAGTAGCCAAGAGGTAACATCCCAACCAATGGATCAACCACTATCACTTTTTATGAAAGACATAGTTACTTTTCAACCAACACAAGTAATCCTTCCTCCTGTCTCTACTATTCAAATAACCATAGTACTCCCTCCTTGTATCTCCACTACCCAATCATCATAAGCATTTACCCTTCCTACTTCCACCATCTCACTAGTGTAAGTAATTTCACCTTCATTTAACCCACCAGTGAAAGTGACTCCCTTAGTAATTATCCAATTAACATATTTGGATACTTGAACTCCACACTTACCTCCCTCTTCTATAATACTTCTACCTCATCTCCAATGTCTACTACCACTCCATTAATCACCAATACCAACTATTAGTATATGTATATAGACTCAGTCATTCTAACACCATACCACTAGCCATCCCAAACACTAAGATAGATAAAGCTTCATTTTCATCTTCCATCATACTACCCATTTCATCTAATATAATTATTCTCACTATGTTTATTGATTCATTTTCTTCCTTAGATTCTACCCTTCATAGGTTCCCTTTTTCTAACCACACATTCCTAGCTTTTAACCTATGTCACTTCCAAATTCCACTTAACCCATTCAAGTACCCATTTCTTACACTCTCATGGTAACCCATGTCCCCACCAAGGAGGTGGAAATAAAGATAATTACTGATAAAGCTCCAGCTACTCAACCCACTAATGGGGAAGAGATATCTAAATCATCATCCAAAGATTTAATGACAATATTAATGATACATACAACACTTGTCATGGTAACCACTACTGTAATAGCTTTATCTACAAATCCATAGATGATAGTTCTCTTTAGAGAAACATAGGATTCATAGGTTTCCACTCCAAATTGGCTAATATAACTAGTATCAAATAAAAGGAAACAAATGGTATCTCCCATCACTCTAGAATTTGGTTTATTAGAGGTATCTAAATGACCAAGGATATGCCCCAAGACCATCTCTAGAATATCATATGATGTAGTAGGGGAAAGATATGTGGAGATAATAGTTCCCCTAATATATAAACAAAAGGAAGATTTAGTGGTGAGGGATTATCAGATATAAAAAGTGTAACTTGATCATCCGACAAGAGGTTTGAAGCATGATGTTTAATCAAGTATAATCTCTCTTTTTGAGAAAATAGATAGTGACAAGGTCACTAAAGATGAACTGAAGAACAAAGTTAAGCAATTGAAAACTACCTTGAAAAAGTTCATAAAGTTAACACCCCAGCTAACTCAATCTCTTGCTCAATTCATTGATAAATAAACATTTGAGTCAATGACAAATATTGGTACCATGGGAAGGGATAAAAAATATTGGGATGATGAACTAATAACAAAAGGAAATAGGATAATAGATGTAGAAATAGAATAGTATAAGACTCTAAAAGGTGATCATGCATCTATGAAGGCATAGATAAGAAAATATGAAGAAGATATTGAAAGGATGAACCTATACTTTCCAAATTTTTAGGTTGTTGACCTAATTGAGACTAACACCCTCATATCAAAAAAGATATTTAATAATTTTATAGAGCATGAAGAGCTAAAAGGGAATCTAATTTCCAATTTAGGATACTCTTTGAGGGTATTAATAAGGCCAAAAGTAAATATGACAAGGCCACAAATACATTTTATGATATTAAATATTTACATGGTAAATTATCATGTGAAGCAACATATCACCGAGATCAACCATTATTGTTCAAGATGTCTAAGACAAATTCAAATTAATAGTTAAGAGAGAATCAACACAAGATATAAATTTGAACTTTAGTTTCATCCATTGATTCATTAGGTATCACAATACACTAGATCAAATGGGAAAAGATACTTAAGTCTATAGAGTTATATCTAGGGAACTATCTGAAGTAATAGTAGAATGTGAGATCAACAACCTTTATATACTTGGTCCTAACAAAGAATAACTTAAAGAGATATTCAAAAACTTTGATGCTTATATCAATAATATTTAAGCAAAAAATGATAAGGAATATTTGAAATTCATGATTGTGGATTGACTTTTCAATTAGTTTTAAAATGCATTATGTAAATTACATTTTATTGTAAGATACTTTATAAAAATAAAAGTTATAAATTATAGCTATCACTTTTACATCTCTTATCTTTAGGTTGAGAAAGAGATTTTTATAATTTTAAATTATCTATTTGTTAGGCTTTAAGTTAAAAAATTATAACTTGTAATTCACACTTTTCATTTTGACAAGTTTGAATTTCTTTAGTTGTAAAACTCGTGTTATAATTTGCAATTTACTTTTTGTCAAGTTCAATGACTTAAAAGTTGTAAAATTATTCACTTCAAATTATAAATTATGTTTTTAAATTTATAACTTAAAATATCCAAAAGCATTCAATGTTTACTAAGTAATGGTTCATTTTGGTGCCCCATTTTTTTGTGGAGAAACTTCCTTAAACTAAACTAAAGGATATATTGTTCAACTAGAAGACTCCAATAGATTTATCTCCTCTCCCAACACCTAGTAAAGCATCCAATATTTGAATTATTATTTTAAACCATCTATTCCAATAAGAATGCCATTTCAAGATGAAGAGGATGACATTTTCATGAAGTTTACTAGAGTTCTTGCTCTAGAACTAAGCATAAGGTTTTGTTAACTTCCTCTCTCTCAAGGGAGTTATTTTTGTATAAATATGGGTTTCTTATGTATCCCATATATCTTTTTGTTTTTAGATAAATTATTTTTACTTTGAGTAATTTATCTACATGTTGTAACCTGGAGAAAGCTAATAGACTGAATTTTTGCCTTCCTTGTATTGTGTCATCTTTGTGTATATATCACTATTTATTGAATTTATGAATGCTCTAATTTTTGTTTCAATCATATAGATTAATATGTGGTATTATCTATGTTATTTTTAAATTTTTTTTATATAAAGTAAATAGATTTATTCCTTATTTAATAAAAATTCAATATTACCTTTGATCTCATATTTGTCTAAGATTTTTCTTTAATAAAATTAGTATATTAAATATTCAACTATGTTAAAATAAATCAAGCATTAATTTACACTATGTTATTTAGTGAAATAACCATTTTTCATTTTTAAAATCATTCTAAAACTCTTTTCCTCACAAGTCAAAACCCTAGTTAGGAAAAAGATCACTAAGAGGTTGTAGTTTGGCATGAACTAGTCATATACCAATTGTACTAATCTTAGTGAAAGGAAGTTGATCTTATCCAAAGGTTCACCTTAAATTACTAAGGTTATATAGCTTGGAGGTGATCCCATTATTTCATTATATTTCTCATGTATTGTAACTCATGCTACTCATAATACTAAAAATACAAATAAGTGAAAAAGCTAATTGATAATAGTTTTTGGCATGCCTGGTGGAATACAAATATCATAGTTAAGAGATTAGTTCCATTTTAAACAAGAATTGTGTGAGCCCTGTACACATTTCAAAATCACCTAAAAACTCTATTGGATTACTAATTTAGTAAATCCAATTTTATATATTCCAAACATATAGATAATATTATCTACTAAGGTAAGAGGATTGACTTGAAAGAATTGTCATTTCCATATAAAAATAAATCAAGATCAATTGTACCTTATACTAGATAAATCCTACCAATTTTTCTGTATCTCCCACAAATACCCACAATTTTTTCAAACCTCCCATAATGGCCCTAAGAATTCATAATTTCATATCATTCAATGGAGGTATCCCACTTATATTGGCCTAGTATGATGATATACCCACCTCGACTCTAAAAAGCCTTTCGTATTCTACTAGTGAAACTTCCACCACTCCCATTGAACATATTCAAGATATTTATAACATTTATTTAGTTCATAAAATAGCACAAGAAAATGTTTCTATCAGACTTCTAGCCTCCTCATTTTAAGGGTAAATACTTATAGTAGTACAGAAGTATGCTTCCTAACTCCATCAATATTTTAGATGATCTAGGGTCTACCCTACACACATAGTTTGAGGATAAGAGTGACCACCTCTCACTAGTTGAATAATTAAGCACTAATAAATAGGCTCCTCATGAGCTCATGAGTGATTTTAATTTCCACTTTTAAAAGACATGGAATGGAATCTTGATGTTGGTCAAGCCAACCCTGAACAATGTTTTATTATATTAATTTATAACCTTAAATAGTGATATAGCTGTCATGATTCAGTTAATGGGTGGAAACACACTTCCTAATGCTTATGACATAGAAATAAGAGAAAATAATTTCCTCATTCAAGATGTAAAAATTTCCACATATCTTCCAATGCCATTATTAACAAAGTTACCTCCCATGCAACCCATTATAGCCCCAATTACCACCACAAGAAATGAACCAATTTTATCTCTTTCCCCTAATGATGATTTATATGAGGCTAAGTCACTACTTAAAATCTTTTTCAATGAGTTGATAGATATGAAAATCAAATAATGCCAAAACTATAGGCCTTATCAACCAGCTAACCAAACATATCAACCGAATAGGAATCCATACCAAGGCATCTCACAACATAAAATTTAATCCATGAAAGCAAAGCCTCCAAATATCTATGCTTTACCTACACTAAGTACTTATAAATCCATTATACCTATTCAAAAAAAATTGGCTCATGAATTTGAGTGGTGTTATCCTTATACTCAATCACATAATTAGAATGCTTGCCCTCATGGTGTCATTAGTCAAGCCTTGATGGTACAAATCATATCAAACCCCTAAGGGAAATAAGAGGAAGTTACTTCTCAATATGAAGATGCACAAGTGCTTGATCAAAATGAAACTGCTCTTTTGAACTAGCAAGAGGAGGATTTTTTTGGTGTAAATCAGGAGGAAACACTAACCAATGGTGGTATTTCAATGGTATCAAATACATTCTCTAAGAAGAGAGTAATAGAAGCTGACCAACCACCCCAAGATTGACCAGACTACAAATTCTAAGTTAAACAAGAGGTTTTAAAATTTAACATAGTTTATAAACCATGCAATGTGTTGATGGGCTAGACAAAGGCAAAATTATTGACCCCAAATCTCATGAAAGAATATATAGCTCCCACAAAGGCACCAATAATAATTGGTAACATTATTTTTAGTATTTTAGAACAAATGAAGAATACTAACTTAAATTTCACCATTTGGGAAGCACTATCTATCCTATCACAGAGTGACTTGCTTCAATAAACTTTAAAAAAAAATTCCAAATAACATATAAAGTCTCAATTAAGAGACCACCACTATAGTTAACTTGTGTCAACCTCAAATGGACACAAAATCAAGTAAAAATGGTAAGACTCCCATTTTTTACCTTTTGCTCATAGTTGAAAAAAATCCTGTACATAACTGCATGGTAGACTCTGGGGCTAGCATTTTTTTTATGCCTAAGAAAATAGGTGATGCTCTTGGTATTAAATACATGACTATTGTGGAAGGCATGGTTCAATTGGATGGGATTATTGTCCAAATATTTTGGACTATAAAAGGTTTAAACCTTACCATCCATACATGTACAATATTATCCATATCTCAAGATATCTTAGTTATTGACTTACCCCTCTATTTTTCTATTTGTCTTTCCAATGCTTCACTACAAAAAAGGGGGGGTCATATCTATTAATTGGTCCTATATGTTGCTTAGGACAAGATATAGGACTAGAGTGACAATAAGAGTTAAGCCAATTGGTAAAAACCATATTGAGCCATACACCCCATCCCTATAGATATGAATTTCACATTGCAATATCATGAGGATGAACTTGAAAATGAGGTTACAACACCCATGGAATAAATCCTAGACACTCATTTGGATGAATAGGGATCAACTATCTAGTTTTTATCCTTATGATTATGTCAAAGAAATAGGTTTGGGTATGTATTTCATTCATGAATATGATGTGATCATCCATAACCTTGTGAAAATAGTTGAGGATCTCAAGGGAATGTGTAAATTATACTTTGATGGCTCAAGGAGCAGGAATGGTGCAGGTGCAAGTATTGTTTTGATCTCTCCCCAAAAGGAGACTTATTTTTATTCTTTCAAACTTTAGTTCAACTACACTAACAATGTGGTTGAAAATGAAGCATTGATCATAGGACTTCATTTATCCAAATAAAGGTTAATATATTAATTATAAGTTTTTGATTATATTAAATTTATTGTTCACAAAGTAAGATAAAAAAGCACAACCAAGAATAACTTGTTAAGATCTTAAAAACATAGGGTTTAGGATATGTTTGAAAAATTTATCACTTTAAACATTCAAGTGATACCAAGAGAATAAAACAAGGATGTTGATCATATGGCCTTAATGGGTTATCAATATAACCTACCTAAAGATATTAAGAAGTACAATATCCAACATGTAAAATTATTAGTGAGACCATCTGTGTTGAGAATTGTTCATGTTGTTAAGGTTTGACATTGATGCTATCATTGATGTCAAAGGTTATCAAGAAGGTTGATATCATTTTTGTTGTCATTGATTATATTTTTTATCCCATAGGTGATTATGAATTTTGATCATTGATGTTTCAGTGGTGCTCAAGTGAGTGTTGTGTTGTAACAAGCTAAAGTGTTGAAGGTCAGTCGGCATGGTCATGAGGTCATAGGTATTCATGATATTATTGAAGAGTGTATCTATGAGAAGATAATATTTATTAGTGTTGTAGTGATTTTGAGAGTGTAAGATATGATTTTTATATGTTATTATGTCTACATGAGTGATGTTAAGGTTAACATGGAAGGTCCTTGCTATCAAAGTTGTCAAGTATTTGAGCCTAGTAGAATCTTGAGAAGGTATGTGCATAGGATGCTTAGTCTTGTGCATGAAGAAGAATGATGGAATGATGATATAAGGTTGTATAAGTATGTTTGAAACTGTGTGAACATGTGAGTGGAGTATTTAGATATTTAAAATATTTTTTAAGGTCATTTCAAGTCATAATGAGGTGAAGACTCAAGCATAGAAAGCAAGGTGGTGAGAGTATGGCCTAATGATGCATGAGGTTAATTTTCAAAGGTAAGTATGCATAGGTGATCTTTTAAAATTGTATAATAGGTTTTATCAAGTGTATTCATGAATTTTTATCTCAAATTTTAAAAGTTAAGGAAAGAAAAATTGTTTTTAGGTCTCTTGAGTGAATAAAATGAAAGGTTCTCAACCCGAGAAGGATTTTATCATGCTCATTAGCTTGTAAAAACTTTTCATGGGAACCTAATATATTAATGGTACATGGGTAAGGATATTATCTCAAACTTCTAGTGATTTGTTTTTGGATTGAGAGGCTAATCTTTATGAATGATTATTAAGAATGGAAATAGGTTTAAACCCTCTTAGGACACGGTGTTGAAGATGTTGATAAAAGGTACTTATAATGGATTGGTATGATTAATTAAGATATTTTATTTTTTATTCAACTCTCCCAATAACATCCATATGTGACTAATGTTTTAGGTGTGTGAGTAGACCCTATAAAAAGTACTAATTTCTCAAAGATTTATTGTAATAGTCAGAGTTGACCAATTAAAAGTATGAAAATAGATGGAGGATGAAGCTTGAGATTAATTTTTAATGCTAATTAATGTTTATTTATATGTCTTATAATAAAAAAATTAAAGTAGTGGTCCAAATTAACCTGAATATATAGATGGTTCTTAATTATTCAAGAATATTTATGACAATACCATTTACACTCTTAACAATAATGGTGGATCTAATAATCTTTCTTCTTCATTTACCACATTTGGGGCACCCAACACTAATGTCAAGAATATTACTCCCAATACAGATGTTAGAAATCCCACAACTAATACCTCTAATCAAAACCCACTTATTTATACAACTCAAATCATTGCACAAATGGTATAATAAATCACCCTTATGAAATATTCTAAAATTTCCCAAATGATCCAAATACAAAAATATGTTTTTCAAATGGTTAGCCAACTTCAAGTCATCATTACTCAACCAAATTTAATTAATTTTCCTCCTCCTCATAGATATGCCACCTTATTCCTTGACCTACAATTCAAAACAAAATACTTCAACATCTCCAAAATGAACCTTTATCTCTCCTCATTATGTCCATAGACATTGCAAATATCTCTCCAACTATCACATATGATGGGACTAAATATCTTGCATGCTTCCTTAAATATTTTGGAAATGTCTATAAAGAATGGTTTCAAACTAATACCTTTGCTAATATCAAACTTCTATCAAAAACCATTACTTGAGATGTGATAGAATGGTACAATAAACTTCCAGACATTCCCTTACACAACTAGAGGATTTATTCAATTCTCTAGTTAAGGAATTACAACACAATGTTCTTCATAATAATACCCTTAACCATTTCATTAATGCTAAGAAACTTATTAATTAATCTACTCACACTTTCATCAAATTATAGAATTCTCTAGCTCACAAATTAGATCATCACATGGGTGATGATAATATTTTCCAACTCTTTATCACTTCTCTTAAATCCCATCTTCAATACAAAGTTATGATGTTTGATCCTAATACCTTAGATGAGTCCTTAGATTTTAAAAAATCAAGACTTTATAATTAGTAAATTTGAGTCATCTCATAAGGAATTATCAACTAATGTCATTGATACCACTTCATCTAAAATTTAGCCTTCACTACAACCTAATTATGGAGATTCTAAACCAAACAATAAAACCCATACCCACCCTCCCTTGAGTCTCCAAAAACTCAAGAGATGTATGCCATATTATAAATCCATGATCTTTGACTCTTTTAAACCTCCTCTAAAATGGCTCAATCAAAATGAGTTTTACTGTTGGAATGATAAGATAGGTCATTCTCATGATAATTATCATGATCTCCAACACTTTCTTCTTTCCTCCTTGGTCCACATTTTAATCTTGAAAATATTACTCAAAAACATTATCAATACTATTTTGAATTCTCTCAAGCCCAATATAATGAATCATAATCACATCAACATCAACTACATAATGATCAAAGTTAACACCCTCATAATCTAAAATCATTTGTTAATATTTTACAAACCATAAATGATCCTTCTTCTTACAAAAATAAGTAAAGGATATTATCTAACATGAAAAATTTCAAATGGGTGGTTTCATTTGTCAAACCTCAAAATCTTAGGTCACAAAAACCCAAAATAAAACTTAGTTCAAATGCCTACTCCAAAGCACATCATCAATGGTCCTTTTTTAGCTTATAAACCTCTTCACATCTATATTATAAGTCATATGTAAATTTAAAAATCATAAAAATATAACATATAAACAAAATTAACTTTCTCAAACTAGATCAGCCAACATGATATAGTTCATTTTAATAACCCATATTCTTAAAATTACATCATCCAACCTAGTATACCTCATTATGATAGCCCAGATTCATCAAAATACATTAGCTAGCCTGATATAATTAATTATAACATCCTAGATTCATAAAAATACATTATATATCATGATATAGTTTATTATAAAATATCATATTCAACAAAATATATCATCCCAATTGATATAATTCATTATAAAATTTTATATTCATCAAACTACATCAGCTATCCTAATGTACTTCATTATATTAGTCTAATTTCATCAAGCTACATCATACAACTTGATATATTTGATTTTTATCAAACTACATCAAAAAACCTAATGTAGTTCATTTGTATAGTTTTAATTAATTAAACTACATTGAATATCCTAATGTAGTTCATTTAGACAATTAAAATTCATCAAACTACATTAGCTACTCTAATATAGTTCATTCTAACAACCTAAATTCATTAAACTACATTATTCAACCTAATATACTTCATTCTAATATCCCATATCCATAAAACTACTTCATCTAACCTAATGTAATTCATTTTGATAGTTTAATTTCACCAAACTACAACTTCCATCCTGATGGAGTTCATTATAATAGTTATTTTTTACCTCACTTCACATCACATATTCAGGGATATTGTGATGCCCATTCACAAGTAACTTTAGACCTTTGTGCATATTTTGATTCCCATCCCTACATTGAATTACCCTTTGGGTCATCCTATGATGTTTTTTATTCTTCTACATTTCATAATAACAAATAAATTCAACTTCAAGAAACCTTCCAAGACACATAGTCTTGCTCCTCACATGTTCATTTTGAATATATACATTATAATAGGTTCTTGTCATTTTTCATCTCAGGTTTCTCTATTTTTTTAGGTTTCATTTCATTTAACATCATTTTGAGCACCTTTTTTTACTTTTTGGTTCATTGGTTTGATTTAATTTTAATTTCATCCTTTGTTTCCCTTATGGTTCTTAGGTATCATCTTCATTGGTATCATTTTTTATCTTTCTCACTTTTTATCATTTTTGGATTATTTTATTCAAGATTATTTGACACTTATTTACCATCCCCTATGTTTGGTGACTACTATTTTTATTAGTGATTATTCTAGATCCCATATAGGTTAGTATGACATCCTCAGTGACATGATTATCATAACTATTATCACACTAAATTACACCCTTTAGAGGTTATTCAAGCATTTTTACTTAGGTTATATCATGGAGACACATCTAGGATATGGGTGGCCATTAATGAGGTGAATATCTAGATAGGGATAGTTGCCTTGATGCTATCACCTTGAAACTACTACTAGACCTATTACTTTCTAGGAAAATGGGTAGAAACGACTAAAACTAATAAATAACAGGTGATGCACCAAATTTAACACCTTCCACTTACCTATACTACACTAATAACATGAACAATGACTGAAACCTATTGTAATAACTCAACATGAGTCTTTAAGCATCAATATTTTAATATGAAGGTGAAAATTAAAAAACTAACTAGTAGACGATGATCAAGAGTTATCATAAGAGACACTAATGATGTAATATCCATACTTATCCAATGAAATACCATCTAACACACTCCATATAACATACTAATATGACTAACAAGATGTAATAAGGTAAATAAATAGGAACATAAAAGATATTTATGACACTACTACTAGAATTGATCAACTAACCATGAAGTATACACTAATTACAGTATTAAGAAGGCTATAAATCAGCATCTATTCACTTAAATATTCAAATTAAAAGTGTTTATATGACTAATTATTTTCCATGGTTAAGTTGAGAATCCACTCAATTCCAAAAAATGTAATTTTAAGAGAAATGAGAGAAGAGAGAGAGAGAGAGAGAGAGAGAGAGAGAGAGAGAGAGAGAGAGAGAGAGAGAGAGAGAGAGAGAAACCATGGCAAGTTCTATTAGTTACAATACAAGAACCTAATCAAGAAAATATTCATATAAATCCTTATTCTCATGTGTTGACATGATGTGATCATGATATTCTAGAGAGTTGGTATAGGATAGGTTATTTATCTCCTTATATGACTCATCACCCTTTTATAAAACTACCCTCTTTATTTAGAAGTGACAACTTGAATTCTTGCTCATCTAACTCTATTTGAGCTACTATTTGATCACTTTTAAACCTTACACATGTTAGGAGGATTTCATAATTATTTTACAAAGTGGGACAGTCCATCTATGGTATGCAACATTTATCCACCTGTCATTAGGTTTCTGAGGTGTCTTAAATCCCTCTAAATTCACCACACTTATCCCTCTAAGGTATTTAATGACATACCATGGAAACATCTTTAGTTATTTATTTATTCTTTTGATTAAACCTATTCATGATCAGAGGATACTTCAATGAGTGCCAAAAAGTGGTATAATTTATGTTCTATAAACCTTCAATCCTCTCATGATCTTCAATATGATTGGAACCTATATTTTCCTATACAAACAAGAAGATATTCTTAATTTAGGACTAATTCTTACCTAGATATTTATTCCATCATCTTGGATACCCATGAAATGGTTTATGGAAAACCTTTAGACCTCTACCAAGGCCTATGAGTGATCTCAAGATGGTTTATTAGGCTTCATAACTTAGACACTATGGAACTATCCAAATCCTATAGATATAGGCCATTTATGCACTCTTTTTGGCTCAAACATACCAAACTAACTATTCAATTGTATGATCAAGAGTATTATGTGTCTCTTAAATATTTTTAAATGGTAACCAAGGGTGTTTGAAGTCATTTGGAGGGAAAACATGGTCATCAAGTCTTTTTAGAACCTCTACATAGCTTGGGGTTGTCTATCTTGTTAATAATCATTCATAGAGTATAGGGATCTAAATAACATCAAATTCCATAATTTTATATAAAATATACCATTTTAACATCCCTAAACACCATTCCTAAACATGCAACTACTTCTATATGGACTGAGCAAAAGATCATGCTTTCTTGAGCTCCTAGGGGTGTTTTAGGAAGCTTTTGAGTGATCTCCTTTATTAAGAATTGTTCATACCATTAAATATTTATTAACAATGATAAATTTCATCAAGTTCAAGTGTATGAACCTCCTAAACATCTATAAACTCAATTTATTCCCATGTATCTCCTCAATGGAATTTTGAGCTTCAAAAGTAGCCTCTTTGGCATTAGAGGACTGTGTGAGTGTACTCTAGAGGTTTGTCTTGATATAAACCCATAAAATTGATTTTTTATGGTTTTTAAAGACTCATTAAGGATTTATAAACCTTATATTGGGTTTTTATATGCTTTTTAAATAAATTTGGTTCTTTAAAAAGTATAAAACATGTTTTATTCCATGATGAGGGTTTGAGAATAATTATATAAATTTAACCCTAAAGGTCTCTTCTGATGGATTTCCTTTCTTTCCAAGGTATCAAATCAATGTGAATATATTATTCATAGTAATATTTTCCTATCATAACCTTCAAATCTCATACTCCAACCCAAAATTACTTCTTTGTTCATATTTTTACAAATAATACCTTGTTATAGATGCATATTTCAAGTTTGTTATCACTATGGACCCATTTTGTAGAGGGTTATTGATAGTTTTTTCAATATTTCAAAGGTTATTTTAAGGTGTGTTAGATTATATACAAAAAATAGGAAACTAATTTCATTATTGGTTTCTCAATTCTTAATATTCCATATTGATGTTGACCCCTCAAGTCTTTAATCAAGTCAATAGGTACACAATCCACCTCGTTATGCAATTTTAGATCCCTTTTCTACTATTTCAAATTTGTTGATATATTTTATCACTATATATGTATTCCTAAAATATTTTAGACCAAATTTTACACTTTTTTAGGTAAGGACTACTTTAGGCAACTCAAGACACTTCTTTTCTTATAAGATTCTCATTTGTGGTTAAGAATGTGGACCTACAGGTCTGTAGACATGTAGGTCAACATTTAACCTAATTTAAATCATTAACAACATATTTATAAGTCTTATCGACCTTTTAAATACATAATAAACCTTTCAAACATATTTTCAAGGTCAAATTCTTATTCAATACATCTAAAATGTCTTCAAACACCTAGCTCTACATGTACAGTCCTATTTCATCTTCTTGACTGTAGATATGGCTCACTTAGATCTAGATAGCCTTATTGAATGTGTATATGGTATATTCACATGATATAAACCTCTTTCATTCTCTATTTAATTTTAAAATACCTTTGTTAACTTATAAATCTTCATTTTATAACTTGTATAGTTCATTAGCTAAGCTATCAAGAGAATTCCAGGTGCTAAGCTAAGTTTTGGAGCTTTAAACATACTTAAAGATCATATAATGTTTGTACACTTTATTTATGAAATTAAAAAATACTCCACTCAATTGAAAAAATTCATTCCCTCCTACAATATTATAAGATGGTGTGAAACCCCAATTTAAACTTACAATTAGAGGAGCTGATTTTACTAAAGCATGAATGTTTCAAATTGGAGATTTAAATGCCTTAGATAACCTATGAGAGTTCTTATGAAGTATCTTATATGTATTAGGGTGATTTAAATATTAATAAATTTGTCTTATTATAATTTTATTATCAAGGAAACATTCAACTCATTACACCAAACCTAGAACCTACTCAACCATGAAGATTCTTTGAATTTCAACAACCACACATGCCAAATGAGGGTGTATGGTGATGTGTGAGGATTTTAAAAAACCTTGATAATCTCAAAAAACCATATATTTTCATCCATAAACTTACAAACTCACTGAGATAATAAAAAATCATGTATGTGGGGTTTTAGGAGGGTTTAAGGATAGTTAAACTTATTAGCAATGATTCATAGAGATTGGAGCCTTAAACCCTAAACCTATACCATAGATTTCAATTGAATAGGGGTCTATTTTTATACCTTGAATAATTTAAATAAACTCTCTCTCTCTCCCCTCTATATACTATTGTAAAATTGGTTGGCCTTCTTGAGTTGTAAAGAACCCAATGGAGAAATAGAAAAGGTTTATTGATTGTTTGTACATGTGACACCTTATTAATCATAGATTTAACCTTGAGAAAGTTGGATGGTGTTTTTAATAATCTTCACTTCCTAGTACCATGATCTTATTAGCTGGAGATGTGTTGTTCATGTATGGAATATTGCAAAAACTCATCTAATTGCCTTCTTCATGCAATGAAGTTTGATAATTTGGATAGGTTCCCTATGTGAGATATTCATGAACTCTTCCTAACATGTAAAATGAAAATATAATGTATAAAACACCTTCACTCTCCCTTTTCTTGTGAATACTTCATATTGAGACATGATTCAAGTTGAATCAAAGAATAAGATAGAGTTACAAACTTGATATACATTAGAAAATAATGTTTTAACATATTCTAAAACTTATACAAATCCTTTGAAATATGACTTCACCTTCCATAAATGCCACAAGGACTTAAATGACCTCCCTTTTCATAGTTTAACTCATCATGCTTGATGTCCTTTAAATGAAGTCATTTATAGGTTGTAATAGTCAATAGACCAAAAATAAAGAAAACCTTAATTTTCACAAAGTTACCTTAACTTCTCCAAAAGACATAAAAACCATGTTGTTATGACAAAAAACTCATGCTTTTAATATCTTCATCTATTATGAAATGTCATATACCTTGGAAATATCACATCATTGTTGCCTTCATAGTGAATCCATCATGACTTGGATTCTTGAGAGTTACCTTAACTTTTACAAAAATACCTTAGACTATGATAAATATATCATAAAGTGTCACACCATGAAAAAATGGTTAATCACTTAAGCACCATGACTTCATTCATAGTTTGACTATACCACCCTAGAAGACCTTAATCACTATTGGGATAAATACCACATCCTTATCATGACAAGACAAGCTATGATCGAGACTAAAATCTTCAAGGGTTATCAACAAGGTTAAACAAGTCTAGATAATGAGTTTTGAAATGTTATAATCGATGGTAGCCATTTTAGCTAACAATAACATAGCCTCACCACACTTTTTAGTATTGTTTTCCCTTTTTATGATCATCTATGAGCATATTCATCATTGTATCACTTATTACATGGTAGAATCTCTCATGATACCCATCTATCCCTTATTTCCTTTCATTTTAGGTACACATAAGTCAATTTTTAGATTGCACACTTGTGAGAAATTTTAAGATTATTTAGACACCATGGTATTTAGGTCCTTCTCTATAGTGGCCAAGTGTAAGATCTCTTATGTTAATTACCTATATCATTCATGTTTAGCTCTTTAAATTCATATGGAAGAGGAATAGAAAAGATAAAATATTTAAAATCTCTATCATACAACAAAAAGGTAATGATCAAAAGTAAAATATAATATCAAATTTTAGATCACACCAAAAGATGTGATTTTTATTTGGCATATATCCTATCCTAATTGAAGTTTAAAATCCACAGTTGGCTTCATGATAAATCTGAGGTTTATTAGGGTGTGGTAGTCTAATAGAGTTGGGTAATAGGTCTCATTATATCATATACTTATAGTTATACCTATTTCTCACATAAACACCCAATCTTCATAGTAGACCAATGATTCTCTAAGGGGTCATGAGGATTTGGGAACACATTTACTTTATTAATGAATTATTAGACCTATCTAGGGTTATTATGTAGTGTTACTTAACTAGAGGTTTTAGAACCCTCTCTATCTATATTATATGATAAGAGATCCCTTAGATAGGTTTATCATATTCATATTATTCATGACCTTGATTATCTAAATATTTCTAGAGATATAGTTAGTTGATTTATATTCTCTGAGTTTGGAATGAGTTTTAGATTAGCTTCATTTTTCTCTTGTATAAATTTTGGTGAACTCAACATGAACTAACCCTTTCATATTTTTAATATTTTTTCTATACTAATAAATCAATTCTAACTTAGTATGATAATCTATGCACATGTTTTAATACTCCATCAATCTAATTGACTTGGTTCAGCTCTATGTGTAAGACATTTTCTTCTATAGATAATTAGGTTGATCTGATCAACCTAGTTCTATACTCTTTATAGGTCATATTCTACTTTGTCAATCTGATTGACATAGTTAGAGTACCATCTTATAGGTCTTCTAACTGATCTAAGCCTTTCAAACTTATTTGGCTCTATGTTATAAAAATTTATATCTTAGCACACTATATTGATCCTATTGGTTCAAGTTTTCATCCTATCTCAAAAATTTTAAAAAGTTCTATTTAGACTACTAGATCAATTATGTTGACATAGTTCTTTTATTTATTTTAATTATTCATATTTATGTAAACATAGTTGACTTGTTCGACTCTGTTTTAACATTCTAGCTTTTAGGTTCAAACACTCATATGGAGAACATAGTATAAAAATAGTAATTCACCATCTTTAGTACATTACTAAATCAATCGAATCAACTTCATCTTAATTATTAGTTTCATTATAACTGGCTTATTTATTTCCTTTTCTCAAATTTATTTTCCTATTATTTTTTAAAATTAAAATGTTGGTTCTATTTTTCCTAGATTTCTAGTTATATAAAACTATAAACTTATAGTAAACTAAATCAAATGGTTCAACATAGTTTTTTAACTACTTTTTTCCTAGGAATCTTAGTTAACATGCTCAAACACATTTTTATGAGCCATTTTTCAATAAATAGAGTCAACTAGAGTAACTCTATTCTATATTGTTTGCATACTAGGTTGACCCAATCAACCTAGTACTATGTATTTTTAAAAAACAAAGGAAATTAACCTATATTGGTAGTAATTAATTAATTTTTTTATTTATCTACTTTTTTTATTAGAGTAATGTACATAAAATAAATAATAAGGTTAATTTACCAAATTAGTCACATTATTTCCTCACACACTACTAAATCAAAAAATATCAAATAAGTATTTAAATAATTTTATCAAGGTCTACCTACTTGTATTTCATCACCAAGGGGGAAGCTGACTCAATTTTTAGCTAAATATAAATACATGGTATATGTTATGTTGACAAAGCACCTGATGCCCTTATCATTGTGGGATTATTAATTGAGGGGGTAAACCCTAATACCAACCCCATACCATCACCAATATATATCCCTTTCATCCTTAACATACCTAAAACTATCTCTATCTTACCTCTTCTTAGTTCCTTTGCAAATCCAAATGATCTATCACATTTTAAATCATAATTTAGAATACATCTAGAATGCTTGCTTATTATATTAGCATTTACATTTCAATATTATTGCTTATTGTTTACCCATTGTATTTTGTATTTCAAAACTTGTATTATCTAGTATTAGTACAATGTTTGTGTTGTGTGTTACAACTAGATCAACCCAACTGACCTAGTTTCTTATGTGTTTAGCTTCTTTCTCTTTACATAACCACTCAGTCATCCATATTTATAACATATCAAATTTTTTGTACCTACAAAACATAGTCAACTCATTTTACTCAGTATCTTATAGGTTATTCTATTTGTTTTCTCATAGAACACAGTCAATTAATTTGACTAAGTATATCAAATTTTATTCTATTTATTTTCCCATAGAACATAGTTGACTCATTTGACTCAGTCTCTTATAGGTTGTTTTGTTTGCTTTCCCATAGAACATAGCTGACCTATTCAACTCAAAATCTTACAAGATATTCTATTTATTTTCTCATAGAATATAGTTAACCTATTCAACTCAATTTACAAAAGATATTTTATATTCATCCTCCCACAAAAACTATCAACCCATTCAAATCTATTTCCTACCTATTTTTATGTTTACCTTCTTATAAAACATAGTCAACCCATTTGACCTAGTATAACAATTATTTATCCTCATTTTTATTAAGTGTTTAAATTCCCCATTTCATCATGGAAATTTTTTATGATAACTCCATAAACAAAAAATTAGACCAAAATTATGAAATTCACTAGTCCTAACATACATACTAGGCCACATTTTATCATAACTAAAATTGGATCAAAGTAATATCCATGTTACCACTAGAACTACCAACTATCAAACTCATTATTTGATGTCACTTAATCCCTTATTTAAGTAAATATTATAAGATGAAAATGATATTGAATACATAGATACAATTATTCTTTTCATCAATAAAAATTCTCAACATAGAGGTAAGGATCCTTTAGTCATTTATAACATCATGATGGGACCTCATTTTGGAGAACCCCATTCACCTTCACCTAGATTTTCCACAAAAATTGGGGAATGCTAATTAATTATTTTTTCCACACCTTTACCCTCCTTAGTTTCCCCTTATAACACTATTACATTATCCTCCATGTTTTATTTCAATTCTATACTTAGTATTTCTACTAAAATGGCCGGTGTATCTTTTAATCGGCATACCCAATTTCATTCAACACATAATGGATCTACTAAAATTAGTACTTATAATGTTACTATAAATTATCATGCCAGTACTACATCTCATGCTACTACCACATCCCAAATTCTTAACACCTCATGACATAATAATACATCCAAAGCTACTTCTACTAGTCAAAATAGTGCTCAAACTAATCAACTGCTATTACAAACTCTCAACCAAATGGCTTATTTTCAAAAAAATAATGCAAAAATACTTATTTCATCTCAAAAATAAACATTAACATATTTTAAGGGGATAAAAAATCCTAATGATCCCTCATTTCCTATTGATATTTTGGCCTCACAAGCCAAATGTCAACTCCCTAATATTAAAAACTTTAAGTGATCATTATTTTATCCTACTTATGATGATCCCTAGCATGGTCATGTCATCCTTATCCCAATGAGAGTATTCATATATTGACTTTAAAACATCATGATGAGTCATATTTCATGCTTCATCCATGGTGTCATAGTGTCTTGAAGTTTTTAGGATGGTATAATAGGTGTCATAACATCTTATAATGAGAGATATCATTGTCAAGAGGTCATGATGTCCATTGAGTGCTTAACCCTATGTGAGGAGTATGTTGGTATTTAAAAAATATTAAGGTGTTTTAATAAATATTGAATGGATATAATATGAGGGTCATAGTGCATTCAAATCCTTTCTTATGATATATTAACTTAAGTCCACTTAACCCTTTCATTATCGCTCCTAAACCATTGGTCACTCCTTAAACCACTTCATAAGATTATATTGCCTTATAAAATTTAGGAAAATGAGAAATTACATAGTTAATTTAATTGAAAATGGGACTTAAATACATGTTATCCATGCTAAATTACCTCCCTAAGCATTTATCACCACATAAAGTCCTTTTATGAGCCACCCACACCCTTTCCACTATCCAAGTGGGCCCTACATAGAATTTTATGGATTTTACACTTCCTTCCTATGTTTATCCTACTTGAAATTGGTTTATTGATTCATTTTTCTCCTTATTTGATCATAATATGGAATTATAGAGTCTAAACTTGGAGAAAACGATGGAAAATTTCACTATTTTGGGGTTTTTTTACACATGTATAGAATTGTATAGATTGTACCATATATTAGGGGACTTAATGATGAATTAGAGATCATATATTATGCCTCTACAATGTTTCATGACAATTTATTCCATTCAATATCAAAACTAATTTTCTCTTAATCAACCCTTCTTTGCAAGTTTGGATATCTCCTTAGGTTTCTGTTTGTATCATACAAAGAAGAGAGAATGTAGGTCCCATCTCTTGGCCATGAGAATTATAATCAACCAGATTATAATCATGAAAAATTATCTAAATACTAGTCTCTCCAACTTTATTAACCTTCTTTAAGAATATAAGGATGTGTATGCATCTCACATCTGTATATTCCAATTTAAAGTCAATGGTTTTCATGGATTTTTGATTGGTTTACTCAATCTAATGACTGAGCATTAGATCCTATTTTCTCAAGTCTTGAAATATCCTCCCATGGCAATTTATAAGTTTCTAAGTGTGATATTTTAAAAATGGAAAATCCTTAAGACTAGTTATTGTGTACAACCTATAGGAAAATTTATGCAATGAGCTAAAGTTTCATGTCTTTGTCAGGAGTAAAGAGAAAATTGTGAGAGTTTTTAGAGGTGTTTTGATGACTATAATTCTTTCTTGCTCATGTGAAAAGGTATAATATCCCTTTTTACCTTAGATGTTCTAAAGGAAAGAATATTTATGCATAAGTGAAGCTCACTGTCATAGCACTATTGACAGTCAATTGCACTTGCAAAGTTTAAATGTGGCTCAAAATTATTTAAAAAGGATGTTTGAATGATGATGGAGGTTCCTTAAACCATGGTGAACAAGATTATTCATAACCTTGTCAGCTTCAAGATTCTAGAAACCACCTTCTTCATCTGCAAACTCACCTTAGCCACTTTTTGCAAAATTTAAGGTTTTTAGAGTTTATAAGGTTTTATATTAAGGCCATAAATGATGATTTATTCTTTCAAATTCTTCATGTTGGCATAGGTATGGGTATTAGTTTCTATAATGTGTAGGTATTTGATCTTAGGAAAGATCTTCCCCTCCATTCCATGTCCTATCTCGACCATTGTCATGTTACTCTCCTTCACTATCTTTTTAATATGTTATTCCCCTATTTTAGGAGTTCTTATATCCTTATCATTTCATATCAATCTCTGTCCACCCACCCATCCTCCCTCCTAAGTCTAGATCATAATAAATGAGCCTATGTATCCTTTATAACCTTTGGAGGCCATAAGGGCATGTAAGTTTTGGTTGATGTTTGCCTCATACCCTATTAAGGTTATAAATTAAGATCAACAACCATTCACTTAGCATACTACAATAAACACATAGGGGGAATTTCAATGAAGTGGATATGGAGATATCTTCAAGAGAAAATATGGGGAGAGAAGGGGAAGTTTTTGATGAGTTAAAATAATATATTAATGCTACAAACACCATAATTAGAGGAGGAACATCCACCTTAGGAGATACACTTAGACTATCTCAGTTTGTACAACATAGGGTTATACACTTTGGTGATTAAAAATTAAGAAGAAATTCAAGAGTTTGATCTTAAGTTTGGAAAGGAAATGAATGGTTTAAAGATTAATATTAAATCCTTTAATATTGAATCATTACTATAGTCTACTTCATACCTCCATTTCAATATACAAGACCTAGTAGTCATCTACAACCACCTTAACAAGCCTATTTTTAGCATATGAAATAAATTGTTGCATGGGTTGTGATTCATAAGGTTGTGATATGTATATTGTGATCCAAGGTGTTGGTTAAACTAAATAATACCTAGGCACATCTATGTAGAGACCCTACCCTCACCATGTTCAAGAATAAACACTTATAGTTATGTCAACACCTAGAACTTTGAGAGGGCATCTCTTGATAAGATAGAGATTGCTCAATGTAAATTAATGAGTTTAGAAAGTGATTGGAGGTCATTAAGAGTCCCTAAAAGTTAAAAAATAATAGAGGGTGGTTGATCTTAATTCCAATTATATCCTCAATTACTACATTCACACCTACAACCATGTTAGTTATTTGAGGCCCAAGCTAAGATGGGTAAGAGCCAATCTAGTCTCCCTAGTATAGATTGATCTCATAAGGTGTATAAGATATCAATATATTCATAGATTCATTATAAAGAGACAATAAATTTTTTTCAAATCCTAATATAAATCTATAGGGTGATCTAAGTTAGAATTAACACCTACATCTAGGTTATAGTGCCTCAAAGAGCAAGGTGGTGCAATGTGTATGAAATAGGCATATGACATTATCCTTACCATTTGGATGGTATAATAATATTAATGGATGTACTATTACACTCAATAGTTCCAAATATGATTTAATTTTTTTCATAAAGTTCACCCTAGAGGTGACAGTCCATACAATTCCTAGTTTAGTGCATCTACTTATGCAAGCATAGAAACCATGACAATGAAATGGGTAATGGTGTCATTTGGCCATGGTGAATGTTTTTTAAGGCTAGGTGGAAGGTGATAATATTTTAAATTATGTTTTTTATACACCATTACCATCATTAAGGTTGGATACACAAGTATATGGTAACACACACACCAACCTTACACATAGCCAATGCTGCAAAAGTTTGCCTTAGAGTTTCTAGTGTTTAAAGGTGATAGAGAGGTAATCTGCCTCATAAATTTGGTACATATGGTATTTATAACCTAAAATAAATCCTCATGGATTAATTTTTGCTAGGATAATAGGTAATATATCCTCTATTTTGTCTCAGATGTAGGGCACTTTCAAGCAGCCTAGACTATAGACTATGGTGAGAAGATGATCAAAAGGAATGTTGATAGGTCTTGGAAATACTATGTGACACCTTAATATAGTGTATTAAGGTGAATTGAGATTTAAATAACATTATTTAATATTAGGAATATTGATAAACCACTTAGAGGTGGTGGTGAGTAGCCATTTACAAACTAAACATATTAGGCCTTGACTAGGCCAAATGCCTAAAAAGGGGCCTAATACCACTTATAGTACTAGATGTGATTTTAAAATCATAAAATGACCATCATATGTATTTATAAGGTGGATTAAAGCCTTTATTTTATAGATAAGGTCATACAAAATACATTTTTAGCTTAAGAAACAACTCAAGGTATTTAAATTTCACTCCTATGCTTAAGAGGCCATCCGTAAAAGCTCAAAATAGTATGAACACTTGACATGCAAGGATAATTAGTTAGGATAGGGTGGATGGTGTCCTATATCCCCACTTTGTGTAATTTTATTAGAGGTTGAATGTTTGGGTTTTATGAATAATCACTAACCCTCCAAACTACCTAAAACCCTCCTTAAACCCTTAGGTGGAGTTGATATGGAATATTTAATCAAAGATGAAATAAAAAGAAATTGTTTAACTTGGATGATGATTGGATCATGTTTGGTACACCTATAGGCTAATCCCCACCCAATTGGGTTGTATGTTACTATACAAAATAGTATAATTTAGGTGTTATTTTTTCATGATTTTGTGTATTTTGTAGGCACTAAAGGTTTGGAGTGATTCTAAATCATGGAAGAGGAATCTTGGAACTTGTTTCACCCATCTATGGCACCTACTTCTCAAAAATTCACTTTGAAATTCTTCTACTAGGCTATGCAAAATATATAGTCTACAAAAATAGAATAAAAGGTGGCCTAATCAACTAATGAAATAAAGATGAAGAGGTTTATTGATCAAGGAGAGATATTTCATGATGGTATTGGTTGATACAATCATAAAACTCATAGGTTTTTAAGGTCCCATGTTGGCCTTACATGGCTACCAAAGACAAGCAATCAAGTTAATATGCCTAATTAGCCTCTTTAGCCTACTTAGTCAATAAACAAGAGATGGTGGGCTAAAATTGGTGTAAGAGGATAGTGGAGGGAGTGGTCAACAACATCAAAGCCATTTCATGAAGGTAGTTAGATATGTTTTATGTAAATTTAAGAAGAATAGAATATCTAAAAGGCCTCATGGCCATACAAAAGGGAGTTACATCACTTAATGGCTCATGAAGAAGACCCCTATTTAACCCCTTTCAATGTTAGTAACTAATGGAAGAAGAAGAAAATTTTGACATACAAGGGATCTTAATGAGTCATTATTTTCTAAATTTGGACCTCAACACCTCAAAGGGATCATTGAAGATACCATACACTCAGCTCAAACATGGAAATGCAAGTGGGAGGTTGCCAAGGTCAATGTAACTATAGAAAAATGGTCAATTATGGTAAATTATGATCCCTTATCCACCCTTATAGTTCATTATCCCCTTCTCTCTCATCCTATTCTTTTATATATTTAGGATTTTAAGCCTTGATCTATATCCCTTGGGCTAGTATGAGGAAACTCTTTCAACACTTGTACTTTTACACCTCTTAGAGTGATGCATATAACATTTATAGTTGTTTATTAATTAGTACTTAGTGTCTCATGCTTGTTTGATATGAAAAAATTGGTTTCATGTTCCCTTAGTAGGTCCAAGTTCCACCTAAGTGTTAACAAAATTTCCTTGCAGGTCATCTAGTGTGTCTTGGTGTTATTGTCTCAGGTATGGTTTTGTAGACTAGGCCTTATCCTCATTCCCCTTTAGCTTAAGTCAATAAAACTAACCTCTAGGTGAAACACTGCTGCTTGTAAGTCATTGAAATCATGTGTTAGTTTTTTTCATATTCCATTAGTGTGATGAAGATTCTAATCCCAAGAGTGGATAAATTAATTCATGGTTCATCACCACACTTTAGAGTAGGTTTTCATCTTATTTAATATTCTTAACATTTTTCATCCCCATAGAGTTTAGATCTTATATAAATATTTCTAAATTGAAAAATCAAGAGAGCTATCCCCTTAAAATCTAGAGGTTTGTCCAAATATTAGGTGACCCATAGTCTAAGGCCATTCCTATTTTGGACTAGGTTTGAGGTTAGGACATGAACACTCCTCTCCTCAGCTTGTGTACAACCTAGAACTCCAACACCTCCCCTGAGGGATGCATAGACAAACATTATACCTCAACCCCCACTTATTATTAAAAATATTAAACACATAAAAAATATACCTCTTATACCTCAAATTATAAACATTGACATAAGAGGTATAATTCCTAGTTCACTTATAATGGATCTATATATCCTACCTTGCACTTAAAAACTTTTGGAAACCTATATAATGATTGGGAATTCATTGCCACAAATTTCTTAGCCAAAAATATCTCCAAAGATGATATATATTGGTATAATCAACTTAAAACCCACTTCATCACTAGTTTAGAGGAATTTGTCAATGCATTAGTTCAATAATTCCCAACTAATGACCTATCTAAAATTAATTTATCCCATTTTATCAATTGTAAACAATTAAAATCTAAAATGGTACAAGTTTTCATCAAATGATGGAAATTTTTGTCTAATAAATCTGAGCATAAGATGTAAATGAGAACCTCTTACACCTATTCATTAATTCTCTTCAACTTAAATTACATTACCACGTTATAACACTTTCCCCAAAACCTTTGTAAGAGGTGTTTGACTAAGATAAATGTCAATATTCCTTATATGTCAATTTGAACCTTCCCACCCTCCAATGTAAACTCACATGTAAAAACTAAAAACCAACATGAAATAAATAATGGTGTTATGAATATTTATGATTCCATATACACCATTTAATCTATTTTTCAAAACACTAAAATAGAGCATTCTCCTCCACTTCTACCTAATAACATTTCTCATCCTAGTTCCTTATTGCTTAAACAACATAATATGGATGTGCACAAACCCCTTTCCTTACCAAAAATTCATAAGTGTCTTCCATGACCTTCAACATGATATTTTATCCCTACATGTCCTATGAAACACTAGTATGATCCCAATAAATTTTGTTGGTTTCATGCGAGGTGGGATCATTCTCATGAAACTTATCACTAATTGAGAAATATTGCTATGGACTATATCTTTGGACCCAAATTTTATCATGAATCACTTATACATAAACATCAAAAATACTATGAAATAACACTTAAATCTCACAAAACCAAAACTAAAATTGAAGCTTTAAACAAAGAAAATGCTCATCTAGCTATCTATAAATATCCTCTTCCTAACCATCAAGATAAAACTAATAAACCTAACCTCACTAGTAATAACATTGAAAGTACTATAGATCCTAACACCAATGATGAGAATGTGGTCAACATGAAAAACATGAGGAGATTAGTTTATTATATTAAACAATACCTGGCCTCTAAACATCATAATTCTCTAAAGTTTTGCATTGTTAAAGACATTTATGTATCACATCTCATAGATCTGGGGCATGTGGAACCAAAAAACACACAAGTATCACCTCAAGTAATGAAAATCATCCATACTTATATAATTGATAAAATTTCTACTCTTCCTCCAACTAGGATACCTCAAGTATATATCCCTCAAATTTCACATCAATTTTTTGTATACACACAATATTTTTAAGATTTATCAATTACTAATTATTTCTCTCTTGTAAGAACCTGTCGAGTCTCAATATCTACAAGTACATGCCTTAAAGGGTGCACTAGGAAAGGTATGGGCACACCATGGGTGATTTACAAGATTTTTGTCCCCTATACCACCACTTGTAACTAACATAAACCTCTCACATACATTTCCCTAAGCTTTGACACCTCCCTTACACACTCCTCTAACCAATTCACTACCTTAAATAACTCCTACCTAAGCCAAATATATTTTTATCATTTATAAAATAATGTCATCCTAGGATGACCCTATTTTTAAAATATAAACATGTTATAAGATTAGGTCAGTCTTGATTGATCTAGTCTAGGACCTAACTACTTATTTATTAAAGAATAAGGTCAATTGGGCTAACTCTATCAGAAAAAACTTCAAAAGGGTTTAGGGTTAGATATGACTATATAAACACATCCTTTTCATAATTTTCATGAGAGAGAGAGATTGAGTTAATCATTCATTTGTTTTTATTTACAATCTTCTCTTCCACCATTCTACTTGAGGAGTCATTGCTTAAGGTTTACACTTGGAGAGTATAATATTATCTTATGTAAAAGTCTTAGATGCTTAGTGTAGTCATATAAAATGTCCAAATTGGTAGTTTAAGTGTGGATTATGACACCATATCCATATATCCTTTTTTCATGCTCTTGTGACCCTTTTATACATTTTTTTTCTCATTATCAGCCATTCAAAACCTTCTGAATGATCATTCGACCTTAGCTAGACTATATATCCCTAGCCAATCCTAATCCCTAAATTCCTGATCCTATAGGATAGGAGTGTCATACTTGGACTATAGCACCAGACCCTAGGGTGTCCCATTTTTGGCACTCCTATCTTGTTTTAGTTTATTTTCCATATTTCTTAATTTTAAAAGTAAATAAAAGAAAATTAGTAATAGGGTGTGTAAAATAATATCTAATAGAATGTGTGCATGAATCCAGATAAATGTGGGAACTCTTCTTTGGCTAAGAAGGAATAACTTAAAAATCATAAGAGACACTTGAAAGGAGGTTGTTAGATGGTTGGTTAAGTGGATTTCCTAAAAGGGCCTAGATCTAAGAAGAAAATTGCTTTATAAAAGGTTGTTAATCTACTTGTTATGATAATCAAGTTTGAAAGGATAAAAAGAAATGAAACATGCATTAAATGATAGAAATGTAAATATATGCAAAGAGAGAATGATTAAGCATTATGCTAAGGTGGTCAAGGTCTGGTCCAAAAAATCAATGAAGGTTTTGTAGTCAGAGGGAAATACAAAAAGTGGGGTTTTATCTGAGGCAAAAGGCTAAAAATATTTTGCTAGAAAATTATGCCATAGTGAACCGTCGATGGTAAGGCAAACCATTGATATTTGGGAAGCCATTGGTAGTTGAGGAAAACCATCGATGGTTGGGAAATCATTAGTGGTTACCTATATAATTCTAGAATTGGTCAAAATAGAAAGTACAAACTAGGTTTTGGGTTGGTTGAGGTTTCATTATGAGATAAGGAGGAAATATGATACTAATAACTCTAATAGATCAGAGGGATTAGGCATATGATATATTAAATTAAATAAGCATGAGATACTTGAAGCTTGGTAAAGGGATCATAGAGTAATTTGGCAAGATTGACGATGCTTTGGGCCTTAGAATGTGATTTTGATAGAGCTCCAGGTTACCAATGATATTATTAGATATTTAAAAGGATGTTGGATACTTGGAAGAGAACTTAAATGTAAAGTATTTGATTATGGATCCTTTTTTCCTTATTTTTCCTCTCTTTTTATAAGATGAAGTTTCTAGATCAGAATGGGGGAAGTTACTAATTTGATATAAGATAAATTTGCCAATCCTCATCATCTTAAAAGCTTACTTTAAAGGCAAATTGCCATCTTCAGAGTTACTAATCTCACACAAGATCTGGCATTGCTTTAAAGTTTTAAATCAAGTTTTGAGGACCTAACCATCGATAGTTAGGCTATCCATCAATGGTTAGGCTGATCATCGATGGTCAAGGGGCTAGAAGAGAATTGGTAGAAAAGGTTGAGTAAAATGATGTGTTAGGTTGGGGCTTTGATAAGGTTAAGTTACAAACAAGCCTAATGTACTAGGTGGTTCACTAGACATGAGGTCAGGTAAGTAACATGACCTCAAAAACTATCATGTGTAGTTCTTAGGTGTTTGCATTTTCCCCCTTTTTATTGTGTAGCTTAGATCAAGCTATAGAATAAAAATAGGAGGCTAGTCAAGGTATAGGTCTAGTTTCCTTGAGTATGGGAGGAGGTATTACCCCTTAAACTAGGAGATGATTGAGGTGAAAATGAAAATGGGTTAGGGTTTGATAAATAGGATATGGGTGTTTATAATTTGGGTGATATATAAAAATGTTGGGGCATTTGAGATGTAATCCTATGCACATAATGAGACTAAGAGTAGTAATTAAAATCACATAAATATGATAATTTCCAATATTATTCAAAATATGTTTGAGATCTAGAAAGATAAGAGAGGGTAACTGATCTACAACATGGGTCATAGTTGATCAGATTGTGCCTATCAAGCCATCTAGATAGGGTTGATGTGGGTATCTAGTTAGAAATTGATCCCATGAAACAACACAATTTGTTAAGTTGTGTATGAAGTATTACAAAATGTAAAATGGGTAACTTGTCAAAAGTGGCCAATGCAATCAATGAACCATGTAAATTTAGTGTATAATACATGAAGAGATCTAGTCAAAAACAACCAACATCAAGGTGGATGTGGCATAATATGTGGTGGATTGGGGATTGGATGAGGGGTGGTTGAGTTGACTCCAACTACAGTAGGCAAGTAGACATTACCTACATAGTTCCATGGATATATTATCTAAAAGGAACTTTAGGACAAATGTATTTCTAGCTAAAGTCTAGATTGGTGATGAGAAGGTTATGTTACAAAAGTAGATAAAAGGGTGAGGGATGTAAATCATCAATGGTTAGGGTTATCCCTAGAGTCAACCATCGATGTCTTCCCTAACTATCAATGGTTAGGAAAACCCTAAAAAATGAAAGGTAAAAAGTAAAATCAAGAAGTTATTATTACCATTATTGACTTATTGGTGAATGATCTCAATAAGTTGGTTGATTTAGAATTTTTGTTTATTATGTGAAGTGGAGTGTTAATATTATTGAGTTAGGGAGTTGTGATTGGGGTAGTGTTTTCAAATGTACACCAGATGGAGGGAGGATGAGGACCTGGCTGAGTGATGGTGCAAGGGCTTCATCCACACTAATAATTGTATAATGAGGTAGGTTTTTTTTTTAAAATTGATAAAATGGGTGTAATTAAGGGAAAATAAAGTGATTAAGGAGATTATGGGTAGGGTAGTGTAGAAATAGTGTGTTTAGAATAATAGTTCTAGTAAAGAGATTATGGGTAGGGTAGTGTAGAAATAATGTGTTTAGAATAACAATTCTAGGCTATGATGCCCTAAATTTTAGGTCATGGGGAAAAGGGGTAAAAATTTAGATAAAAATGAAAGTGAAGGGTTAGGGTAGGTTGAAAATGATGAGAAGCATAGGTTTAGTCTAGTGGTTTTGCATATTGGTAGATTTTTGGTATGGATTTGGGGAAGGAGGTGGTAAGGTTTTTCCATCAATAGTCACACATAGTGACCATCAATGGTTGGACCCAATCATTGATAGTTGACCTCAAGAAAAAGAGAGTCATAGGGACCATCGATAGTTCCCTAAATCATTGACTATCAAGGAAAGGTGGGAAAGGCTTAGAGTGAGTTTGTGGTTTGAAATGTTTTAAAGGTTTTTTAAATCAATATAAATGGGAAAAGGGGGGGTTATAAATATGGTAGTGTTGTGCTAGGTGTTAATCCCTGAAAGTGATGACGGGATAGGTTAGGGGTGAGGTTAAAAGAAGGTGCAAGTTAGGTCTGTGGGATGTGTAGAAGTATCTAGAAAGGTGAAAGAGTATAGATTAAGGTGAATTTGGTAAATAAGTAGATTAGGATGTTAATGCTAATGAGATTATGTTTCATGCTCGTGATCAGATTTAGATGAGGGACTAGGTCCTAGAGATATTTTCCAAGGTTTATGATGGGATGGTATATAATAAGTAGAGGTAGATGGAAGAGGTTAGCCTAGGGGACATAAGACACTACCATCACCTATCATGAGATGTAATGATGATTGTGGTACTCATTGAGAGATGAGATCCTACCATAAACACATTCTTATTTCCAAATAGGGAGATGTTGATACTATAAGAAGACATCCATATGATTACTTGGCTTCTAATTCAGGGGGAGTTGATATACCACATTAAAAGTGATGAGTAGGATTACTTCATAGATTTGATATATGGATTTGACCAAACTCAAGCTAGGTACCATATTGGTGGAGTTTTTTATGGGCCATTATACCATAGGGACCCATAGGATATATGTCTTTTAACCATGATGATGATGGGTATATCCTAATTCATGGTTCTAGATTCTAGCAGTGGTTAGTTTCCATGTTTACTATTGGGAATGATAATAGAGATGCTCTTATGGAGGAAAATATTTAGATGGACCTCAGTGTTGCTAGTGTAGATATATGTAGAGTTATGGGCCTTCAAAGCATGGAGATGTTATGGGATCAGTGTCAACTTTGTGCTCCATTGTTGGGCATATGAGCATATATGGGTATCGAGACTTGTTGGGATTTTATGGGATTGATATACACTGACTGACTATAGGGTTGGCTTCATAAGGTGGCAAGGTGATTATTCACTTACAATGGATGGTGATGGAGCTAGAGATATTTATTGATTTCAAGATTCCTTGGAGGGCTTGGTGGTAGCTGACACTGTATGGAGGTCTTAGTTGAGTTGTCCCCTCTAGATAGGTTATAAGTACCACACTCTATCATTATAGAGTTGGTAGTGAGGTTATGGTAAATGGGATGGAGAGACCGAGTGTATCCTAGTAGATCAAGTCCAAAGATAGTTTAGCTTAGTTTAAGACATTCCACTAGATATTCCTTAGTATAGGAGGGAAGATGTAGAGTACCTTCTTCTAGAGCCATAATTAGATGCTATTGTGTTATATTATGAGGAACTTTTAGTGAGATATCCTATAAATGAGGTTGGGGTTATAGATGGATATATAAAATGGTACTAGGCCAAGTATGGGGTCACATATTTTGGATGGGGAGATGGGGGCTAACAGTCCATGGATGTTGATCCTACATAGGTGTAGGGTAGAGTATTGGATGACCAGATAATAATATCCCTTGTAGTGGCATAATCCCAAGTGACAAGTTTATAGGGATAAGTAGCTACATTTTAATCATAAATAGTCACTTTAATTGGGTAGGTTGCTAATCTGACAAGTGATCATGACTAGGTGAGAGCCACTCTTGGGGTGGTCAAATAGGAGATGGATTCTTTGAGATAGAGAGGTAGGGTGACCACAGTAGGAGGAGGGCTACCTGACATAGTTTTGAGGGCATAGTATATAGCCATCATGTAGGAGTTTAGATATTATGAGGCTATGGTGCTAGCCTAGTTTCTAGATGTGATGAGACATGGGGAGTATAGGGATAGTCTAGTGGGGGGTCCAACAATAGCTACACTCAGTCATTGGCCATCGACTATAGTGTAGTAAAATACACTAGGGGGTCTACTAGATGGTGGGGTAGGTGCAGGTGGTTCTAGTTCTAGTACCCTAGGTCCTTGAGATATGATATTTTTATGTTGTATATTTTTTGATACCATCCTACACATCAATGATGTGAGATGTATTTATGAGAGAGACATACATTTTAACATGTATCATTTTTTATTATGATGATGATGATGTTTATGCTCATGTCGATCATGTGGATCGTGGATTCTTATGTGGTTTATGATTATTCATATTATGATTATGGTTATGATTATGATGATGGTTATGAGGATTATGATTTGATGTTGATTTTGATGACTAGAATCATGATTGCTATTTTATGATATGTTAGTTTAGGTATGCTAATGATGATGTGATTATTTTTATAATTATGTTGATTATGATGTTTATGTGGATTATGATATTTATGTTGATTATGAGGATATGTGTGTATAATGGTCATGATGTCCTTGATGATCATGTTATGATGTGATGAGGCTGGGTATGATTATGTTTATGTTGATTAGCTAGTTGAGGCATGATGATGATAATGTAGTGACTATTTTAATTTAAGTTAGTATAAATAATGGATAAGATGAGATTGTGTTGAGGCATTGAGACATATAAAAATGTTTTATTGGTAAGATGTGATAGCGTAGTGGACATGTTTGACTTGATATGATAATATTTTTTGGTATTATTTCAAGGTTATGGTAAGAGAGGGTGTAAAATGGTTTTTATCATGAGAATGTTTGATTAGGTTTAAAGGCAATAAATAAACACACACATGTTCACATATCCCAAGAAATGGATTGGAAAGAGGTCTGATGCTCTAATTAATAAGGACCTAATAATAAGAAACCATAGCTGTATTGACTTAGTGAACACAAGCTTGTTAAACACTTCATAGGAACATGATTTTATTAAGAATAAGGATGTCTTGATCACCTTGTATCAAGTAATCCAATAGTCCCTTGAGTTCAGGGAAGTATGGAGGGAGTGTAGGTGGTAAGTAAGAGGTTGAGTGTTAAATGGTAACCTGATGTGGGTTAGCTTATTCCTTCTATAGGTCACCAAAGAACCTTACTAGACAAATCCATGTGTTCTTATGATATGGAGACTGATCAATGTGAGAAGTCTACCAATTCCATGTATAAGAGATGATTGTGGCATGATGGGATAATACGTAGACTAATCGACATAGGAATTCAAACAATGGTATTTTTAAGAGCTGATTATGGCTTAGTTATTTGAATTTTGATAGATTTTTTTTTTCCTTTTTTTTAGTAAGTTTTTGAATTTGATTGATGTGGGAAACTTTAAATGGTTATTTTTATCCTTATTTTAAGGGAGTGGTCTAAAATTTTATTTTTATAGATATCTTTCAAGGGAAAAATCTGATATTAGGAAACTTTGAATTATGGGGTAGTTGTCCTTCAAGGGAGAAATTTATGATTTCTAGAGAGAAGTGATTTTGAACATGAATTTAGACATGGACAAGTCTATTTAAAGGTCTACATATTTAAAGGCAAGACTTTAGAATAAAATCTTAATGGTAAATGGAAGGGAGGGGTTTAGAAATAACTAAGCATGGGATTCCATCTATTAAAAGATGAAAAGTATCCATGAGAACCATGTTATGGGTAGATTCAGGGTACCCATACTTAGGATTAGGTTTTATCTTTGATGGAATGAGTCACATAGTTCTATGTTATAATCAACTATTCCCAAATGATAAAGGAGAATGTAGATGAGAGGATGTAAAAGGCTCGTGAATTGAGGGACAAGCTTAATTTTGACATAGAAATAAGTTTAATCATGTTCAATAATAGAAAGGATGTATATGCAAAGCATTGATAGGATCAAGTTATATTTTTCTTTTAAGAGAGGACAAATAATAAGAACTAGATCCATACTTATGACTTATAATGTAGGGTCCTACCCAATTAAAAGAAAACTTGCCTTTCTTGGTCTTCTCCATCTTAGTGACATGTTGATTTAATTTTAGGACAAGTTCATCAATGTTAAACTCTCATTTTTTCAAATGCTTTTTATATGTGTGCTTTATTCACTCCTAATAGACATGGAGATGATTGAGTGTGGTAAGGTGATGCTTATCAAGGAGCTCTAGGTGCACGAGGCATTATTAATGATATTTTATTTCAGAGAGGATTTCTTGCAATGATATGTGAAGTGATGGCATTTGTATTTCAAGAGGCAAGATTGCTTTGGCTCCTAATATGAGGGAGAAATGTGTTGTACCTATATCAGTTTAGATACTAGTGTGATATGCCCATAGAGTGAAATGGATATGAGGTGCCAATCCTAACCAAAAGCACTTATGACCTTTATGAGAATTTTAATGAGGGTTTTATTTGAATATTCTACCTATCCATTGGGTTAGGGATGAAAAGGTGAGGATAAGCTTAAATTGATTCCAAAAACATCACAAAGCTCTTGGACTTTCTTATTTTTAAAGGACCTACTATTATCAATGATGATTTTATGGAGGACATTGTAGTAGAAAATGATGTGGTGGCTGATGAAGTCAATGATATTTTCAACTTTGGTTGATATAAGTGAGATGGATTCTACCTATTTGGTGAAATATGTCATAGCAGTGATGATTTATTGAAGTCATTGTGAATAATGGAGTTTGATTTCCCCAATAAGGTTAAAGCCCCATTATGAGAAGGGCCAATAATCTTTAGATACCTAAAGAGCATGGGTAGGTGTATGATGAATATTAGCATACTATTGACACTTGATGTATTTATTGATATAGTCACAATAGTCTTGATTGAGTGTGGGTCAATAGTAGCCTAGGTGAAAAATATGTTTGGTGATAGTTAGGCCACTAAAGTGTCCCCAGCATATGCCATCATGGAATTCCTTGATGGCATGATAATCCTCATGACTATGTAGATAATAGAGAAGGATGCCATAAAAACATCATTTATAAAGGATTATTCCTACAATGGTGTAATGAGAGGTACCCTAGGTAAAAGCTCTATGAGCATTCTTTGAAAGATTAGGAGGGAGAATGTCTAGGTTAAGATAATCAAAAATTTGGTTATGCCAAGTGTCAGAAGATGATGTTTCCTCTCTATAAATGGTATGAATATTAGAGATAATATAATATGGTGTGATGAAGTGGTGGATGGTGACAAATAGTTTGGACTCGATAGATTGAGATAAAATTTGGGATGTAAGGGATGTCATTATGTCCAAAAATTTGTTGGTTGATCGAGGGATGGATTAGATAATTTAATGATTAAACAATGCTAAAAGTACATCTAAATTTTGTTTATACTTAAAGATAATGGATCAGTGTTATACTTAAAGATAATGGATAAGTGCATATACTTTAGGGGATCAGTGTTAGTGATGACATAGTTTTTGTGAGTAAGAAGATAATGACAGAGTTTAGAGGTTATGAAGAATAATTGAAGGCAATTTTTTTCAAGATGGGTATACCAATTTCATATTTTATTAGGGTGCAGTTGATGTAATAGATGACCTACTCTTTGTTTTATTCATTATGATGCACAAGAATTCTATTGAGGGAATGGTTTGTAGTGGAGATATATAGGTAAAAGGGTTGATCATCTTTAGGAGGTGTGAGTATGGGTAGATATATAGGGTACTCCTTGATCAATTCAAAATCTTATTTGAATTCTTTGGTCCACTTAAAAGAAACATCCTTCTTAAGGAGGTGGTGGAAGGTTTGGGATTTATCTGATAGTTGGGAGATGAAGCATTGAATGGATTGAATTTTTCCTTACAGGATATGAAGTTGGGTAAGGTTGGTAGGAGGTAGCATCTCCAAAATGGCACTAGATTTGGTGGGGTTTACTTGAATTCTATGAAGAGATATGATAAAGCTAAGGAGTTTTTATGTTAAGACTCTAAAGATACACATCTTGGGATTGATGCAAACATTGTGATGGATTAGTCATTTGAATATTATGGTGAGAACAACTAGGTGGTCTTGGTGATGTTTGGATTTTTGTAGGAGATCTTCCACATAGTCTTCAATAATTTTATGAATAAGGTTATGAAAGATATAGGTCATGGCTTGTTGATAGGTGGCTCCAAATTTATTTAATCCAAAGGGCATAACTAGATAGCATAAATTTCCTCATAGGGTGATAAAAGAAGTTTTATCTTGATATTTTGGGGCAATCAAGATTTGATTGTATCCCAAGAAATTGTTCATGAGAGATAGAATTTCATGGCCAGTCATGAGATCAACAAGTTGGTCAACATTAGGTAGAGGAAAGTCATCTTTAAGGCAGGTGAGATTAAGGTCATGAAAGTTAATGTAGAGGTGAAGGCCCCTCATGGGCTTAGTTATAATAATGATGTTATAAACCCATTATATATATTCAATGGGCTAGATGAAAATAATAGATAAGAGGTGTTGAAGTTCTTCTTTGACAATCAGAGCTATGCGAGGATGCATGTGAATTTTTTTTCCAAATTAGCTTAACCTTAGAATGGGTAATGATGTTATGGAGAGTAATAGAGGGATCAATTTTTTGCATGTCTTAATAGGACCAAGAAAATACAATGCTATGGTCATGAAGGAAAGAGATGTAGTCTTGTTACTCTTCAAGGGTTAAATATTAGCTAATTTTGACAATGTGAGGGTTCTCTTAAGTTCCCAAGCTGAAATTAATTGTTGATTCATTTAACATTATGTGGTTCTTAGGAAGGAGAGATTTATGGATAGAATAATACCCCATACTAAGGTAGGTGAGAATATAATTTCCATCTTGATGTTGGGTGGTGTTAATGGTGGTAGAATCACATTCAATCATTTTTGGATGAATGAGGGAAAGGGTTTTGGTTTGGTCATCCTTACGATAGATTAACGAGCATAAACTAATAGTGTTGATCCCAAAAAATTTTATCTAGGATGATGTTGGAATCCTCAAATTGGGAAGATGGGGTTGGTGAAGGTAGAATTTATTCAATGGTGGTAGCAAGGGGTTTTAGTGGTGTGGGTTCTTCTGGTGGTTCAAACCTGAGACCAAAGAACTCATGAGGTTTATGGGTTTTAATAATAGGTAACTCATGAGGTCCTTATTCATAAAGGTCAAGTCCAAATCCCTCCCAAGCATACTAATAAAGGTATGTTTTGGCAAAGGTTGGGTTGCTTAAGTAAGAAAAGTTGAAATAAAAGGGTTGGATACATGGAGTGGTGGTGGAAGCTAGAAGTGGCCAATCAAGTCCCCCATAAATGAATTTCATTTAATTGTTGGGAAGCCCAAAAGGGATAATAATGTCAATTTTAAGTTCATAATAATGGTTATTTTGAATATTCTCATACTCATGTAGCATAGGGAAGGCATCTATGGTGAGAAGGCGATATTCCCCTAGCAAGAGGCATTGAAATGTTGATTGTAGGGGGTCTTCCACTGGAATTTGTGATGAAGGAATAGATGAGTTAGTGGATGCTTCATCATTATGGTGGGGGGAAATGTTACCAATGGTGGGTGATGTAGTGGTTTGATTATAAATATGTTTTGGGGTAGATGAAGGAGTAATAATAATCTCATTAGGCTGATATGTAATACTAGAGGAGGCAAAGGGGCTAGGATTAGCTTTGATTGTAATGGATTGTCTTTCATGCTCAAATTTTATGCATCAGTGTAAGATGGAAGGGATGCAACTCATTATATAGATCCAATGGCATCTAAGTAACACATTATATTATAACTCACCCTCAATAATGTAAAATAATTTAGGAATGGTTTGAGGTCCCAAATGGATGTGGAGCACCATAGTTCCTAAGGTGGTTGCTAGGGTATCATTAAAAGAGTGAAGGACTGATGGAATCTCAAACATGATGTTTATGGGGAGTTGTAGATAGTCATACTCATGGGAGGAGATGATATTATTACTAGATCCTCCATCAATCATTACCCTTTTGACGTAGGTTTGATTGATGTATGTTGTGATGAAGAGTGGGAGACCAGGATCTTCAGTATGTAAAGGTGGGATTTCCAAATCTTGAAAAGTGACAAGGGTGGCTTGGAAAAGGGATCCAATAAAGGATGCAAAAGGTTGTGGATCATCTGGTTAGACCTCTATAGATGTAGAGCCTCCATTAATGCTTGATAATGTTGAGGTAAAGTATTGATCAAATCATAAAGGCTCATTTTCATTGGTGTCTGGTGAAGTTCTTTCAGCATGAGCTATTAGATAAATGGAGTAGGTTTGTGATTTGTATCTCCTAAAAGGGACAATTTGGGTTTTAAGGGTTACAAGGGTGGAGATGGAGATGTTTGGGTTTTGTTGGTAGGTTGAGAGGTCTAAGGGTAAGTCCATGGGATTGTTACATTAATTTTCTCCTTGTCCTTTTATTGGGCCCAATAATGGGTAGCCATATGAATGGTATGGACAAGGGGAGTTGACATTTGATTTAATTCCTCATCTTTTCTCTTAGGTGAAGATGAAGAAGTAGGTGTTTTTTAGATGGGTTGGTTAAGTAATGGAGTGAATTATGGGCTCAATGGTGGTTTCTCCAATAGATCATCTTCATCCAAAAGGCTATGAATAAGTGTTTGGAGAGATTTTTAGTTCTCCATATCATGTCTAAGAGTCTTATGATAAAGACAAATCAAATTATCATTGAACCGGGTTGGTTTAGGATGGGTAGGGTCATAAATTTTGATTGGGGTTAGGCTAATGGAATAATTTTGCAACAAACTTTGTAAAATAGTCATGTAGTACTCTAGTAAAGGTGTTGTAGGTAAGGGATTTTTAATTCAAGAGGTGAAAAAATTATTTGGCATAGGTTTCTTCATGGAAGTATTAGTTGGAGGAATGACCTTGGTTGGGGGTTTTGGTTGGGATTTATTGGATATGATCACCTTGGGGGTTAGAGATTTGTATGTGAAATTTTTTGATGATGAAGCTTTGGTTATAGGTGGGAAGATATATGGGGATAGGTTGGTTAGGAATGATGAATAACTAGAGGGTTTTTTAGTTACAAGTTGAGAAAAAGGAGATGGTTTATTATAAGAAGAATAGCTAATGAGGAAGGTATAAGGATGAGGTCCTAAAATACAAGGTAGGTTATAAAGAGGTGGTATGGGTTTATTTTGTGGTGGTGGTTTAGGTAGTCCTTCCTTCTTAAGGGACTTAATCAGATTTGGCTTTGTTGGGTTTGATGGAGTTAAGTCCAATCTTAAAGGAGAGTGAGTGTGACTAGGTATGGGAAGAATCCATAGGTTATTGATTGGTTTGGTGAAAGAATCATAGGGTGACTTGGAAATTTTAGATGGAGGTGTTTAATATAGTTGACTTATGACTTTAGATGATGTAATTGGTGGGGTGGTAGTAATGGGTTTAGACACTAGAAAATTTCACACTTATAATTTTAAATGACTAAATGTCTTGAGACACCCTAAACCCTATTAATCCCTAACAAACCCCTCTTAACCTAGCCAAAACACTATTATTCTAGTCACATAATATTATTCAAAAACACTTTTTGAAAGTACTATTCGCTATGGGACCCACTATCACTATTCATGATGACATCGCATATGACATGTCAAGTGACATTAAAGGTGATATAGAAGTGACATGGCTTAGAAGTGAGGTGGATTGATGTGGGACACCATACCCCACCTGGGACCCTTCCCCAAAGTGCCTAATGACCTCATATAAGAATCATAAGGGACCCCCCTTGAAATATGGTGAATTTTCCCTTAAGGGGCCATCATTCAACATGTTTTTTTCCTTCACACATGAAATTATCCTTAAAAATAATATACCTACCTATTTAGTGCTTTGGGAAAGACAAAGGGAACCCATTTTTGACTTATTAACCCAAATGGGAGACTAACCAACCCAAATGGGAATCCCCACCAACCTAATATTTGACTATTCATGCACCACATGGAAAATGGTGCCACCTCTTTAATTCCTTGGATGAAGACAAGAATGGGTGGTGAAAAGTCTTTAAGCCTCATTCAAACCCATGTTCATGATTCCCATTCAAAATTGGAACCATGTGCAAGGTGGGAGACTCACCAAACCAAATGGGAATCCCACCAACCTCATCCTTGACTTATTTATGATCCCCACTTGAAAAAAATAACCATATTTCACTATTCCCATGTTTTGGCATGATTCTTCAAAATAAATGCTATAAATACCCTCCTTTCCTTCACCCAAAAAAAATTTGGAAGTTACTCTTTGGTTCTTAACATCTTATTACAAGTTTTTAAAGGAGGTTGTCATTTTGGAGGTCATCGTCATCTTGGAGGATAAAATATAAAATCAATAAATCTTTGTCAAAATTTCCTTTATATCCATCAACAATAACATCTTCATCAAGCATCAAGGTAACATTTATTTTCTTTCTTGTATTTCATTTCTTTAATTTCTTGGTCTTCTTCTTTCCTTGACCCCACACCTTTAGCCCATTTTCCTCTTCTATTTAAATACCTTTAAATCCATACCCTTTTATCTATTTAATTTTTTTTTCCATTCACCCTTTACCTCCTTCTTACCACCTTGACCGTTTATCCCTTTTGCCTCTTTGCCATCTTGACCTCTTGACCTCGTAATCCCTTTTACCATTTATCTTCCCTTTCTTGACTATAATTTTCCCATTTAAACATTTAACAAATTAATCAAAACATTATCATTTCCTTTTGACTCTTTTCATAAACCAAACCAAAACCACCATTTTGCCTTAACCAATTTTTAGCATTAGTATAACTGAACTAGTTGCTTTATTTTGGTTAACTTCACAAAGCATTTAATTCTCTTGTATTAAATTCATTTATTTGATAGTTTTAATTTAAGTTTGTTGTAATTTAATGAAATAATACATTTATTTTATCATCTCATCTAAATTTTTAAATTAGGTGAATTGATAGCCTCCTAAAAAGCTTTCACTTCTAGGATCTAGCTCATGATAGGCAATCCATGCAACTACTTGTCTAACCAACAAGTTTGTGGCAGTGATTTCTAATTGTAGGTAATTATTCAATATAAAAAGAGGAGTTCTCACAAATTATATATTTAACATGCATGTATTTGATAGGTATTCTTCTACACACCCTTCTTAACTAGTTTCTTCTTTTCACACTTAGGAAAAAGAAAAAATTAGATAGAAATATTTTGGCACGCCCGGTGAGACCCCTTCTAGGTTAGAAGTTATTTTAGGCATATAGTTGCATTAGTGAAAATTCATGCTCTTGAATTTCTATTATTTCTAAAATTTCAAAAGATAGAAATTTTTTCTCTTTTTCTTCCTAAAAATCTAAAAAAAATAAGTTTTCATCCTAGGGATAGGTTACATTTTCATCCTTTAAGTGCATTTTTAGTTGTTTCTTATTTGCATGAAAAGACACCAAATTTTTTTTTAGGTTAGAATTGAGTGCATCCATTATTTTTCCTACTTAATGATTAGCTCACTTAGACTAGTTAAATGCATTATGAATTAATCGTAGCACACATATGTTACATTACCAAACCACTTGCACAAAATAAACATCAAAACTTATTTGAGACAAGGCCCATTACGATTTAATCAACCTTTGGATCACCTTACCCTAACTAGTGATCCCACTTATATTTCATCACCAAGAGGAGGACCCACTCCATTCTCTGGTAGAGTATAAACTCTAGACAAATGATATATATTGGCTAAGCATCCCAACTCAGCTTTAGGTTCATGAAGGTGAGAAGCAAGCCCCCAATACCAGGCCACATACTTAGTCTAGTGAATATTATTTGAGCACCAAAACATAACCTAAAACCATCCTTAGATAGCTCTTCTACTACTTGACTCATAAGACAATTTCCACTTTTATACTCTTTAAGGCATAAGTCAAAAGTGATTTAAAATAAATCCTAGGATTAATTGTGTTTTTAGCATGTGCTTTATTTGCTTTGGGATTTTCTTTGTTTGCTCATTGTTTAAAGTGAGAGTTTCATTAACCATTTCTAAATTTCTCATATGGTCTTCACCAGACAATAAGTGAGAAACCAAAAAAATTAACCACCATCTTCTTCATCATCCTCATCCATGGATTAAATCTTAAACATTGATAGATCACCCCATGATTTACCACACCATTCTCCCCCACTTATGGTGCCTTCAACAATCCCTAAAGTGATCCAAACTTTGTTGCCTTTTTAGACAACAATCTGGTTATTTTGCAACACTATCTTAATACCTTAGCCTACCATACTTTTATGGCTTTGGTTCCTTCCATGGATCCACCCTATGGTATGCCACACCACCTCATGGTTGGTTTTATATCATCCCACCCTTCTATTATCCAAGCTTCATCTTTTATCATTTGTCCATCTACTACCACCACTCAAACACCTATTATCCCAACCAATACCTCTAACATTGGCTCAACTTTACCCCTTGTCACTTCATCCCTTTTACTGATGCAATGTCTTCCACACCCATTTTTACCATTCCCTTTAGCTTAACCAATATACCAACCTCAACCCCCTTTTATAACTTCATACTCTTCATATCATAAACACTTCCCTCTATTATCACTAGAGTCACTACCCATCAACAACCCAAAAACACTTTAACATTACCAACCTAAACCATGCCCCCATCAACCAACCCAAATATACCCCTAAACCAACCATTATCAATTCTTGTACAATCCCCTATGACCTCCTATCAATATTTCCCAAATTCAATGGGATATATTTCACCTTCCACCCAACCTTTAATGCCTATTAGTCTTGTTGGGACACTATCCCAACCTCAAATTACCACATACCAATATTTAACCACTTATGTACCTCCTACCACATACTAATTCATAGCTAAAACCTAACCTCAACAAAAATTTCCACTGAATTATGTAGTCTCCCAACCCCAACCCAACCTAATCAAGATATTTGTAGATAATATGACCCAACTTGAATCATCTATCTATGGGTCCCATAATATTTTATCCTATGACCATATCTGCAATGAACTTATCAACCCTTCTATCCTGATTCATGCTTATTCTCCTCAATGAGAGCTCCCCAAATTCTCTATGTTTTATGGTAAGGAGGATCCTTATCAACATTTTAGGGTGTTTCACCATTCTTGTTACTTTATTTCTTATGATGATTCCCTCCTTCTCCAAACCTTCCATATGTCTTTATTAGGGCCCACCTTGGATTGGTACAGTGCCCTTCTTAGGCATTCTATCTTTTCATTTTCCCAACTTACCCAAAGAATAAGAACATTTTGATATCAATATATCCAAGAAGGTCTCCATAACAAACCTCTATTACATCATGAAGTATGAGGATGAATCAATTGTTGACTTTATTGCATGATGGTGAGGCCTCATTAATCATTTATTCTTTTCACTACCCCAAATAGAATTCATTGAAATTTTCTCTAATGGATGTGCAAAACACATCACTCCCATCCTTTAGGTGAAAATATTTAGAACCTTTGACAAAGCATTCACAATGGTGCACAAACTCGAGAACCAAGCCATAGATGAGGGTAAATTGAAATTGCAAAATAAGAATTCCACTTTTAAACTCAATGACCCCTCTTCCACCAAAACAACCAACCAACCCAATTCTAAATCCAAAACATCTAAAAATGTGGTTTTCTTGAAATTTCCCCCACCTCCATTCATTAACCAACCACATCAAAACACACCTTCCAATCCTTCTTACCCACCAAACCAAAATCAAAATTGGGTTCCCCCTAAATAATTCACCCTTATAGGGGAATCTTATGCCTCTATATTGGATAATTTACTAAATTATAATGTTACTATACTTCCACTGATCAAGCCACCTCAACAATTTAACCCCTCTCACCCTATGCCTGGGTGGAACAATGAAAATGGCCATTGTACTTTCCATTGGGTCATCAAACATGACATAAACTGATGTAACACTTTTAAAAGTCTTGTCCAAAACCTGATTGACAATGGTGAATTAATTTTTGACAACCTTAATGCACCCCCCAGCCATTCCCTAACCATCCTTCACCTAATTAAACCCATGACAATCAATTTGAACCATCTTCATCTCATGAGGCACACACAATCAACATCATCATAAATGAGCCCATGGGGGGTGATCCTCATATTCCCATTTCCTCTTCACCAACCTCACCTATGGATGAAGTAAACTCACCTATAATCCCTTTAGAGACCCAAGTAGAAGGATCTATATCCCCACTTCTCTGCTTGATCAAACCATATCCATGCCCGCCTCCCCTTTCACAAAACCAACCATTAATTTTACCACCCCTTCTTCTACCCCACTAAATTAAATGATATAACTCCCTTCTTCTCTTTTGGATACCCTAGCAAAGGAAGGAGCTGAGATAATACCTACACCCTCGATCAAACAAAAATCCCCTCTCTTAATCACCCCATAAGCAACCATTATTTTGGAACCTTATAGCTCAAGTAAATATGAAGGAACCATCCCTTCTTCTTCACCCAAAGGATTGACATTTAAAATAATAGATCAAGGAAAAAAACCAATTTATAATCCCTTTTCTTGGTTAGTGTAAAGTTTGGAATTTTCCTCACAACCCAACCTAGATAGAGTCACTTTCTAACATCATTTGGGGCTTCCATACCAAAATAGATATGAACCCTGAACTTCATTAGCATCCACTTTCGAACCTATTACCACCCCATCATCGAAAATTTCTTTCTCGTAAGATGTGGGGAACCATATCACCCACCTCCAATTAGATCATATCATAATCTTCTATCTAAAATAGCCAAGAATTTGGGTATCCTTCCCATACCTAGAATAAAATTAGACCTAACCCCCTCTAGGCCACCTAATAAACCACCAACCAAGATGGACCAAAGGGTGTAGTTACCTAAACCTCATCCTCAAGCTTGACCTATGATGCCTCCTTCTCATTTGCCATCTATTTTGGGACCCCACCCTTCTACCATCCTAGTCACTTATTCTACTTTAATTAAAGCAATGCCCTTTTCTATGCCTACCCCTCCACCACCTACATCATCAACTTCTTCCTCATTATTAGCTAATTTATCCCCCTCTACTTTTCCACCTATTATCAACCCCTCATCCTCTATTTTTAAACCATCTACTACTAACCTGATCATAGCTAAGCCAACCCAACCTAAACCATATACCAAAATTTCCAAACCACCAACCCTCTATAAGGTTAATACCATGCCTAAAAAGGTTCTTATTTACCTGATGAGCATATTAACACCATCAACACCTCTAAATGAATCTCACTCTATTATTTTATAGAGGCTATTACAAACCTCCTCCATTAAAATTCCACCAATTAATCCATTCACCCCTTCTATCATCAAACCCTCTTGGTTTGATGATACTCAAATCTATGCATACCATAAGACACTAGGACATGACATAAAGAACTATAAAGCTCTCTAGGATCTTGTTCATCACTTATATGAGGATGATGATCTATTATTATATGGACCACTTTCACCTACCTTACTAACCCAAATACCAACCCAACCAATCCAACCACTATCCCAACCTACACCTACTTCCTCACTCTCATCTACAGGTAAAGGCAAAGAAGCAAAATAGTCACCAAGTCTAACTGAGCTCATTGTCCATACTATCCACGTGATTACCTGATCTCAGGCTCAACAAAGGGGTAAAAGAAGAGATAAAATATCTATTCCATGGACTTATTTTTTTAAATTCTTAGCCTTATAACTAGGTTCAAACACTAACACCCATACCACCACCAAGACCCAAAGTATCCATCCTTAGTGTCCCTCCCACCAACTCTTCTACATCTATTCAACAAACTATATTAAAGTAGCTTCACCAAGCACTAGTGATGATGAGACTTTACAACTTGATCAGCACCTCACCCCACCATCACTAGGCATTAATAAACACCTTGTAATCCATTAAGGTTTAGGCACATGACCCTCAACCTCTTGCATCCTTTTTTGGATCCCTCCAACATTATGTTGTCATCACCTTTAAAGATTCTAAGATACCTCTAGCACATTCAAAGGTGTTCAATCCTCCTCTCTTTGTTACCACATACATCAATCACATTCATGTCAAAAGGGTGATGATTGATGGGGGTGCCATCATTAACATAATCTCCTCCCATGTTTATTTAAATATTCTTGGGACCTCGCACCATCATCAAGCTATTTTATGTTGTGAAGGTTGAATTCTAATATAACATTCTACTCATATATCCTTGGATTTAAATTATGAGTTACATCCCCTCTACTTTACACTTTTGCATCAAATTCAAACATGAAGGGCAAGTTATAACCATCAAGGCTGATCCCAATCCTTTTACATCTTGAAACATGACATATAGGCCTAATGATGTCCTTATTCCACCTTCATCTCCCTTACAATCAATCAACCCTTTAACACAATTACACCATCAACCTTAACCTGCAATGCCTCTATGGTCACCAATGATGAATCCTTAACTAGTGCCTCTATCTCTTCTTCCTAGATCCCCATTGAGGAATCCTTAACATAAAATTTCTAATATATCTCTCTCAGGGAATACCAAATTTTAGCATTAGATGCATTTCCCATTCCCCAAGAATATGGGAACCTTCGAAATGACCATTCTTATGACCCCAACATAGGAACCCTCATCCCCTTTGGACTTTCCAATAATTGAACATATTTTTTCTATGGGGGACTCGATCAACCACTCTTTGATCCTATCACCACTCTATTTATTCAAGCTTTCACTTCTAATTTTTCCTATCTAAGCAATCTAGCCTTTGTCAAAACCTATCCTCATTGTTGTGCTTAGAAAGGATTTGGTATGGGAATTTACAAACAAGGACCTCATAAATAGCCTATTATCAAAACTCAGAAACCTCATGAGTACTTTAGGCTTGGATTTGAACCACCAAAATAGCCCACCTCACTAAAACCTACTACTACCCCTGTGGAAGAAAATCCATCCTCACCTAGTTCATCTTCCCAATCTAAGGACTTCGGCATTATTCCATCCAACTTTTTTTTATCAATATCATTATTTTAGGCCCACTAACCTATAATCAAGGTGGTCAAACCAAAACCTTTCCTCTCATCCATCCTAAAATGATCAATCATTGATCCATCTTCACCTACCTTGGTGTAAGAGGTTCTTCTATCCTTAAATCTCTCCCTCTTGAGAACCAAACCATGATTAATGAATCAACTATCAATGTTAACCTAGGGACCCAAGAGGATCCTCATATCATTAAATTGGGACAATCCTTAAACCCAAACAAGTAGTGGGATTATCCCACCTTCCTTTGAGATTGTATCTTCACATTTTCCTAGTCTTATCAAAATATACCTAGGATTGACCCTTCCATAACCCTCCATAACATTGTTACCCATCTTGAGGCTAAGTTGGTATGGTAAAATCTTTGTAAAATACACCTTCATATACCTCTTCTCATCAAGGAAGAACTTAAACATATTATATCCATCAACTTCATTCAACCCATTGATTGTCCATAATGGGTCTCTTATATCATTCATCTTACCAAACCCATTGGGGGACTCCACCTTTGTGTAGATTTTCATGACCTTAACCTTGCATGCCCCAAAGATTATTTTCCTTTACCCAACATTGAATAACTAGTTGACCTTATTGTATGCCATGAGATGTTATCCCTTATGGATGGTTTTTTAGGATATAATAAAATCTTTATCTCCTCCTCAAATCAACATAAAATTTCCTTCATTACTCCTTAGGGAAACTTCTACTATTGAGTCATGCCTTTTGGTTTAAAAAATATAGGAGCTAATCATCAACAAGCCATGACCTATATCTTTCATTACCTTATCTATAATATTGTAGAGGATTATGTGGATGATCTCCTCAAAAAATCTAAGTAATGAGAGGACCATTTAGCTATTCTTACTATCATTTTTGATCAACTAATCTAATTCCATGTTCAGCTCAATCCCACAAAATGCATTTTTGGGGTTCTTTCCAAATATCTTTTTGGATTTATCATCTCTATTTGCAAAATAAAGTGGACCCTTATAAAGTCAAAGAAATTTTGGACATGCCTCCTCCAACCAACCTTAAATAGTTGCATATCCTACAAGGAAAACTTCAATTTATTCATCATTTCATTTCCTAACTTTTAAACTGGTGCTAACTTTTTCATCACCTTCTAAATAAGGATGTCTCTTTCAAATGGAATGGTGATTATCAAAAGGCCTTTGATTCTCTCAAATAGTACCTTTTTCACAACATATCATCACTCCTCCTCAGGATGACCACCCCTTTTTTCTTATATATCTCTACCATTGACCATTCCTTAGGGGCAATGTTGTCTCACTGAGATAAACAACACAAAGAGCAAGCTATATAATACATTAGCTACATGATTATAGAATATGAGACTTGATATACACATATTGAGAAACTCTAATTAGAATTGATCTTCATGGCCACCAACTCTACCACTACCTTCTTAACCATAAAAACTATGTCATCACTAATAACAACCCACTCAAGTACATGCACTCTAAATTATACCATAATTAATGTATGGCTAAATGGCTCATGATCCTAGCTAAATTTGACCTTAAATTCCTATAGTAAAATTTGATTGAAGAGAAGATCATTTTTTACCAATTGGTTGAAGATCCTTTACCAAACAACCTACCACCTCTTCTTGCCTTTTTGGATGAATCTATCATGACTATTTTTCAAGATGGCATAACCTACCAAATGACCATGTTCTTTGATGTCTAAGTGCCAAAAAGGAGGGAGTGATAGAGTTATTTGCATTCCTCTCAATGGTGAACCCCTTCCTCTCTCCTTCAAACTTGAATTTGAATGCACCAATAATATGGTTAAGTACGAAGCCCTAGTGATAGGTCTCTGAACTACTCTAATCTTAGGAATTAAGACAATCCATGTCCTTGGTGATTATTGGCCTTTGGTTAACCAAGTCAATGGATCTTATCAATTTAATAATGATGTCTTGAAAAAATATAAACTTTTATTTGATAAACTCTTAATATCATTTGAATATTACCTAGTCCAATCCATTTCCCAGTCTACCAATAAATTCATAGATGAAATGGTATATCTTACTTCTTAGATCCCTTATCAAACTTTCAATTCCAAAATCCTTATCACCATTCATCATTTTCCCACTCTCTCCCTAATTACCAATCTAATCTCCCTACCATTTTTAGTATAGAGGAATCCTCACTCAACATTTGGTATGACCAAACTCTTAACTACCTTAACCTAAGAATCATCCCTCCCAACCTCTCTAGGAATACCTAAATATCCTTTGTTTAGAGTACCTCTCATTACACCATCCTAGGGTAATCCTTTACAAACATTTTTTTTATGGTATCCTTCTTCATTGCCTACATAGTCATGAAGCTTCCCATGCTATCAAGGAAACACATTATGGGATCTATGGGGAACACTTTAGTGGCCTATCAGTCACTAAATGTATCCTTCACCTTGGCTAATATTAGCCCATCCTTTACCAATACTATTATAATTATGTAAAATAGTGTGTAAAATGTCAACATCATACTAGTTTACATCACATGCTAACCAATACCCTCCAGGTATCTAAGGACTTTTGGCCTTTATCTAAATGGGGGCTTAAACTAATTGGGAAAATTAACCTTGATTATTCATAATAGCATAGCTCCATCATCATAGCCACTAAATATTTCACCAAGTGGGTCGAATCTATCCCTCTTATCATAACAAAAGAAGAGAAGATTGTTGGCTTTATCAACTATCATATCATCTACCACTTCAGTGTTCCTCATAAGATCATCATTGATAATGATAAATATTTTAAAAATAAGAAGGCCTAAGGGAAATGTGATGCATTTGGAATTGAGTTAAGCTTTTTCTCACCTTACCATCCATAAGTAAATGGATAAGCAAAAGCCTCTAACAAAATCCTTGACAAAATTCTCACCAAACTCGTCAGTGCTTTAGGTCAGGATTGGCACTTGCACATCCCATTCACTTTATGGGCCTACCATACTAGTATTTGAAACTCTATAGGTGCTACCCCTTTCTCTTTAGTCTTTGGAATAGAGGTAGTATTACATCTTAAATTCCATATCCCCTCTCTTCACATATCTTTACAAGAGCTTATTTTTAGGAGTATTTTTGTCAGCACTATTTAGCTCAATAGGAGCTACTTGATGAGTGTCATTTAGCATCCATCACCCACCTCCATATCTATCAAGAGCATATCAAATGTGCTTATAACAAGAAAATAAAATAATAATAATTCAATATAAGAGACCTCATCCTAAAGGAAAACCAACACTTGACCAACATGTAAAAGAGTAAAAAAGGTAAGTTTGCTTTCAATTAGCTTGGACCCTACATCATTACCCATAAGTATGGATCAGGAGCTTATCATTTATTCTCTCTCAAAGTCAAACCAGAACATAAGCCTATCAATGTTTCATAGCTACATCCTTTTTTTATTAAAAAGGGATCAAGCTCACTCCTTTTGTCAAACTTAATCTCATCCCTTCGTTATGATATTTTAACCTTCACCCAGATTTCTCCTCTCATTTTAAAGACAATTTATATCAATATATAACCATGTGATTAATAGTCACAATCATAGCCTAATCCTAAATGTGGGTTTCATGGCTCTACCCATAACATGGTTCTCATGGATACTTTTCATCTATAATAAGATGGAATCCCATGGTCATTGTCTCTCAAAAACCACATACTTTCATATCATTAACCTTATTATGTTAAAAAAATTCTCTCATAAAGTTAAACCTCTAAACCTAATTAGACTTTTCCATGTTTAAAAACATTGCATCCAAAAACCATTTGGATACCAAAATACTAATTGGGTCAATATCTTAAGCATTAAAAACTATCCCTTAAAGGAAAGATAACCAAAAACAAAATAAAAATTACCAAATGTAAGGTAGATTGCTCCCTTGAAGGATAACTATCAAGAGCATTAAAAAAATCCAATAAGCTTAGACTACTCCCTTAAAGTATGTCTAAGTTAACTTTGTCAAAATCAAATCAATTACTTGGAATCTTCCCACATTGATTAGCTTCCCAATATAGCAATAAATCAAAAGACCCACTATCACAACAAATTCTAAAGCCGCAATTAGCTCTCAAGTTAGCATAATAAGTTGGAAGCCACAATTGGTTTTCACACATAAACTTCTTACATTGATTAATATACAACTAGCATACAACATGGACTTGTCTATTAACATTCTTAGGTCACCTATACAAGGGGTAAACTAATTCACATGAGGTTATCATACATATCACCCATTACCCTTCACACCATCTATCACCCATCTTCCCTTTAAACTATCTATAAATCAAGGGATTTAGAGCTTACTTGACACTCTATGATCAAGAAACTTTTTTTATCAACTAACGATTGTTCATGCATAACATATGAAGAGATTATATTCATTAAGTAAATCTCACTTTGGGTCTATATTCAGTCATTTTCAAAAATAAATCATTGTGCCCTATTCTTATCTTATTGTTCTTGGTTGATGTTTTCATCATGACTTTTACCATCTAGTTTTGAAACAAAAATAATCATTATTTTTACATTAAATAAGAATATAACAACCATAAACATATCACTCATAACCATAACTATAACATTTGTAAGTATCCACACAACCTTAATCATGATAACATTCGATTAGTAAAATCTAATGCATTTTGTACATGATTACAAGAAACTATGAAATATTTTATTTAGGGCATGAGGAGTCACATGACAGATGATGGGTGTCATTATGCCCTTCATTTAATCAACTTTTTGTTGATGTCATATTTAACTAGGGCTGTGTCTAAAGCTATATGCAACAAGAAGAATCTTAGCGATTTAGTAATTGATTGTATGTATTTGTATTTTTTCTTTTGTTTTGGGGGATTTTTAATGTCTTAAGGACTTCTTGTTTAAAACCTTATTGGAATCAAACTATGAGAATTGTTGAAAGTACACACACATTGCAGAAATGAATTTGCTAGAAGTAAACACACATTTATAGAATGAAATAGATTGCTAGAAATAAACACACATTTGAAGAATGAAATAGATTGCTGGAAATAAACACATGTTTGTAGAATGAAATAGATTGTTGTAAATAAACACGTTTGTAGAATGAAATAGAATGCTGGAAATAAACACACATTTGTAGAATTCTTGGAAATTAATTACAAAGAAATGAGAATTTAATCTAGAACAACCATAGGGGAAAATCTACAACAAATTTTACTTTAAGGGGCTAGAATCATTTATAAATTTAACAGAGCTACTTATTTTCTTTTGAGAATAAAATTTAAATATTGACCAAAAATGAAGATCATGGTTCTTAGAGGAGTGGGCCCTTGCTCTGCCTAGAAATAAGACTAAACAACTTAATTCTCTTTCAAAATATAAATGGATATTTCATTGATAAAATATTTTGTATTACAAAGATGTACTATTATATCCTTATCCCTATATTTTTCAATTATTTTTCACTCTCCTTTCCTAAATTCCTAGGTCTGTATTTATATTCTTCTACTTATGGTGCATTGATTGTTGTAACTGCTTCATGGATATGATGGAACTAAATCACACCTAGAATAGATGCTGAATAAGACATGGCTGGTTGTCTACCTGTGTGATAAATGTCTTAGATCTGTAAGTATGAAAATCATAATTTTGCTCCTGATGTAATGGGATCATTGATTTGACAGATCACTGGCTATTTGGAATAGATCTTTATCAGTTCCATGTTTAACTGTGAAAGTTTTAGAGCCTATTTGTAGGAGTACCAGAGCTAATTCAAATAATTCCAAAGCTAAATATAGAGTTTCAAAACTAAGTCCAAAAATGTGACAACTTGAAATAGCATGGAAGGGTTCCAGAACTAAGCTGTATTAATTCCAATACTTTCAAAAACATGTAATTTGATTCATATTTGTTCTTCAGCCTGATGATGACCTATTTTATTACAAAACTTGAATTTTTGAAAACACTTGTTAGAAATTATAGAGCTTTTAAACATTAGAATCACAATTAATAAAAGATGGATAATTACATCTTAACTCATATCAGATCAAAATAAAAGTCACAAAATGTAATCAAACTTAATAGAAAGAGAGAGTAAGATGAGGTCATTTATTATACATTTAACAGGCATATCCTAGCCTCATCATTTCCCCCATACTTACTTGTTTGTAAGTCCCTTTATAAACATTACTCTTCAAATTTGGGATTGTATATTCTTCATTCCATCTCATTGCTTAGATTAAATGGCTAGAACTGAATATCTCAATGCTTTGATTCAGAGGTACTATACCCTGCCCCTGCTTTTACTTTTCTTTTCCATTCTACAAATTGAGTAGGATTTTGAAGTTCTCTATTTTTCCAAGGAGATATGGGAGTGAGAAGTAGAGGTGGCCTTGTCCACATGACTATCCATATGCACAGGGGAGTTTCATTGATCTAAGGAATTATTGTGCATAAATCTTTTGCCATTTCTAGACTCTAGATCAAATTTGAAGGGGATATTAATTCCCTTCTTTTCAATGCCACTGGGAGAAATTCCCATCTTTTTAAAAATGCATCATAGATATTATCAAAATTTGCCTTCTCATAAGAGGTGAAGACATCCATGCTTTTCTATAAATTGAAAAGATAAGTTTCCCTAAACTTATCATTAAATGCATGGGATTGGAAATGTGTAGCAAAGGCGAGTGGGTTACCATAATAAATTCTCATACAGAGACTGAATGAACTAGCCTTCAACCAATGCTCTGACTCTCTTTCTTTCCATGCAATCTTATTTTGAAGAACATAGACAAATGTGTTAAGTTGGCTTTCCCCTACATACAAATTGATCATAAAACCTGTATTTCTTTCTAGCATGAAATTGCAGAGGTAAAATTCATAGAGAAGATTTTTCTGTTCTGTATTGGCTAAGGATTAGGTGGCCAAGAAATCAACTTCATCTTTTATTTCATGTGGAAGGCCACATGTTATCCTTGCCAACTGCCAAAAAATGAATTTTTCCTCTAAGAACATGTTATATACAGGAGAAGGTCTTCTGCATGCAAGCAATTTCTCACTCATCATACAAACTATTTGTATCTTCACAAAACATTTATACTTATCATTTTCCTCATAAAACTTGTCTTCCCATTCCTTCCTTGCTTTCTTTTCTTCCTTTAGTTTTCTTTTCAAATCTATATTGGATGCCTTGATTACACTGAGTTCTTTGCATGTATCATCCCATAAGTGCTTGAGTGGCAGATCACTCAATTCAATCTATGCAGAGATTGTTGACACAGAGGTTTGTATTGTACATTTTATCTCATTCTCCATCAGTTGATTTTTAATCTCTGCTAATTCTTCAATCTTGGATATGAACTAGTTTGTTAATTTTTCAAAGATCATTTCTTAAGTTCTAATTTGTGTTTGAGGAAATTCAATTCCTCATCCTTTTCCTTGATAATGAGATCTACTCTAGAAAAAAATGGAGCCTGTTTAATTTGCTAGTTTTGTTCTTTTTCTAAAATTTCCTGGGGGGTTAAGCATTGTTCTTCCACCATAGGGGATTTCCCTTTCCTTCTCCAAGATGTCTATTCATCTTTTGCATGTGATGGAGCTATTGTCTCACCTATTTCTTGGAAAACTTGCTCCTCAAATCTTTCATCTTCTTTTTACTTTTTGGTTTGGCTTGGTCTAGGAGGAGTCATGGCCATGCTACCCAAAATATTAGTAGCTTCAATTTCCATCCTTTCTTATTCATTCATCTCCTCTAGAATTTCTTTAGACCTTTTATGATATCTTCTTCCTTGAGGAGCCTTAAAATATGTAGACATAGGTCTCCTCTTAGAACTTCTTCTGATGTTCACCTTTTGCTTAGGCCCAAGTGAACCGTCACTGTCAGAGATAGGTATCAGTTCTTCTATAGCTTTTGTAGAAGAAGAAATTTCTTGAGAAGGTATAGTAGGGTTTGCAATTTTAACTTTTCTTCCAAATTTTCTTCTTTTTGGTACTTCCTCTTCCCCTAGTCTTTTCTTTTCCTCAACAATGGTATTAGTTCTCAAATTAACTAAAGGGGCCGAGGAAGTTTCTATTGTTCTTCTGGAAATACCAGGGTTTTGCCCAAATTTGCCAAGAAATTTGTTTCACATTTCTTCCCCATTTTTCTTTGAAAGGAAATGGTGCTGACATACTAAATGCACTAACCCATGATGTTTGATTGTTCTTACACCCCAAGAATACCTATGGTCCATTGTATGGATGGAGTCAAAAAGAAACCCTGAAAGGTTTACTATATATTCTAATTTTTTGGCTCCATATATAAGGTGTATAAGGATTTTCAGGACTTCTTTTCCTACTATCCCAAATTGTCCATCATAGGCTAAATACTTAACTATCCAAAATGCTACTCTATCAAAGGGTTTGGGAAAGCTAGCCCTTTTGATTCCTTTGATGATTTTCTTTGTGTTGTAAATATATTGGGGTTTATCTTCCCCCTCTTTCAGCAGGGTTTCAACCAGGTATTTTAATGTCCCCTTGACAAGGTTTGGGACATGCACTATTGGTATTCTAGACATCTCAGTGATTATATTCATAGAAAAAAGAATGAAAATATTCCTAATCTTTGTCCTTGTTTGTTATAAATTGATAACAAATTCTCTTACCAATTCTTTGTTATATTTAGGAAATTTCCTCAAAAACTCTAGCCATCCTACCTGATGAAAGATAGTTTCTACTTCTTCATCTATAAGGAGTTGGGTATCATCTTCTAGTTCTAACTTATTTTTAATTCCCATGATTTATTCTTCTTCAATATTACACAAGCTAGCTAAAGATTGCTTTTATTATCGATAGAATTGATGACTTTGGCTATGGAACTAACAGATTCAGTTGTTGATCTAGCAAATTTAGTTATGGAATTATTGTACTCAGCTACGGAACTACTATACTCAGCTACAGAACTAGTGAATTCAGCTATGGAACTACTATACTTAGTTGTGGAACTAACGGATTTAATTCACTATATCTCTTTTGAAATTTTTTTGTAGCTAGATTTTACTTTGTTCATTTAATAATAAGAATGATTCTTTATGACTATTTTCCAACTCATTCCATCATCAATATCTTTCTCATGATTTTGCACATTTAACCATGATGTATAATAGATGACTCATCATACTAATCTTTTAAATCAAGTCTAATCAAACATGCAAACTTTCAATCTGACCTTTGATAAGTTAAAAACATAATTACCATCCTTGATGATGTAATCCTTCCATCATGATGACTCATCATTCCTGAAAAATGGTTAGAAAATAGTTAGAATTCAAAGAAAAGTTTTATTTGAATTAGCCATTTATTTGAGAAGATCAACTGCCATTGTTGGTTTTCAATTGATCTTTGAGATTTTTTTTTACAAGAAGAGAATGTCATTTACTATTTTTCATCCTCTTCCCTTTATTTTGGATATTTTCATCTGGTTATTTGATCATTTTAGAAGAACTAGGTTCTTCTATATGATCAAATTCTTTGTTTTCTTCAATCTGCTTCAAGAATTTCTCCTTAGTGGGAGGCTTCCTATAAATTTTTAGCTTGTGTCCATTGACCAAGAGTATTATTCTGCTATCATCAATGGGAAGTAAGTGGATAGAACCATTGTCAAATATCTACTTAATCTGATAAGGTCCCAACCATTTGGTTCTTAATTTTCCTTTGAATCATTGGTACTTATAATCAAATAGCAATGCCTAGTCTCCTACTTTGAATTTCCTTTCCTTGATATGTGAATCATGAAATTACTTTCTTTGATCTTGGATTACCTCTATCTGGTGAAGTGCTTCCATTCTTAATTCATCCAATTCATTGAGTTGAAGGATTCACTCCTTTTGAGCTACATCTAATTCAATTCCCACTTTAGTTGTCCTTAATGTCTATAGTTTAAACTCAATAGGCAACAAGGGATTTTTCCCATAGACTAACTCATATGGTGAAAACCTGATTATAGTTTTCCAAGTTGTATTGTAAGCCCAGATAGCTTTAGGTAGTCCTTTTATCCAATCTCTTCTTTCTGCTTCAACTGTTTTAGTGAGGATGTTTTCCAATTCTCTATTTGTTACTTCAACTTGTCCATTTGCTTGTGGGTGATAGGGAGATGACTTCCTATGATTGATCTGATAATACATTATGAAAGCTTGGATCATATTAGACATAAACTATGGTCCTTGGTCTGAAATAGAGCTTCTAGGTGCTCCAAACTTTACCATAATTTTGTGCCAAAGGAAATCAGCAACTGCTTCTTTAATGGCATTTGTTAAAGCCTACACTTCTGCCAACTTTGTTACATAATTAGTACACACAAGAATGTGCTCTTTTCCCTGTCAAGGAGGATTAAATGTTCCAACAAAATCTAACCCCATCTCTCAAATGGTTCAATCACTACTTGTGGTTGTAGAGGCATTTGATTGGTAACAGTTGGTTATCCCATCCTTTGACAAGGATCACACTTCCTGATATATCTCTTCACATCTTTATATAACTATGGCCAATAGTAACCAGTGCCAAGTATCTTATGAGATATTCTTTTCAATGAATAGTGTCCTCCACTTGGTTCATCATGACATGCCTAGAGGATGTCAAAGATTTCATCTTCTCTTACACACCTATGTAAAACCAGATCAGGACCACATTTAAATAGCATTCCATTTAACCATTTAAACTATGCACTAGTTTTGATTAACTTATTTGTTTGTTTTTTAATGAAATAAAGAGGAAACTTCCCTATTGTAAGATAATTTTCCATGTCAGCAAACCATGGTGTATCAGCTGAAATAACAAACAATTCTTTATCTATAAAGTTGTCCTTGACTAGATCCTGCTCCCCTGTAGTGGTCAGTCTTGACAAGAAATCAGCTACCACATTAGATTTGCTTGGATTTTCTATAATGGTAATATAAATTTTTTGTAGAAGTAATAACCATCTAATTATTATACCTCCAACCACTATTTTTTTCATTAAATATTTAATTGTTGAGTGATTTGAATGTACAAATATTTTATACCTTGTAATGTAATGTCTAAATTTATTGATTGCATAGATCATAGCCAGAAATTCTTTTTCAGTGGTAGTGTTATTTCTTTTAGTGGGAGTAGATTTTTATTAGGGTAGTAAATAGCATACATTCTTCTTTCTTCATCTTTTTGTCCCAAAATTGCACCAATTGAGGTATTTAAGGCATCAGTTTGGATGTGAAAAGGTTTCTCCCAATTTCATCCTTTCAATATTGGGGCAATTACTAATTTTTCTTTAATTTCTTCAAAATCATGTTGACACTTTTCATCCCAAAGAAATTCATAGTCCTTGGTAGGCAACTTAAATATGGGGGCAGTGATTTTACTAAAATCCTTGATAAAGTGCCTATAGTATCCATCATGCCCTAAAAATGACTTGATATCTGTGGGAGTTTGAGGAATAGGTAAGTCTGAAATAATCTTGATTTTGTTTTGGTCAACCTAAATTCCTCTTTTTAAAATATGGTGTCTTAATATGATCCCTTCATCAACCATCATCAAACATTTCTCATGACTAAGAGACAAGTGATGTTGTTCACATCTTGTTAATACTCTATCCAAAATTTTCAAGGCATCATCAAATGTATCTCCATGCACAATAAAGTCATCCATATGTACCTTTACATATTCATTTGTTAGGTCTACAAAAATTGCTAATACAACTCTTTGAAAGGTTGCTGGAGCATTACATAGTCCAAATGGCAATACCTTGTAAGTAAAGGTACCCTATGGAAAAGTAAATTTAGTTTTGTCCTGATCCTCATAAACAACTCTGATTTGATTGTATCCACTAAATCCATCCAAGAAGAAAAAGTACTATTTACCTGAAAGGTTGTCTAAGACTTGATCTATGAATGGTAAGGGAAAATAATCTTTTAGGGTGGCTTTGTTCAGTTCCCTATAGTCAACACAAATTATCCATTTTCAATTATTTTTAGGGACAATTACAAGAGGAGACACCCATTGGCTATCTGAGATAGGGTAGATAAAACCTACTTGTAATAGTTTTTCAATTTCTTGTTTGACTATATCCCTTAAGGTTGGATTAATCTTTCTTTGAGGTTGCCTAACCGGTCTAATGTTTTTAGTATAAATGTGATGGGTGAAAATACTTAGATGAATTCCCTTCATGTCTCTATAGTCCTAAGAAATAGCTTTAGTATGATCCTTCAGAATATCAAATAGTTTAGTTTCTTCATAATTCATTAACCAACTATTAATATTTAAAAAAATTCCTAATTGAATCTCAACATGTTTGGTTCCAGTATATGATGAACTAATTTATTGAAGGGGTTACATTAAGGTGTTTAGTGGATAGGGATGTGGTAACAACATATGATATATAGCAACATCTCCAAAATTTCCTTGAGATAGAATGTTGGACAAAGGACAATAGGAACAGTTATGATACTTATCTTGTTGTAGGTCAAATTCCTCATTACTGTTGTTTTCTAGAAATTCTTCATCATCTCCTAATATTTATAAAGCTGAAGCTATAGATCCTTCCTCTCCCCAAGAGAAATCTTGTTCCTCCAGATCAAAATTATCTAAATTTTTTAGGGAGTTGTTGATGTGGTTCCAAAACTAACTGTGATGGTTTTGAAATAGAGTTTACAAGTTCCCAACTATTCCAATGATAATTGATGTTCATTTAATGAAGGATTAACCATATCTTCTATTTCCCATACATGATCCTGTAATGTTATCATAGCCAAAGAAGATAGATTTTGATCATTAATATCAAGATTATCAACCCATAATTTTGCTTGATTATCAATAAAAAGTCATGTAGAGGGATATAATGAAATTTTCTTAGAATTCTTACCATTGGAAATAGTCATATCACCTAACCTACAATCAATTACGGCAGCAACTGTAGCTAACCATGGTCTCCCTGAAATGATGGGATAGCCAAGTGTTTTACCTTTTGGCTGTAAGATAAGGAAGTTAACTAGATATTCCCAAGATTCCACCATTACTGCCACATCTTCAATAACTTCTCATTTTGCTACAGACTAATTTGCCATCTGTAATATGGTGTTAGTAGGTTGTATGCCTATTAATGGTAATGTTTTCAAAGTGTCCACTATCATTATATTGATAGTTGCTCCCAAATCAATTAAAATTTTATGTATATCCTTATTCCCTATAGAGATAGAAATAATAGGGCTGATAGGATCTCCATATTTGGGAAGTAGGAGTTTGCCTACTAATAAATCAGCAAGTTTCCCATCTACCTGAATAGTCTTAGGGTATTGCTTCTTTCTTCCAGGTTTTTTAAAACATAATAGTTTGATTAACTTGTTCAACTCTAGGATATCCTTAATTTCTTGTAATAATGGTATTTCAATATTCAATCTTCTTAGTTCTTGTACTAATTAATAATCCTTAATTTGTATGGCTTCTTTAAATCTTTCTAAAAATGGAATTTCAGTAGAATTCCCTTATGATTCCCTATTTTTTTCTTTTCATCTTCCTTAGGTGTAATCAGGCTAAGGGTTTTAGCTTCTTCAGTCATCTTAGTGATTATAATAGGTGGACTGTTAAGTATTTTTCTAGATCTATTTTGAATTTTTTTACAATCCATTGCATTTAGATTAATTGATTTTTTTGGTTATGTTTCATATACAGGAGTTGTTTGCCTATTTCTTGGGTTTGCTACTAGTTGTGTTGGCATTTGTGTTTGGACTATATTTTTAGCTTATGTATTTTGTGTTAGAAATCCCATTATGTATTTTTCATTATGATTTTAATATGTTTTCCTTTGCACATAATTACTAGGACCCCATCTAGGTTGTGGCCAAGCATAAGGATTTCCTTGACCAGTCCAAGGTTGTTGATGTCCCTAAGTATACCAAGATTGACTTGCCATCCTAAGGATGCCATGCTAGTTGAGGGGCCCAAGGTGGCTATCCCCAACTTTGTGGTACTATTTGAGCTACCCATGGCATCATCCAAGGATTAGGAGTTGTTCTTGGCATAAATTATCCTTGGCTAGGTTGTCTTTGAACAAAATTCAATTCTTATATGGTGGATGATGTACTAGTTTGTTTGAACTAATTTTTTATGAGTGGAAGAAGAGAAAAAGCATGAGTATCATGTTCTTTAGATTCACAGACAAGACATACTTCTATTTTATCCAAAGGACATTCCCATATTGCATGTTTCTCCCTACATCTAGGACAATACATGGCTAATGGTTCAAAATGGGAATTTTCTTTAGCTTGTAATCCATCCATGGTGGAGGTTAATTGAACTAATATGTCTATTTTAAAGTTTTCCAATTCATCCATTAGTTTTTTCATATCTGGATTTGAATTTTTAACCATTTTAGGTCCACCCCTTATCCTTGAATAGTTTCTACAAATTTCTATGATTTTGTCCATTCTTAATTGAGAAATGTTTCCACCTCTAATTAAATTAAGGGTTTCCCTAGTTTCATCATCCAAAACTTTGAGAAAAATTATTTTACTTAAATCTTCTTGAAGTAAAAATCCACATCTTTTACTCATAAATAAGAATCTATCCAAATAGTCTTCCATATTTTCATCTTCTTCTTATTTGATTTTTAAAAATTCCTCCTTTCTATTTCTTCCTCTACAATAATCTTTATATTTGTCTAGGAAAATAGTTTCCATTTGTTCCCAATTGGTAATAGAATTAGTTGTTAATCCCATAAACCACCTCATTACTGCATCCTTTAGAGTAGATGGAAACAAATTGAGTTTTTGATTATCTATCTTGTAATCATAAGTCTGACATAGTACTTTAAACTCAAATAGAAATTGGTTAGGATCCTCATATGGCATTCCTCTAAATGTGGGTAAGTGTGTATGTGAAATGTTCTTCATAGTGGTTTCATCATCATCTATCTAAATGGGATAGGTAAAGGTTCTCTCAAGTTATCTTCCAGCTTCTCATGTCATCTCTCTAGTATTTTCTAGTCCCTTCTTCAAGTCATTGTGGTATGTGGTCTACTTTGTGGATGGTGAAAAGTCAGGAGTAGGAGGTTGACTACTCAATTGAGAATCAAAACTTTCCCTCAATGGATCTTTGAGAAATAATCCTCCTCCCTAAAGTTTTACTTGCTTTTGGTGACTGATCCAAAAATTCCAAAGATGGCAATTTTGCTTCTTGTCTTATAAGAGATAATGGTGCCTCCAATTCTTGCTCAACTTCCTTATTTAAATTGGAGGGTGATGGAAATTCTTGTTCAAATATTTTGGGTAGAAATCTACCCTTGGAGTCTCATGGTATACTCATAAATTTTGTGATAACCTTAGGTAAATTTTCTTTAATTAGTAAATGTATGATTGTTGCTCTTGTTGACACCTAATTAGAAAATTCCAACTAGTGGATCCCCAGCAATGGTGCCAAAAATGATGGGTGTCATTATTCCCTTCATTTAATCAACTTTTTTCTGATGCCATATTCAACTAGGGTTGTGTCTAAAGCTATATGCAATAAGAAGAATCTTAGCAATTTAGTAATTGATTGTAGGTATTTGTATTTTTTCTTTTGTTTTGGGGGATTTTTAATGTCTTAAGGACTTCTTGGTTAAAACTTTATTGGAATCAAACAATGAGAATTGCTAAAAATACACACACATTGCAAAAATGAATTTACTGGAAGTAAACACACGTTTGCAGTATGAAATACATTGCTGGAAATAAACACACATATGAAGAATGAAATATATTTCTGGAAATAAACACACATTTATAGAATGAAAAGATTTTTGGAAATAAACACATGTTTTCAGAATGAAATAGAATGCTGGAAATAAACACATGTTTGTAGAATGTTTGGAAATTAATTGCAAAGAAATTAGAATTTAATCTAGAACACCCATAGGGGAATATCTACAACAAATTTTAACTTTAAGGGGTTAGAAGCATTTATAAATTTAACAGAGCTACCTATTTGCTTTTGAGAATAAAATGTAAATACCAGCCAAAAATGAAGATCTTGGTTCTTGGAGGAGTGGGCCCTTGCTCTGCCTAGAAACAGGACTGAATAACTTAATTCTCTTTCAGAATAGAAATGGCTATTTCATTGATAAAATATTCTATATTACAAAGATGTACTATTCTATTCTTATCCCTATATTCTTCAATTATTTTTCACTCTCCTTTCCTAAATTCCCAGGTCTATATATATATTCTTCTACTTGTGGTGCATTGATTGTTGTAACTATTTCATGGATACGATGGAACTAAATCACACCTAGAATAGATGTTTAATAAGACATGGCTGGTTGTCCAGCTGTGTGATAAATGTCTTAGATCTACAAGAATGGAAATTAGAATTCTACTCCTGATTTAATGAGATCATTGATTTGATAAATCATTGGCTATTTGGAATAGATCTTTATCAATTCCATGTTTAACTATGAAAGTTTTGGAGCTTATCTGCAGGAGTACCAAAGCTAATTCAGATAATTCTAGAGCTAAATATAGAGTTCTGGAACTAAGTCCAAAAATGTGACTACTTGAAATAGCATGGAGGGGTTCTAAAACTAAGTTGTATTGATTCCAATGCTTTCACAAACATGCAATTTGCTTCATATTTGTTCTTCAACTTGATGATGACCTATTTTATTACAAAACTTGAATTTTCCAAAACACTTGTTAGGAATTATAGAGATTTTAAATTTTAGAATCACAATCAACAAAAGATGGATAATTACATCCTAACTCATATCAGATCAAAATAAAAGTCACAAAATGCAATCAAACTTAATAGAAAGAGAGAGTAAGATGAGGTCATTTATTATACATTTAACGGGCATATCCTAGCCTCATCAACACATACATAGTCATCACAATGCCTAAAGCACATGAATACATTATTTTCCTACCTAAGCATTAGATCGATTATCTAGTGACTTTAGATTTTTATTTAGCCATATTTCTACTTGATTACTCCCTAAACTAACATTTGTACCATTCCCTATCTCAATAACTACAAAAGAGTATACTATGTTCTCCTCTCCCACATTCATCCTCATAGGATGAGAATCATATTTTTCTATGGGTCTATCACCCTACTCACCTATCATAGCCATTACATCCCTCTACTTAGGTTGTTTTTCTCTCATAGGTACCACTGATTATTGCTTTAGCACACATCCCCTTAGATAGTGAGAGTTCCTTCCATAGACATGTCAATGATCATGTTCTCTAGCCTTGCATCTTGTGCAGTAAAATTCTCACCTTCTTCACTATTATGGAGGTAAGAGTTTGGGATTAGGCTTAGGTCATGGGTACCTTTCCTCCTATTGTTGATTTGATAGTACTTCCATTATCACCATTACACATTATAGTATCTGATAGATCTACATGTTCACCATATTGATTATTTTAGGTCATGGGGGTTGTTGATTATCTCCACCATTATTCCCATTATTTTCCATCTTCAACCTTATGTAGTTGTCTGCACTTTCTATAACCTATGAAACCAAATAACTCAATGTTATACATTTGTCCTTATCATAATTATTTAAAAAGAATACCTGACCATTATTCCTCATCAACATGATTCTCCATTCCACAAACTAAGAAGATCATATGATGTCATTGATTCCTTAAATAGTCTTCACACTTGAAATGGTCATGTTTACTTACCTTTTTGTATAGACACATCACCCTGAATCTGATTGGTCATCTTGATAAATCCATTATGCACTATCATGATATCTTTTTGTTTCCCTTATCATCTAATCTACATCTAATTTCTTTCCTTGATTTGTCATCTTACAATCCTTATAGGCATAGGGGTCATTTGTGCCATTATCATATTTAACCTAGTTGACATAAATTGGCTTCTTACCATGGGTTATTGTAATGATCATGCCTTCACAACTACCATTATTGTTAGTGGCGGTAACTCCCAAATGTTTGACACTATAGAAACACTTTCGTTAAAGGTAGGCCATCATGAAATCATGATAATACATTCACCTTCTTGTCCCCTCTACCCTCATATTACTACTAGCCCATTGTCACAGGCTCTAAACATCAGACCCCAACCATTGGTAGTGCCCACTAGAACTCGGTAGTCTTTTCTTTTATGTCAACTGAGAGTTCATCTATGGTAAAGGAGTGGTCACCTTCTCCAACTATATAAACAATATCTTGGACCATGTAGCTCCCTACTACCAGGGCCTCTTCTAAGTGGAACCCCAAGTCATCAATTCCAAGGAACTAAGACAGAGGATGTAGACATGGCCACCTTTCATCTAGCCTACCCATGTAGCTCTTGGGTTAGGGATGATCTATCCTCTATCACTCACCACCCTACCAATTTTCTACCTTATAGAATCCACTTGACCATCAAAGAAATTATTTATAGGTCATCACTTCATTACTACCCTTAAAACTCAACTCGTAACAGTGATGAACCTTGGCAAAAGTGATTATGTAGATTTGAATAGACACCCACCTCATAAAACTTAGCTCATAGCAAAATATGCCAATATTATGCTTATACCCTCACATAATTTCAAAAGGCATAACTTCTTCATGAAGGCATCTCTTCTATGGATTAGCTCCATTGAAGGTTGTTTGTGGTGATTAGCATTATGTTCCTTTATTATTTATCCTGCCTTATTCATCCATGTCTCTCATCCTACTAAATATGGGATCATTATAGTAACTATTCACCAATCTACACCATGCACTTTTACCATCACTTTCACCAAAACCTAAAACCATTTATTTAAAACATTTTCTCCATCTGGCTAAACCAACCCATGTGGTCCATCAAATTAGGGTAGCCAATTTAAACACCACTCACCTAACCCTTATTGAACTACATTGGCCTAATGTCCATAGACTATGTAGGTGTTATTTCACTTTAAAGGGCAGCTCGGCCACTAACAACTAATTCCCATCCCCTTTTTCTTCTCACTCATTTCTATCGCTAACAGTGCCCTCTTGCTTAGGGCATCCTACATAAAGGAAGTTTTGAATTATTTCTTAAATGTACTTATGTTTTAACACCATCTATTACTTCCTCTTAAATTTTTCCCCCATTACTAGGAGAGCTACATTAGCTTGAGGTGTTTTTGGACTATGTAGGTAGTGCTCAATTAGTGAGGTTAGCTCAGTTACATCCTTTATTTTGTTTTACCTTCTCACCTAAAACCTCATCCTCCACTCCTCTACCTATATCCTCACCACCTCCATCCCTTCATCTTGTCAATCTATTTTAACAACTTTTTCCAACTTGTTAATCTCTTTTAACATAAGGGTTGATAGCCTTCCTCATTGGCCCCTCTTATCTCCCATAAAACCACCACCTACTCTACCTTGCTAGCCTCCACATCACCTTTCCTTGTGTTTACTTCATAGCTCACTCCCTTACCCACTTTTCATGTTTTTGGTCTCTCTCTCCACTTATTACCAACCTTGTCCTATATTCCCTTCAAATTCTTTCATTATCATCATCATCTCCCCTCGCCCTTAGCTATTTGTCATACCCTTTTTATCACTCTCTTTTCCTCACCAATTCCACATCATATTGTGCATCTTACAATCTTTCTATTTATTCTATTGTTTTAGTTTTTTTTACATGTACCACCACTCTCTACCATTTCACCACTCTTCCCACCATACCTATTTTCCATTTTTCTTGATTGTTTTTTCTCCATCCTTTCATCATTATTGTCTTTTTTTTTCCTCCATAACTAGTTTCTACCTAGGTATTTATCCTTTGAGAAGCCTTCCATAATTGCCTCTTTTCTTCTTCTCAGTTCTTTCCTTTTGCCTTTTACATTCCCCTTTTCCTCTTTCTATGTCATTACCCACTTGTCTTTTGCATTTGTGTGAGTATCTAAGCTTTGTATCCCTGCTTCAATTATTACTTTTTCTTCTTATCATCCTTGATATTCATCCCTTATTTTAATCTTGTGCCCTTTCTTTGTGTTCTCCTATTTCTTCACCACCTCACCCCTTTTTAGCTTGTCAACCTCTTCTAACAAGTTTATTGACACATACCTTATATCTTTAGCTTCTTCTTCACCCATCCTTCACTTTCCCTTGTTTTTCTTAACCTTTTTGCAATTTTACATCTCATTCTCATCTCCAAAACAACCATCTACTTTACTTTGTTACATATCATCATCCATGCTTACTTGGTCAAGATACCAGCTTCTTATTCACTCTCATATCATCTTTTTTGTGTCCTCATTTTACTCTTTTTTCCTCCTATTTCCTTTCTTCCATTTATTGCCTTATTTTTCATTTTCATCACCAAACTATTTTTTCCTTGGTCTATTTTTAGACTTATTTTCAAACCTTTCATGGACTCCCATATTTACCATCCTCCCCTTACCATTCATGATTGTAACACTTCTCTCCCCATATTTTTCAATTCTCCACCATGTCATTCTTTATTACATCCCTCACTCCCCATATTATACCTCTTATTTTTCTTCTCTTTTCTCCATTTCATTTCATTTTTTTCATATCCCTTGATGACATTCCTTTTTCTTCCCAACCTTCCTTTATATATATATATATATATATATATATATATATATATACACACACACACACACACACACACACACACACACACATATATATATATATATATATGTGTGTGTGTGTGTGTATATATATATATATGTATATATATATATATATATATATATATATATGTATATATATATATGTATATATGTATATATATATGTATATATATATATATATATATATATGTATATATATATATGTATGTATATATATATGTATATATATATATGTATATATATATATGTATATATATATATGTATATATATGTATATATATATATATATGTATATATATATGTATATATATATATATATATGTTCATTCCTAGCTCCTTCCATCCTTCTCCATCTTCATCTTTATCTGTAACCTAATTGTTTTCTCTTCATCCATATCTTGATCTTCCTTCACCTCATCCCTTGTTAGATCTCCCTTATTTAATCCATTTCAACCTCCACCTATTTAGAGTGTGGTCACTAGTTGTGTTACTTCTACATACATCTCCTTGCCTGCTTCCTTGTGTCATCCACACCCTTGCTTTAATGCATTAAATATATAACCTACTCCCTCTTTTAATTAATAGTATTATCATTCATCTCACTCCATATTCTAAAACCCCTCAGAGTCTTCTTTGAATTCCCTCAAAACTCAATGCTTACTTATTTTGGGGCCCCACTGGCTCAAGGGTCAAGGGTTCAAATCTTCACCACTTCTCATTTACCCACTCTACTAATTTGCTTCCCCAAATCATTAAATAATAACCTTTCATAGCCTATTAATGACATTATAGTGGAGTCTGCATAATGTTAGCTTATTTAGATGTTGATGAAAAAACCCATCAGATCACCACAACAATTTGAGTAGTGCCAAATTTTCTAAATCTTGGTAAATAATATTTCTCCTCTTTCTTTTCTTTAAAAAGGTGGAAGAAATTTCATGCTTTAACCAACTTATCCATTGTTACATATTCCTTTTACATAGTTGACACAGTCATCTAATTACATCCTAGGTAATCTCATCCACCATTTATACCCAACCAATTAGAAAACTATTTGATAGCCATATTTTAAACCCTTTATTACTTCCCTTTCTCTAATGTCCTTTAACTAGACCTAACTACATGATCTCAAATTGGGGCAACCAAGTTAGCCAACACTCCCCACCTCAAAATAAATACATTAGGCTTGAATTTTATTTTGGACATTATGTTCGTGGAACTATATAGGTAGTTTCCACTTGCCTAGAGAATATGGAGTTCACTTGGCCACCCCATTCTAACCAACCAACCCACTTTCTCACACCCACCTCAATGTTAGCCCCTTTTGACCCAATATATTACCTAGTTTGTGACAACCTCACCTTGGTCCTTTGGACCATATAAACCAATTTTGTCATGTTGAAAATTTGAATTTGAACCACCTCATGCACAACTAGACCATTTGTGTTTTTCTCGAGATCACATCCTACCCTAGATACCTATGAATAACACTAAACCTATTTAGGAGCCTTGATAAGACTACCCTGATCAACTATGACCAATGTTGGGGACCGGTTACCCTATCATTTATCCTAGGACTTGACCTTATTATTACCAACATTAGTATATTTAATCTTTGCATAAACTTTACTATCATGCTTAGTCACATTTTTTACACCCATTGACATTTTACATGCTCAACTACCTTTTAGCACCACATAGTGCCTCCCCACTAACTACTTATCAAACCTACACCCAATTTGGCCTTCCATCATCAACTCTTAGTTTGAGGGGGAAAACCTCTTCCCATACTCAAGGCACCTTGGCCTTCAACCAATTATTTTTTTATTTTGTAACTTGTTAATTAAAAGTTGCATAATAAAAAGGGGCAAAATGTAGACACTAAAAATCTGCACACTTACAGTTTTCAATAACTAAATGCCTCGAGACCACCTAAAACCTTCTAAACCCTCTTAATACAAAACAAAACCATACTAACCTAACCAAACCACTATTCTTCTAGTCACATAATATTATTCAAAAACACTATTTTAAAATACTATTCAAAAGTACTATTGACTATCACTATTCACTATGGGACCCACTATCACTATTCATGATGACATGGTTAGTGACATGAAAAGTGACATGGAAGGTGATATAGAAAGTGACATGGCTTATAAGTTAGGTGGCTTGATGTGGGACATCATACCATACCTAAGACCCTTTCCCAAAGTGCCTAATGACCTCATTTAAGCATTGCAAGGGCCCTCCTTAAAATATGGTGAATTTCCCCTTAAAAAGCCATCATTAAACATGTATTTTTCATTCACACATGAAATTAGCCTTAAAAATGATATACCTACCTCTTTAGTGCTTTTTAAATGATAAAGGGCACCCATTTTTGACTTCTTAACCCAAATGGGAGACTCACCAACCCAAATGGAAATCCTCACCAACCTCATCTTTGACTATTCATGCACCACATGGAAAATGGAACCACATTTGGTGTGCCATATCTTTAAGTGCTTGGATGAAGACAAAAATGGGTGGTGAAAATTTTTTAAGCCTCATTCAAACCCACTTCATGATTCCCATTCAAAATTGGACCCATGTACAAGGTGAGAGACTCACCAACCCAAATGGGAATCCCACCAACCTCATCCTTGACTTATTTATGAGCCCCACTTGGAAAAATTCATCAAATTTCATTATTCCCTTCTTTTGGAATGATTCTTCACAACAAATTATATAAATACCCCCTTTCCTTCACCCAAAAAAAAATTGTAAGTTAGTCTTTAGTTCTTAACATCTTGTTGCAAGTTTTTGAAGAAGGTCATCATTCTGGAGGTCATAATCATCTTTGAGGAGAAAATATAAAATCAATTAATCTCTACCAAAATTTCCTAAAGCTCCATCAACAACTTCTTCATCAACCATCTTCATCAAGCATTAATATAACATTTATTTACTTTCTTGTATTCCATTTCATTCATTTCTTAGCATTTTTATTTCTTTGACCTCACACCGTTAGCCCATTTTCCTATTCTATTTTAATCCCTTTAACTCCCTAGCCTCTTATCCATTTACTTTTTTTTCCATTCACCCTTTACCTCCTATTTACCACCTTGACCATTTACCCCTTTTGCCTCTTTGCCATCTTGACCTCTTGACCTCATAATCCCTTTTACTATTTACCTTCCCTTTCTTGATATAATTTACCCATTTAAATTTTTTAAAAATCAATCAAAAACTTGTAATTTCCTTTTGAATCTTGTCATAAACCAAACCAAAACCACCATTTTTCCTTAACCAATTTTCAGCATTAGTATAACCGAACTAGTTACTTTATTTTAGTTAAATTCGTAAAGCATTTAATTCTCTTATATTAAATTCAGTTGTTTGTTGGTTTTAATTTTAGTTTTCTAAAATCTAATTCAATAATACATATATTTTATCATCTCAACTAAATGTTTAAATTAGGTGGATTGGCAGCCTCCTAGAAATCTTTCATTTTTAGGATCTAGCTCACACTAGGAAATCCACCCAACTACTTGTCTAACCAACAAGTTTGTGGTAGTGATTTATAATTGTTGATAATTATTCCATAGCTAAAGAGTATTTATCACAAAGTTTGGATTCAACACATGTGCATTCAATAGGTGTTCTTTTACACACCCTTCTTAGCTAGTTTTTTCTTTTCACACATAGGAAAAAGAAAAAATTAGATAGAAATAATAGGTTTAAGTGTGGACTCAAGAAAATTTGAGTAATTAGACTTGATTTGATATGGAAGTCCAATTTGATGCCAAAATGTGGCTCTATTGAAGTTAGGCTAGGACGTGAAATCTAAACTTTGGACTAACCTATAGAAGGGCTTATAAATGGGTGTAATTCCTTGATCATTGATCTCAAATCTTAAGCCCTTGGGTGGAGAAGAAGGAATGGTTTTAGTATTGGTATCTTTAGTGAAAGGTTCCAAAGGTGGTGATTCAGTGGATGAGATAATAGTTTCTTGGGGAATGTCTTCCAAAGAAGGCATATATGGTTATATGGTTGGAGAGGTAGGTATGGTTGCTTCCTTGGCTTGGTCACCTAAAAAAGTAGGTAATTCTACCACTTATATTGGAGGGGTCAAGGTAGTGATTGAAGAAATAGCTATCTCCTTGGGTGTTTCCACCAAAGGATGGGTAGATAGAGTAATGGTTGCATCAAGTGTAGAGAGAGAGGTGGTTGATTCCTCCATTTTGGTCTCTAGAGGAATAAATGGTGGGTTAGTTTCCTTTATTTGTCTGATAGATGTAATGATATCTTCAATCATGGGTACATTACTAATAACATTTATTGTATATGCCTCATGTGAGTTAGATGATTCAAGTTTACTGTCGTGATTTTGGGTAGAAAGAGCATGATTTGGGAAAGGCTTACAAAAAATTTCAAGAGATTTATTAGGAGGTGCATTGGGGTTATCAAACATGAGGTCACCACTATCAATTAGGTTTTAGATAAGACTTTTAAAGGTATTACATATATTAATGTTATGTTTAATAATTTGGTGAAAGGCACAATGTTCATTTTCATTATACCACCTAGGTATGGGTTGGGAAGAATCAAATTATTAAGGTGGTTTAATTTTTGGAAGTTAGATAACGTTATATTTGAGTAGCTTATCCAAAAAAAACACATATGACTTCCCAATAGGAGTATATTATCATGGAGTGGCTCAGTTTTCAGTTTGATTTTGTTGATAAGAAGATTTGGAAGAATTGTTTTAATGTGATTGGTTAACAATTGGAGGTGTGGAAGTTTTTAAAACCATTAAATTTATTGATGTTTTTACTTTGGTATTGAATTGGTTGGTGTTTTTGGTAGATGGAGGGTCATTGGGTTTAAATGTAGAATTTTTATTTTGTAATTTCAATTTCCATTCATCAATGGTATGGTTTTCAAGTTTTTTTGCCATGGTGAATGCCCCATCAAGTGTTTAAAAAGTTTGAACTTGAAGAGTGGGTGAAATATGATTAACACAACCCCTAAATAAAATTTCAATTAATTTAGGTTGGGGTAAGGTGAAGGAAAGTTGATTGATGAGGCCTCTCTATCTAGCCACAAAATCAACAATTGACTCATCATCAAATTGTTTAATAGAATAAAGGCCAATTATGGAAACCTTTTTAGTTATTTTTATCAAGATATGTCCTAAAAATATTTGGGCTATCTAAGAGAAGGAGAATATGGAGTGCATAGGGAGAGAGATATACCAATCAAGAGTAAGTACTGATAAATACATTGGGAAGGTTTGGAGGAGGAGAGCATCATCATATGCAATCAAGTAACAACAGTGATGGAATACTCTAAAAATTTTTGGGGATCCTCCTTGCCTTAGAATTTAGAAAATTTAGTAAATTCCTATTGAGGAGGATAAGAGTGGCTGGGAATAGATGGATGAATAGGTTCATTACAAATTTGGTCATAGGATAAGATTTTATGAGATATAGAAATATATGATTCCAAGTTAGTCATTTTATCCATTATAATATTAATCAAATCTAGCTAAGGTTTAGAAGATGCATAATTGAGAGGTACATTCAATTGGGTTGAGTGGTAGCTATATAAGGATATGTGGTATAAGGCACTAAAGAGGCCACATATTGGTAAGTGGTGATGAGAGGTTGAGATGGTACCACATAAGAGTTGATTGGAAAAAAATGGTTGAGTGGAAGGTGGTATGTACCCATATTGATAGGTTGTAATAGGTACTTATTGGGTGATGGATGTGGGTTGACTCAACGGTATAGTTGAGGTGGCAAGTGGAGGTAGGGTAGGTTGAGCTTGGGTGGTAACTCTAGTGTTGATAGGTGAAAGTGTTTGAGGTATAAAAAGCACTAAATTATAAAATCAGGTAGAAGTTGGTGGATTGGTTGAGATAAAGGGAAGGGAAGAAATAGGGTTAGAAGATAACCCCATGGTAGGGGGAGTATAGGTAACTAAAGGTAGAGATGAACCTACATATGAAGTATGGGGTGTGGTATGAGGAGTTTGGTTAGAGGTTAGAATATTGGATTGGGTTTGGGTAGTGGTAGTAGATGGGATGTTGTAATAACAAGAGGTTTGGATTTGTGAGGGTGGTGTCGAGTTAACCCCCACCATAAGATGGGGAGGCATACCATAAGGAGGATCCATTAGAAGGACTGAATCAATAAAGGTATGATTGTGTAAGTTGTTAAGACAATGTTGAAGGGTAATCAAATTATTGTCAAGGAAGGTAGCGAAGTCCACATCAACCTTAGAAATAACTAGAATCTAGGTATGAGGGGGAGAAGAATGAGGGGAACCCTTAACATCAAAAGTGTACTCCATGGAGGAAGAAGATGATGGTAATGGTTGGTTGGTTTGATTTCTTGGTTGTTGTCTAGTAAAGACCATATGATAAATATTATGATGAAACTCACACCTCAAACAAAGAGCAACCACAAAGAATAAAAAATAATAAATGCATACACCAAAAGTGATTTTATCTTAGGATTCCTTTTAGATCACTTTTGGCTTATGCCTTAGAGAGTGTGAAGAGGAATTTGGTGTATAAATTAGGTACAAAAGAGGTAATCTATTGCTAGTTTCAGGTTATTTAGGTGCTCAAGAGAGAAAATATATATTGAACTTTGATACATGGTTTGATATTGGGGCCTACCCCATCGCTTCACTGTCCCATAATGATAAGAGTGTCAAGTGCTTAGCTAAAATATATCGAGTTTAGAGTTTATACTCAACTAGAGAGATGAGTTGGTTCTCCCCTTACTATTAAAATCCAATTAGGATAGTCGAGAGGGGGTAAATTTGTTGTTAGGTGATGAAATCCTAATCGATCCATGTCTCAGGTATGTTTGGATGTTTGTTTTGTGAAATTTATTTAGTTTTTGTGACATAAGTACACTAAAATTCAATTATGATGCCTTTAATTAAGCTAAGTGAGCTAAAATAGGCAAGTAGTCAATGTATGTAGAATGATTTATTTTAAGTCCAAAAAAGAAAATTTTGGATTTCATTCGATGAGAAAACAATAAAGGAAGAAAAGGTAACTAGGGTCCCACCAGGCATGCCAAAATGTTTCAATTTATTTTCTATAATTCTTAATTTTGAAAGTAAATAAAATAAAACTAGTAATAGGGTGTGTAGAATAATACCTAGTATAATGTGCGTGTGAATCCAAATGAAAGTGGAAAATTATCTTTAGATAAGAAGGAATAACTTGGAAATCATAAGAGACACTTGAAAGGGGGTTTTTAGATGGTTGGTTAAGTGGACTACTTAGCAGGGGCTAGATCCAAGAAACAATTTTTTTTCTAGGAGGTTATCAATCCACTTGTTATGATAATCAAGTTTGAAAGGATAAAAAAGAAATGAAACTTGAATTCAATGATACAAATTTAAAGATATGCAAAGAAGAAAAGATAAATTTATTACTAAGAGAAAATTATTAAACATTATGCTAAGGTGGTCAGGGTCTGGTCTAAAAAATTAGGGAAGGTTCTGTAGTCAGAGGGAAATATAGAAAGTGGGGTTTTATTTGAGATAAAGGGCTGATAATAGATTGCTAGAAAATTATGCCATAGTGAACCATCGGTAGTTAGGTGAATTCTCAGTATTTAATGCAAACTATTAATGGTTGGGAAACCATCAGTGGTTGAGGTTAACCTTCGGTGGTTACCTGTGCAATTTTAGAAGTTGTCAAAACAAAAAATATAGACTAGGTTTTTGGTTTGGCATAGGTTTGGTTATGAGATAGGAAGGAGGAAATAGGATAATAATAACTCTTATGGATGAGATGGATTAGGAATAGGATAGATTAAATAAAATAAGCATGAGATAATTGAAGCTTAGTGAAGGGATCCTAGAGTAATTTGGCTAAATTAATGGTGATTCAATCTTTCAAATGTGATTTTGATAGAGGTTCAGGTTGCCAATGATAATTTTGGATACCTAAAAGGATGTTGGATACCTATAAGATAACTTTAATGCAAAGTACTTGATTTTGGATCCTTTTTCACTTCCTTCTCCTCTCTTTTTATAAGATGAAGTTGCTAAATGAGAATGGGGGAAGTTACTAATTTGATGCAAGATAAATTTGTCAATCCTCATTGTCTTAAAATATTACTTTAAAGGCAAATTTCCATCCCTAGAGTTTCTAATCTCACATAATATTTATCAATACTTTAAATTTTTAAATCAAGTTTTGGGGACCTAATCATCAATAGTTAGGCTAATCATTGATGGTTAGGCTGACTAACAGTGGTTGAAGGGCCATAAGAGAATTGGTAGAAAAAGGTTGAATTAAATGATGTGTTAGGTTATGGGGGTTTGATGAGGTTAAGTTGTAAATAAGCCTAATGTACTAGGTGGTTCACTAGACGTGAGGTCAGACAAGGGTCCAAAGTAGCACAACCTCAAAAACTATCATGTGTATTTTTTAGGTGTCTACATATCCATTATCACTTTAAAGCCCCAATGGTCATTTTTATCTGATCCCTATCCTTCATTATGTTAGCCTAGCACAAGTACATCTAACCCATGACCAATTATTCCCTATAAAATTCCATCCAAAGATAAATTACAAAGGGAGGGGACAGATCTTACAAAGTAAGCAAGAATACAAACAAAGCATTAAGGAAAACTTCCCTATTCTCTACATATAATCACCTAAATCAGATAAAAACATACTCAAACCATCATATTAGTCCCTAACGACCTCAAACACTCTCAATTTGGCATTTTTCATCCACATTACACTATTGCATAAAGCACACTGGGTGGGAGAACTACATATGGCTTGATCATTATTCAGAGCATTGGTATGTAGGCAACATGCCCACATAAGGGGTGTGGATTTCATGTTTAATGCATATTACACACTAGCCCCACTTTCTCAAGTTATTAAAAAATTGTTTTATCAAGCATGATGGATGGTTAGGGTTTTGAAGATTAAATCAGTTAAATAACAACTTTCATCGACAATCAGCACTCAAGATTTCATAGGTAAACTCACACAAGAACAATGCAAAAACCTCAAAACTTTTAGGTCTTTGTGACAAGCTTAGATAATAGTAGTAGGAGTGGATAATAGTGTTAGACACCAAAGTGTCTTATTTTTGTTGCTCTTATCTTTTTTCTAAATAAAAGCTAGATTCAAATTCATGACACTATCCCAGTCTTGCATAGCTAGTTTTAACTTCTATATCATTCATCTCAATCTAATTTCAAAATAAGTTATACTTATCCTTTTTTATTGCTATTTTTAGAAAGTTAAAAAAGACAAATAAATTATACAAACTAGGACTATACTTATTGCAATATTCTTTATTAAATTATTAATCCAGACCCTTAACTAAAATAGGAATAAAACTCCATTATTCCCAAAAAAAAGTTAAATCACTTAGGATAAGTTATATAGTCTAGAGATAGCCTATCTTTGTAATACTTACAAACCACAGCAACCTATTGTAAAGTACCATTGGCCAAGGGAGATATTGAGTCTCAATTGGTTCATCTTCAAGGTAAGTATATCTAACTCTTACTTCTCTATTTTAGTAGATAGAAGTAGCATAAGTAATGAATTTTGAATATATTTATCTCATAATGTATTATGGTTATATCTATATTGACTTAATTATATTTCCTCCATGCATGTTTAATATTTTTTTTTATTATCCCCATTTTGTGCCACATGCTTTAGTGATCACTATGTTAGATTTACTTTTACTTTGTAATTTACTTTGATAAGAAAACATAAGAACTAGTTAGATTTATTGTATGGTATTACTTGACTAGAGGATTTATAACCCTCTATAGTAATATTGTGTGGTAAGGGACCCATTAGTTACATCTAGTAGATCCATATTGGTAATGAACTCAATTGTCTAAATGTACCAACAAGTGAAAAGGCTAGTGTGATTTATCTTCTCTGATCTAGGATTGATTTGTAGATCATCTTCACTTTCTCTTGTATATATTTTATTGAACCCAATGTGAATTAACCCTTTTATATTTTATTTCATGCCTTAATTTATTATCATTTATTATTTATTTCATTTTTATAGTATTGTATTAAATATATCAACTTAGTCTAACATTTTATGTAAATGTTTGACACACAATCACTTTGATTGACTTTGTATTTCTCTGTGCAAGCCATATTCAATCACAGTAATTGGATCAATAAGATTGAATCAATTTGATTCTTTAAATATAGGTTTTGAAACTGATTCAAAAAAATTATTAAGATAAAAATATTCATTTAAACTACATAGTATAAAAATAGAAATTTTAGCATCTTCAAAGTCATTAGGTTCATTCTTACCATCTTAATCATTTATGTTCTTCAATTACAATCCTATTTTTCACAATTTTAAGTATATAAATTTTTAACCCTATAGTGAACTAGGTCAAATAGATTGGCATAGTTTTATAGCTTGTTTTCCTACCTAAAATACCTAGTAAACTCATTTGACTATGTTATTTTAATTCTTTCTTTAATGGGTAGCATTGACCCAGTTGATTCCATTTTCTGATATTTGCATACTTGGTTGTTTGAGCCAACATTGTACTCTTTAATTAAAGTAATTAACCCATATTATTAGTAATTAATTCACTTTTCATTTTATTTATTTCTTTCTTAGATTAATACACATAGACTAAATAACAAGTTTTAATTTATTGAGTTATCCACACTAATTTTTTTTCACACACTTCCAGACCACATAGCATCAAAAAACATTAAACAAATTATACCCAATGTCTACCTACTTTAATCTCATCACGGGGAAGCTAACTTAGTTTTATGGCTGAATATATATATATATATGGGGTTGATGGTATATATTGGCAAAGCACCTAACACCCTTATCACTATAGCATTATAAAATAATGGGGTAAGCTATAATACCAATCTAGTACCATCACCAATATAGATATTTTTCAAACTTAACTACCTAATACCATCCTTAGATTGCCTTTACAATGCATTTTTTAATCTCACTCCCTATCACATTTATTTATAAAATTATTATAATTTAAAATATTTAGGAATAAACACATAGATTAGCATTTTTATGTTTGTTATTTGCTCTCTAATAATTGTATGTTATATCAAAAAATGTGTATCATCCAATGTTGGTGTAAGGTTTGTGATGTGTGGCACAACTAGATCAGCTAGATCAATATAGTTATTTGTGTTTTTATTTCAAATATTTTGCAAAATAATACTAGATTTTCTAATCATAACTTTCAAAACCTATCCCTACCTTTAAAACATAGTCAATTTGTTGGACTATGTCTCCAATAATTTTTATTTTTATATAGGACATAGTCATCCTTTTAGACCTAGTCTCTCACAAGCTAGTGAGTCTTCCTTTATGTAAAACACAATCATGATATCCAACCCAGTCTCACACAAGCTGGTATTCAATGCTTCATATGATTAAGGAATCTGTAGAGGGCAGGTTAGTATGGTGTTAGTCCAATAAAATTAAATCAAAATAACACACTAAACACTTAACGCCTCTATCTTAGACACTAGGGAGAGTATAGGTAATAAACATAAAATTGAAAAAAAAACTAGAACATAAAGTAAATCATTATTTTACCTTCCTTGTAGCTTCAAATGGCTTGTTGAAGTGGCTTGCTTAGTTTTGTGCATCAATAAGACTTTATAAATGAAGCTCTATTTTTTCCTTCTCTCCTTGGCACCTTAGCTTGTCTAGTTGGATTATGAATTTAGTATGGTAAAATTACACTAATGAAGCTTATAGTGGAAATAATGCATAATAACACTACACTATCAAAGCTTAGAGATCATTAGGTATGGTTTTGTGTCTATAGCCTGTAACATTAACTCTCACCTAAGGTGATTTAAAGTTGAGTTTAAACATGGAGTGAGATCAAAATAACCCTAGGTGAGTTGAGGCTAATTCTATTTGAGTTAAAATTTGTCATGTAATTATTATTTTTAATTACTAGGCATGGTTGTCAAATTATATATTCTGGGATATTTTGGAATAGCTTGACAATTCATAAAGGTAATGATGAAAAGGCCTTATTTTATGATTTTAAAAATTTCCATTTTTGGATATTCATTAATAGTAAATGGATAATTTAGCTAATAATTTAATCTTATTTAATTATATGATTCATTTTGATTAGAATTTTAATTCTTTTAATAATTATTCAAGTGCCCTACTTAATGGGTCCATAGGCCAAATTATTAGTTAGGTTGCAAGGTGACTAAGGATGAATTTGTGAGAGGTTAATTTTTATTTTATATTAGTACCCTAAATAGGGATGCCTTAACATTATTATGAGCATTGATGAATGGTTTTTGGATGAAATTAAGATATTCAGTTATTTTTAGGCTTGATTTTCAATGTTTGGTAGAAATTAGTCTAAAGTCTGGTAAAAAATTAGTTGTTTCTAGAATTGGGTGTCTATAGTTTTCCCTTGTTTGGGAAGGAATTACAAGCTATAATAATAGTAACATCTTCTCAAATAATGAAAATTTCTTATATGCCTAATTCCCCAATAGGTGATGAGTGAGCCCTAGATTACCCCTTAAGGGAGTGGTGGGAAATGAAGGTTAATGATGAGTCCCTCAAAATAAGAAAATGATGGGACAAAAAGGTAAAGGGGGTGCAAAAGACTAATTTTCCCAAAGGTAGTTATAATTAGTGGCATAGTGAGATACCCTAGTTGGGAAAATAAAAAGGATGATTTTCTCAAAGGTGGTTATAATCATTATCAAAATGAAAATGTTAAAAGGTAATTATTTGACCAAAGGTGGTTATAATCATTATCAAAAGTAAAAAAATCTCCAATTGGGTAGATAGAGATAATGATTTGCCCAAATGTGGTTAAAATCATTAGCACAGTGAAAACATTGTTAGGTTGTGGAGCTAAAAGCTTCACTAATGCAAACAGGGAAGGAGGGTGCTGAGTGTCACAGTCATCGGTGTCGGTCAGGCCAACTGACATCGTTCAGGTGTAGATAGGAAGGCAACCAACATCGGCAATATTCGGTCAACATTAGTCATCTCCAGGCAGACAGGGACTGATGTCAGTCGCATGTGTGGTTTGGAACTATGAGTGTTATGGACAGTTTGTTAACAAACTGAGTGTTTGCATGTTAAGAGCCAATTTTAGACTTGAAGCTATAGATCTAATTATTTTAATTAGGTGTCTAATTATTGTTTACATGAGATCTATTTAAGAGACTCATGGGTTGTATTGAAAAGTGTGCTAGTTTGAGTTGAGCAAAGTTAGCTCCTTCTGTGTGTGAAGTGAGCAAGGGTGTTCTTCCTAGTTCCACAGTAGTGCCAAGTGTGGGTGCTAGTTTTGGAGAATTAGAAGGGTTCTTTAGGTGTGTAAGATCTTGGTCAGTAGGGGTGCATGGCTACATTAGGAGATTTGCATGGTAAGTAAGATCATTGATCTACAGGTGTATGTGTGTGCAAGATCCAAGTTTGCAGGTGTGCAAAACCGGATTGACTTGTAGGTGTGCAAGATCAAGGAGAATAGCAACACAATAGGGAGTAGGATCAAGTAGGATCTACTTGGAGTATGGTGTGTACTCATTAGAGAGAAAAGAGGAAGGCAAGGTAATTCCATCCATAAGTAATATCATTTGAGTTGCAGGTTGTTGTAAGTTTAGGGGAGATCTACTTGGAGTGCATGGAGCACTTGTGGAGTGCATGGAGCACTGGTGTACTGGCAGTAGTGGATATTGACTGGTTGGAGGTAAACACCAACTCTGTGTTTGAGTTGTGTGTTAGGACCATAAGAGAGAGAGCTTTGAGGAAAGAAGTACTATACACTTGAGGTGTGGGAAGCCTCTGAGAGGTGTGAAGAAGAAGTGGCATCTTCTTTATTGTATTCTTTTATGGATGAGTATTAATACAATTGGGTATTGTCTCTCATATTATGTGTTGTTTCCGAATTCTAGTTACTTGTGATTCTAGTTTAATTCCACATATTTAAGTTGCTTGTGCATGGTAATCAATTGTGCTTCTATATTTTCCAACAAGTGGTATCAGAGCTAAGGTTGCAGGGAGCAGGTTTTGTGTTTGATTATAGGTTATTCTCAGGGGTTTCTAATTGAGTGGGAGTATAGCAATGAGAGAAGAAAGTAAGCTAAGAATGGAGGAACTGAATAGCATGAATGGTAAATTACAGTGTTATGGAAAGAAAGAGCAGGTAAATAAAGATTGTTGGTTGGTAGCAGATCAGCATGAAGAAGCAGATGTTGCAAGTGTTGTTGCACAAGATGCTCTGGATAAAGTTGAATTTTGGTTAATAGATTTTGTTGCCTCTTTCCATGCAGCCCCAAGTAGAGGGGTTGGTGAGCCTTGTCAAATTGTTGGCAAAGGGGAAGTGTTGTTGAAATTATAGGTAGCCAACACATGGGTGTTGAAGAAGGTCATGCAGGTCCCAGTCTTGGAGATGTGGCTAATTGCTTTACGAAAGTTGGGTGATGAGAGATGCACAAAAACTCTCACAGCAGATGCACTTGAATTAGTAGGTGGTAAGAAAGTAGGTACTCTTTATCTACTTTCTTGTATTACTGATTCTTCTTCTATTGCAAAGATGTGGCTTTGTAGGCTTGGTCACATGAGCAAAAAGGAGATGCATGTTCTTAAGCGAAAGACAGATGTGTTTGACAAACTTAAGAACTAGAAAGCCTTGGTGTTTCTAGAGGAGATGATGGATAGAGATTAGCGGATGAGACTGAGTAACTCTGAGCAAGGCAATTTGGACATGGGTATGATTCAAAGAGAGCTTGTGAGTAAAAATTCATCACTCATAGGTGAACACAGTTACCAACGTCAGTCATGGGGAATCGACGTCGAACAGACAGGTGCCAATGTCGGTCATGTGTAGACTAGATTTGGTGGTGTCAGGCAGGGTGGCTACCGACATCAGTCAAATAACCGATGTTAGCAACTAGGTAAGACTGACATTGGTCAAGAAACTAGCATCAATAGAAAGGATAGTCGCATGGGAACTGACATCGATCGGATGCAGATTGTGTGGTGACTGAGGTTAGTCACTATAATAGATTTTGGGCAAACATCAAGCTGTCAAGGAGTCTCAAATGCCTATATGGAGGACTGAAAGGGTAAGTAAGCCTCAAATTCGTTGTTCCTCTTCTTTATACTAGTTGCTGACTATAGAGCAAGAAGGATCTAGGAAATAGTGGGAGCATGGCATGAACAGGTTGCAGGACCAAATGAGAGATTTGGTAGGGTTGCTAGCCAATATGAAAGCACTAAGACGAATGGATACCTTAGTTAAAAAATAGAGAGAATGGACACATGAGACAGAAGGCTAGGTCATATGGTCTTGAGGAAGCTGTAAGATAGTGGTACAGGTTTTGATAGGTGGATGACAAAGCAGGGCTTTAGTCAATGTCAGTGTAACCATTGTGTTTGTCTTACTAGGTGGATGATGGTCATGACATTATCTTGTTATTATATGTGGATGGTTTGCTATCAGGTTTGTACATATAGGGTTTTGTTGAGCTAAGGGTAAGGTTAGTTTAGTGGTATGTCATGAGGAATTTGGAGCAGCAAAATTCTTTGGCATGAGAGACATGGAGATCATAGGTTGATTTTGTCTCTAGTGGGAGCTGATGTGAATCAGGGGTTAGCGATGTTCAATACACAGGATGCAGAACTAGAGCACACAAAGGGCTAGATAATTTAGTGTCCAAAATCACATGGGGTCTGGTATAGACCTGAGTTTCCCCAGGAGTGGGAGCTGTCAAAGAGTTAGGAGCCAATTCAGGGAAGTGGGTTCTCAGGTATCTGAGAGGGACCAGTAGTAGGGATTCATGCTATGCAGGGTCAGGACTTCACTACATGGGTTTGTAGGTTTAGATGTGGCAAGTTACTCGGATGACAGGAGGTGCACCACAGGTTGTGTGGTGGGTGGTCTTTAGGATTGATCTTGAAGAGGGATACAAGCCATGAAATAGATTAGATGGGGTATAGGTACAGGTATAGTGTAGTTGTTTATCTCTAAGTGGGAGATTGTTAGGTTGTGGAGCTAAAAGCTTCACTAATGCAAACAAGGAAGGAGGGTGCTGAGTGTCAAAGTCACTGGCATCGGTCAAGCCAACCGATGTCAGTCAGGTGTAGATAGGAAGGTAACTGACATCGGTAGTATTCGACTGACGTTGGTCATCTCTAAGTAGATAGGGATTGATGTCGATTGCTTGTGCAGTTTAGAACTGTGAGTGTTACGAACAGTTTGTTAATGAATCAAGTATTTACATGTTAAGAGCCAATTTTAGACTTGAAGCTACAGATCTAATTATTGTAATTAGGTGTCTAATTATTGTTTACAGGAGATCTATTTAAGAGACTCATGGGCTGTATTGAAAAGTGTGCTAGTTTGAGTTGAGCAAAGTTAGCTCCTTTTGTGTGTGAAGTGAGCAAGGGTGTTCCTCCTAGTTTCATAATAGTGCTAAGTGTGGGTGCTGGTTTTGGAGAATCAAAAGGGTTCTTTAGGTGTGTAGGATCTTGGTCAGCAGGGGTACATGGCTACGTTAGGAGATCTACGTGGTAAGTAAGATCATTGATCTATAGGTGTATGTGTGTGCAAGATCTAGGTTTGCAAGTGTGCAGAACTAGATTGATTTGTAGGTGTGCAACATTAGGGAGGATAGCAACACAATAGGGAGTAGGATCAGGTAGGATCTACTTGGAGTATAGTGTGTACTCATTAGAGAGCAAAGAGGAGGCAAGGTAGTTCTTTCCATAAGTAAGATCGTTTGAGTTATAGGTTGTTGCAAGTTTAGGGGAGATCTACTTAGAGTGCGTGGAGCACTTGTGGAGTGCATGGAGCATTGGTGTACTAGCAGTAGTGGATACTAACTGGTTGGAGGTGAACACCAACTCTGTGTTTGAGTTGTGTGTTGGGACCGTAAGAGAGAGAGCTTTGAGGAAAGAACTACTGTACACTTGAGGTGTGGGAAGCCTCTGAGAGGTGTGAAGAAGAAGTGGCATCTTCTTTATTATATTCTTTTTTGGATTAGTATTAATACAATTGGGTATTGTCTCTCATATTCTGTGTTGTTTTTGAATTCTAGTTACTTGTGATTCTGGTTTCATTCTGCATATTTAAGTTGCTTGTGCATGGTAATCAATTATGCTTCTGTATTTCCCAACAAGTGGTATCAGAGCTAAGGTTGTAGGGAGCAGGGTTTGTGTTTGATTATAGGTCACTCTTATGGGTTTTTGATTGAGTGGGAATATAGCAATGGAAGAAGAAAGTAAGCTAAGAATGGAGGAATTGAATAGCATGAATGGTAAATTACAGTGTTATGGAAAGAAAGAGTAGGTAAATAAAGATTGTTGGTTGGTATCAGATCAGCATGAAGAAGCAGATGTTGTAGGTGTTGTTGCACAGGATGATCTAGATAAATTTGAATCTTGTTTAATAGATTTTGTTGCCTCTTTCCATGCAGCCCCAAGTAGAGGGGTTGGTGAGCCTTGTCAAATTGTTGGCAAAGGGGAAGTGTTGCTAAAATTGTAGGTGGCCAACATGTGGGTGTTGAAGAAGATCATGCAGGTCTTAGTCTTGGAGATGCAGCTAATTGCTTCAGGAAAGTTGGGTGATGAGAGATGCACAAAAACTCTCATAGCGAATGCACTTGAATTAGCAGGTGGTAATAAAGCAGGTACTCTTTATCTACTTGCTTGTATTACTGATTCTTCTTCTATTACGAAGACGTGCCTTTGTAGGCTTGGTCACATGAGCAAGAAGGAGATGCATGTTCTTAAGTGGAAGATAGATGTGTTTGATAGACTTAAGAACTAGAAAGCCTTGGTGTTTTTGGAGGAGATGATGGACAGAGATCAGCAGATGGGACTGAGTAACTCTGAGTAGGGCAGTTTGGACATGGGTATGATTCAAAGAGAGCTTGTGGGTAAAAATTCATCACTCACAAGGGAACACAGGTATTTACACAAAGGTGGTTATAATAATTAGCACAATAGTTTGGATTAAAACATTATTATTTGCCCAAAGGCAATTATAATCATTGGCACTATGATTGGAGCAATATGGCAAATTAGAAAAGGGGAGATTGCAGACTAAATCCATACTCATAGATTAAAATTAAGTTGGTACAGAGGAGAAAGATGAATTTTGGATACTTGTTAGTGTGGAGATACACATCCGAACTAGTAAGGATTAAAATTCTTTTGTGATTTAATTACTCTATATTTTGGAAATGATTTAGATAGATCAAGATTTATTTAAGCAAGCAAGGATAATTACCACAACATCATTTCTTATGAGATTTATTGAGATATATTTTTATGTAGTATATGACATTATTCACCATGATAACGTATCTATAATATTCATAAAGCTTGACACATGATCCAATATATAATTAAAAACAATTCACCAATGATAAAAACCATGATAACAATGTTGACATATGAATATGGATGGACTTAATTATAATTAACAAGGAATTACAAAATTAATTCATTAATACTAAGTCAAGGAAGAATAATAAAATCAAAAAAATAGGTAAGCAAAGAAACAAACAAGAAGATAAAACACCAAGAAACAATAATTGAATAAAACACCAAGACACAAAAGGAAAACAAAACAATAAAAGCAACATGAAACAAAAATAAATAATGGTTAATCACAATGTTATCATAAATATAAGACAAAAATAAATGACACAAGGTCACCCCTAGGCTATAGGGAAACAAGGAAACAAAAAAGACAATAAAAAGTTCCCTTAGGCTAGAGGAGATAATGAATTGAACAAATGAAAAGGGGGGAATAGGAAAAAAATGAAAGGGTAGATGAGTTGAATACAAATGTGCCAAGAAAGTGGATGCTTCCTACATAGTTCCATGGATGCAATATCCAACATGAACTTCAAGACAAATGTATTTCTCCTAGGATATGGGATAGAAGAAAATGATGAGGAAGAAAATCAATTATGTGATAGAGTAAAATGGGAATGTTCTCAAAAATATTGATGGATTTTTATATTGTATGTAAATCTTAATCCACACTTATGGAGTTTATAATTTTTAGGAGTTTTTAATTTTTTTTAAATGTTTTTGGAATTTTTTACGCATCTAAAATCGATTGAGAATTACAAGATACTAAATAGTACAACTCACAAAATACAGAGAGCATGGTAAAAGGGTGACTATTATAACCTCAACATGAATTGACCACTACATACATATTCCCATTAGGACCTCAAGTCACTATAGTTCTACCTTGCAGTGGAGAAATTTTACTTGGTAGTAATAAGTTTGTAAATTTAGTAAAATGGCACAATATGACATAGGAGCAAGGTGATATGGTAATGCATGGTAAAGGTGTTGTTCCTACTTTTCCCATAGGTGGTTATAATTAAGAAACAATAAAATAGGTCAATGATACTAATTTTTCCAAAGGTGGTCATAATTAGTAGCATAGAATGGGACACTAATTTGCCCAAAGGTGGTTATAATCAGTAACACTCGTAATGAAATATAATAAATGAAGGATGCAATTACCAAACCACTATCATACTTATCCAACATACTACCTTTATTTACAATATTGAATCAATTTATGAAACTTGATCAGAATCCCCTCATTGAATGTGCTTGAAGAACCAATGGAATGGAACCAAGGTCAAGGGTTGGGTAAGGAGGATAAAAATAACTTTGGTCAATAGGTGAAGGCATGGTATAATGGTATAAGGTATGGTAAAAATAATATGATGATAATATAGTACAACATAAACATGCCTCATAGACAATATTTTAATTCTCTCAAGAGAAATAATGTTTGAGGTGTATAATGAGATTAAGTTCATATATGTTTAGTGTAGTCATCCTATATGTTCCATAGCCATAATTCATAATAATGATATATGGGCCTATCCAATTGGTTTTTAACTTGACCTTATTCTTATTATATGTGGTGTTCTTTTGATTTTCTTTGAGAATAATATCACCAAACTTGAACTCCTTGTGTTTGACCCATTGGTTATATTGGCTATAGAGTCTGTTTTGGTATGGTTAAAGGTTATTAAAAGTGGCCATGCATTTTTCATCAAGTAATATAGCTATTGTAGGTGAGATAATCTATAATCTTCATCATCTAGGACATGTTTAAATGACATATGTAGAGAAGGTAGCTCGACCTCAATGGAAAGAATGGCCTCAATGCCATAAAATAGGGAATATGGTGTGGCTCCAATTGGAGTATGGTAATTAGTGTGATATGCCTAGAGGGTGTGTAACATTATGAGGTTTCAATTATGGCCAATATGATTAAAAATATTTTTAAGGATGTTTACAATGGTTTTATTAGATACCTCTACTTGTCCATTACCTTATGGGTAATATATGGTAGAAAAATGTTGAGTGGTATTATACTTAGAACAAAGCATTTTGACATCCTTATTTTTAAATTATTTACCATTATCAAATATAAGTTTAGATGGGATACCATAGTGGTAGATGAGATGATTGAAGATGAATTTGTAAATTTGTTTTCCAGACATGTATGTGAGGGGTATAGATTTAACCCCAGTAGTGAAATATTTGGTAGTGGTAAGGATGTATTTATGGCCATCAGATGAGGTAGGTTTAATATTCCCAATAAGATCAAGTAATCATGTTACAAATGGACATGATGTAAGCATTATTTTTAGAGTTTTTGTTAGGGCATGAATTAGATTATCATTCCTTCAACATTTGTCACACTTTTTGACATAAGCATATGCATCTACATCCATAGTTGGCCAATAGTAACTAGTATGTAGGGTATTTTTGTCTAAGACAACCCCATTAGTGTGGGTTCCACACACTCTTTCATGAACTTCCTATAATGCTAATGCTACTCCTATTGAGTTCAAATAATGAATCACATTCCCATCAAAGTTGTAATGGTAAAGGGATGGGCCAAGTAAGGTATATCATGTGGCTTGATGGGTAAAGGCATTTTTTTGTTTACATGATAGTTCTAATGGTATGATATGGTCATGAAGGTAGGTAAAGAGGTCTAAGTACCAAATATATTTGGGACCAATAATATCGTGTGTGGCACATCAAAGAGCTAATGCTAGCCATGGAATTTTCTATTATATTATTATCCCTAGGTATGTGTTTAAATTGCATGTCGGTAATATGCTATTTTAGAACATTGATCAAGGATTTATATTGTATCAACTTATTATCTTTGGTCTAAAAGTGGTTTGTAACCTAATTGATGATTAATTGAAATTCACCATAAATCATGAAATGGTGAATATTATATTGTATTAGTTAATGAATCCTTGTAATAAATTATTCATATTTGGCCATGTTATTAGTACAAATAAATATGATATGGAATTATTTAGTTATAAGATCTGCCTATGATCTAATAAATAATAGTCATACCCTCGATCCATGTGATGTGAAAGATCCATAAAAATATAGCTTCCAGTGTTACTCCTCAGGAGGTGTTTCAATGATAGTCATGATGGACTCATTTAGGAATCGAAAATTTAGGGGTTCAATAGCTACAAGGGGAGCTTCATCAAGTTGATCTACAAGTACTTGTTTCTGGTGGACATACGTGATCTTGAATTTTCTTAGAAGTATGATCCATTTAGTCATACAATATTTTAAATTTGTCTTAGAGAGTAGATAATTAAACATATACACTTTGGAAATAATGTTGGTCTTATTGTTAAACATGTAATGTAATAGTTTCTATGCTACAAAGACCATGGATAAACAAGATTTTTGTATAGGTATATAATTGTGTTCATATGTGACTAGTGTATGAACTAAATAGTACATGGCATGTTCCTTTCCATTGTCATCATGTTGTATGATAAGTTCCCCAAGGACTTTTTTTATAGTAGATAGGTATAGTAGAAATGCCTTTCCTAGTATTTGTGATAATAAAATAGGTGGATTGTCAAGATATTCCTTTAGGTGTGGAAATTCTATCAATAATTTTTCATTCTAATGAAATGTGACACCCTTCTTTATTAAATGTGTAAATGCTTAGAATTTATCAACTAATTATCAGATGAATCACCTAATAGATTGAATCTTTCCTTGTAAACTACCAAGATTCTTCAAATTAGAAAGTGTCAACATCTCAATAATGGCTTGTACATTGGCAAGATCAAATACAATACCTATAAGAGAGATAATGAAGACAAATAATTTGCCTAAAGTGACACCCAAAATGCACTTTTTAGAATTAAATCTAACCTTTTATTCATAAAGCCTCTCAAATATTCTCCTTATTATTGTTGGATAATCATCATGGATATTTAATTTTCCCAATATTTCATCGACATAATCTTCAAGAATGTCATGCATTATATCATGAAATATGATGGTCATGTCTCTTTGGTATCTGGCCCCAACATTATTGAGACCAAATGGCATAACCTAATAATAAAAAATTTCGCATGGAGTGGTGAATGTTGTCTTGTGTTGGTCTTTTGGTGTAATTTGGATCTAGTTGTATCTTAAAATTCCATCCATAATTGAAAGCATTTAATACCCCATTATGGAGTCAACTATCATGTTGATATTCGGCATAAGAAAGTCATCCTTTGGGTACGCCTTATTTATATCTCTAAAATCAGTATAGATTTTCATTCCTTCAGGCTTCTTAATAACAAGCACAAAATTTGAGATCCACTTTTAGTATTTGATCGGCTAGATTCATATCACTTATAAGAGTTTTTACAACTCTTTATTTAATAATATAGTAATACAAGGATACATCTTGCACAATTTATGCTTCACAAGCTTGGCATTAGGATGTAAAATAAGGTGGTGTATAACTAAGGCAAGGTCCAAACCTAGCATGTTTGAATAGACCCAAATAAATATGTCAACAAATTTCCTCAAAAAGTCTATAAATATTTCAAGTTCCTCCTTAATGATGAACGTACCTAATTTGATACATTTTGGGTCATCTAGAGTCTCTATGTTGTCTTCTATTGTATCTTCTACTAGGAGAGTCAATCCATCATCCAAAATGGTTGAAAATTATTTGAATGGGAATGAAACTACAAATTCATCTATTTGGAATGGTTCTTTAAGATCACCTAAATTAGATGAATCTAAATCTCCTAATGGTAGGGATGGTCATGTTATAAACACTATCAAAAATTTGTGTGCAATTTGATCAAAGGCATGCAGTTTGGCAAAATTAAAATTAGATATAAAAGTAAATTCATCATTGGTGGTCTCCTAAGATTCATTCAAGGAAATGTGGAAACCTCCATATAATGGTGCCTAAAATAGGTTTTCACCAAAAGACTGTCCTTTCTCTTTAATTCTACCCTGGTCCAAAATCACCTCAAAGAGGTTTTCACTTTGTGACATCAATGTTTTATTTATTTTCTTAGATAAGGGTGTTCACACATTCTTTAAAATAAGTGGCATGATCGAATTTGATAAATAACCCTTGTTTATGGTCTCCCAATATAAAATTATCTCTTAGGCCTAAAAAGTTGTAAAAGGATTCATCATTTCAAACTTGTTTATAGGCACTATGGATTCTTATTGGTCCTAGGCTATAAGTTGAGGATGATAAAGAGGAAATGGATTGCGTTAAATGACTAAGTTAATGGTATAAATGACATGTGGGTCAATTAGGTTAGTATTGGTAAGGTATTCATAAATGTTATAATCAAATCCTGCTTCCCTATCAACATCATCATCACTAGATGTTGACATGGGAACATGAATAAGATATGTGGGGTCACCCCTAGGCAATTTAAATTTGATAACACAAATTATTTTGTACCAAGTTATATAAATTGGATCAAGCATTCCCTACTGATTTGGTCTAAGGCCTCCACCTTCATAGGCTTGTTTCTCCATGATCTTATTAAGGATTGGATATTTGGCATTTTTTTTAGTAATCAACCAATTGTCATTGTAAAACCATGATTCATCTTTATAAACTGGGTCCTCATCTTGGCTAGTGGCCAGTGTGAAAATGATAAGAGCTAGGCTATGAAGTTTAACTTTTCCTTTTCATTACCATTCCATACAATGTGGCCTATTTATAATTCCTCCATAAGACTTGGGGTTCTATGGAATCTTGGCAATGTGTAATGTGTCATGGGTCAAATACTCTCTTGGGAAATTTATTAAGATGGTTTTATGATAAGACATTTCAAGAGGAGGCATATATGAAGATGAGTCAAGGCTATCTAGGTTTATATAATTGTCTTTTGTTAATTCAATAATTATTTTTTTGTCTTTATCCTTTTTGGGAACTAAATCTAGGTTGAAGCAGTAGTTGTAACTTTCATAATCAACCTCCAAACATTTGCAATGTTCATACGACTTCAAATCTCCATTGATAATGATCTCCATGCCTAAGTGAGACAACTTGAGACAATGGTGTAATGTTGAAGGATTTCATAAATTTCATGTATCTAAGGTATACTCATAAGCAAATTATATGATAATTCTAAGTCTGACACATGACAAAGTGTATCATGGGTCAAGGGCACAATGATAACTAGCAAGCTTATGGTGCCTTGTGATTCCTATTCTTTATTATCATAGGCCTTGATAGTAATTATTTCCAACTTTAGATTAGTTTTTATATATCTAAGATACTTAATGAGATTCAAAGACACAATATTCAGGCTTGATCCATTATCTATGAGGACACATCTAACTTTATATCATGTTATGACAACTTTAATGCACAATGGATTGTTATGGAGAGGGCCAAGGGATGACATATCACTTTGGTCAAAGGTAAATTATTGTCTTAGGGATAGATGTCCAACCAAAGCTTGGAATTTGTCTGGGGTTATGTGATTTGGAACTTAGAATTGGCCTAGAATCTCTATTAGTATGTTCTTTTGGATAGTACATGTACGTAACATACCCAAAATGGAGATTTGTATAGGTGTCTTTTGAAGTTTTTCCATAATATCATATGTATTTTCCTTGACAATGGTATATGGCATATTCCTATCCAACATAGTGGGTTATATTGGTTTTTTATGAGGTTGTGGCCCTAAATTGGTAATAATTAGACCTTAAGTTGTGATTACACAATCATGATTGGGTATAGGACCATTATGGCTAAAAAATCATGGTAGAGATGGGCCATATAGGATAAGTCTTTATTACTAGTGAATTTGGTTGTGGTTATGGGGTAATGACAAGTTATCAGTATAAGGTCCCAAAATAGTAATCCCTATTTTTTGTGCTTATTTATGATCCTAGATCAAGAAAGGATTAATGGCATAGGTGGATAGATTTGAATTGTTTAGCAATGTTTCTAGTCTATTATCACTTGGTCTAGGATTAATCATGATGGTTAAAATGTGGGCTCTTGTAATATGACCTATAACTTTACTATAGTCATGTGCAACTATATGGTAAGTCTATTAGTTGTTGGAATCATTTTGGCCTTGGTTCCTCCCATTTGGTTGATGTTATTATTGTTGTTGTTGATATTTTTATTGTTGTATTTGTTGATATTTTTATTTTTTTTATTCTAGCATTCATTTTTGATACTATTACTATTGTTCTTTTTTTGTCCTTCATTTTTGTTATTGTTGATTATTATTGTTATGATCTGGAAAGTGGTTTTGGTAGATAAGTATGTTCTAGTTAGATGTAGATGCTCTATTATCCATTGTAATCTCCCCATTTTCCAACATATTTTTTATGAGGTTTTTTATCTACACATAACAAAATATATTATGTCCATGAACATGATGATATTCATAGAACATATTATCTATGTAATAGTTTGGATAAAGAATACCCTCAGGATAGTGCTTTGGAATTGAAAAACTAATCATGTTATCTATGGATAGATTGAGAAACACGAATTCAATAGGTTATCCAAGGTCACTAAAGAATTAAAGAGTGGTTTTCCTTCATGGAGGATGGATTTTTAAAGGTGGTAGTTGTTACATTTATAGAGTTGGTCTAGGTTATTGTGAAGGTTGCACTTACATAATGGGTTACTGATGAGAAGTAAGATGCATTTATGATGTGGGTTGAGTAGATGGTGTTTGTACCATTTAGATAGGATACTACTCAATTACTTCATTTCCAAAAAAAAATCTTATTTTGGTTGTATTGTTTGGATTTATTATACTTACTATCCTGGGCTAGAGTCGATGCTTGCATTTAGACTTGGTTATGGTTCTGATTTTGGCATGTTTTTTAGTTTTGCTTCTAATTTTGGTTTGAAGAGGTGAGCTTGATGATACCTTTGTTAGTAAGGTCCTTTTCAATTATCAAACCTTTTCTGATGATCTCTTTGAAAGTATGTGCATAATGAAGATCCAGACGATAGGATATCTCACTATGTAAGTTTCTAGTAAACACATTAGCCAATTGTTTATCTTTTAAGCTATGGGTGAAATTACTAGAAAGTTCTCTCCATCTATGTAGGAAGCTTAAATATATTTCATAAAATTTCTTCTTAGCCTAATTCAAATCTACCAATGGAATATCATGCTCAATATTATAGGAGAAATGTTACACAAATTTGTCTAAGAGGTCATCAAAATTAGATATAGAGTTCTTTGCTAATTTTAGGAATGGCTCCAAATCCTATCTTACTAGACTTTAAGGAAACAAAAAAAGTAAGTAAATGTCATTGTAAGCCATTAGTTGGAAAATGACAAAGAATTATATCAAATGGGCATTAAGGTCTCATTTATCCTTATATTTAACAAAATTTGGTGGTTCATATCCTAGAGGAAATGGTATTTTTAGATACTCCATGTTGAATGGGTATTAACACATGTCATCTAACTTTAACCTCTTGGTTTGTTTTGATACTTGAATGGAGACAATCACATCTTTCATTTATTACAATTCTTATGCTAAGAAATTAGATGGAATATTTGGTTGAGGTGGAGGTTGTGAGGTCAAAGGTGAATTACATTGACTTGGGTATAATGAAGGTATGGTTTTTTACAAAATGTTGGTTTGATGAGTGAACCAACTAGGAATATACATCCATAGATTTGGATGTAATTATTGAAATTACATGTGTTTTGGTGTTATATTCTAGGTTGGATTTAGTATATAGGTTTGGATTTAAGGGAACTAAGGTTGTGATGGAAGGATATGGATCTAGGTAAAGTACTATGCTTATTGGAGTAGGGACTTGCTTCTGATTAGTCAAACTTGGCTAAATAAGGGGAAATTATTATGAACCAAGGCCCTATGATTGGATATGTGGCACATGCTAAAAAAAAGCAATTATTTCCTAATTTATACTTTTTGGATAGTGGTACCTCTTTTTTATGTGAACACCTATTGTGAAGTAGACATTTTTTAGGTGTTTAGCATTTGTCTTTGACCAATAGACACGTATTATTGATTAGATAATGTTTTTAACTATAAAGGCATGTTGGTCTATAACTATTGAGGTATGCTTCGCATTACATATTGAGGTGGAACATTTGTTATCCCCTATTGAGGTGGTATAGTGTTTGGCCTCTACTGTGATGGTATATTAAACTATGCCTATTATTGTGGAATTTTATTTGTCACTTATTTAGGTGGAGTAGCATTAATTACATGTTTTTGAGTTAAAACACTAATTAATGCTTGATTACTTAATCCTTATGTTGCATACATGAAGGAGTTGGTTGAAGATTAGAGGTAGCTTATTATGGTTAGGATGTAGGAGTTCTTGCCACTTGCTATTGTGGACCACTTGTGGTATTAACTAAAGGAACTTTTTTTATATACTATTTGTTGGTATAGTTACAATATTTTAGCCTAGATTGGAAGACACTTGTGTGTTATCCACCAATTTTGGTACATCATTCTACGTAGAAGACATATTCACTTCTTTAATATATGGGAAATTATACATGTCACTAAGTACAGTTATTTTTACAAATGGGTATATACCAAATTATTTTGACCTATCAATTTAATTTATACTCCTATTGAAGGAGCTAGCTCTATGAGTGGAGAATTTGACATGGTCATTGCATTAAAATTTCAAGTGATATTTAAATAAATTTGATATGTTTGTTGCATTTGTATAAAGTAGTCCTCCATGAGGCCCTTTACTTTTACAAGCATATTTGGGTGTTGATACAACATTGGTACAAGTACTTTAGTATGTATAGTAGAAACCTTCTCAACGGGTTGGATATAAGGTATGTTAAGAGGCACTCTAACTAGACTAGGCAAATTTTCATGAGGGAAGATTGCTGGAAACTTGGCCCCTACCTTTATGGCTCTAAGTAAAACCTCATCCTTGTTTTCAAGTAAGCAAAAATAAAAAAAATAAGGATCATATGTTGATGGCATAGTGATGTACCTTATTTGGAAATAATGAACTTTTATTCCTATTCTATTTAAGGGTTTAGATTAATAAATCAGTATAGAATATAATAATAAATAAAGTTTTGATTTATGTAATTATTTGTCTTTTTCACCTTTCTAAAAATAGAAATAAATAAGAAGCAATATAACTTAGTTAGATAATAGATTGAGATAGTTTCTACAGAGTTTGAAAATGGTTGTGCATGATTGAGAAGATGTCCTAAACCTGAATCTAGATTTTTTTGGGTGAAAGTATAGGAGCACCAAAAAGTGGAAATTTTGGTGTCTAACATTGTTTTCATTCCTATTTATATTTTCAAAACTAACCATAGAGATCTAAAACTTTTTAGGTATTTTTTATGAGCCTATGTAAGTATGCCTACGAAAAATTGAGCATTGATTTTCAATAGAACTCATTATGGAGTTGATTTTATCCTAAAACCCTAGGTCTACATACACACACAGAACAACAAACACATAAAAATTAAAAAGGAAAGGACCAAGCTACTATAAGTATGATTTCATGATCTATAACCCTTTTTATCTTTATCACTACCTACATTAACCCTCAAGCTAGGGTCTCAGATCAAATGTAGTTCTCCCTTAGGGAATGTGTATAATCAATGTGCACAGTAAATGAAAGAATGAAATTTATCCTAGGCCCTTCCTTGATCAAGCATGAAAATATATATGTGATGTAGAATTATGAGCTATACTATTAACAAATTTTAATTATTTAGTGTGCTAAAGTAGTAAGTGTTAGTTATAAAATGCCTTATGAAGTCCTTAATATAGGAGACTCTTTACTTTAAATTTGGGAGCTTTATTAACACTAGTTGACATCAAAAAGATAAATAAAATTGAAGTTATGGGATAATAAGGGTTCAAGACCAATTAATAAAGGAAAAATGATCATTGGACATCAACACTAGGTAGGACAAGAGCATCAAGCATTGTAGTCCACTAGAATTCTATTGTCTGAGACTCAAAAAAATAGGCTAGGATTGATATAGGCCAAGTTTGGGGGTATCTAGGGGTATAGATAAGTTGAATCATATAATGGAAAGGTGACAAAATGATAAAAAATAACAAGACAATCAAAACAAAGACATGGCTAGTGTGAACAAGGCTCCTATTCTCTAGTCAGAGTCTCATGTGGAGAGAGCTATGAAAAGACATGATATGTGTGGTTGATTGACCAGATTAGGTTGTATATATATGCCCCCATTTTATTTTAATTATGCAATGAAATGAAATACTAGAGTAGAATAAAGAACAAAATTCATACCTAAACCTACCTGCATGAAGGTGAATGTGATATGAGGGTCCAACTCATTTCCTTACTAGGGAAGTGGATGGAGAGTTGAATAGTACCTAAAGAGAGAAGGAATCCATGGAGTAAATGCCCCTTGTAATGAATCTAAATGAAAAATTTGTGTATCATGGATAAGGAGGGAAATGCTTACCCTCTATGTTGAATTTGACTGAAGATGAGGAATGTTCAGAGGCCCAAAACCAATGTCTATCCTTTGTCCCACATAAACTCATGTAATCTAGATGTATGTATAAAATCTATACACTATGAAGAGAAAAATATATCATGTCACCACTCTAAATATCTGAACTAGAATTGAGAAGTGTTTGGAGGCCCAAAACCAATGTTTGTCCTCTTTCCTACATAAACTCATGATAATCTAGGTGTATGTATAAATTTAGTTTGTTGTGAAGAGAAAAATATGGCATGCCCCCACTTTGAATATCTGAACTAGAACTGAGAAGTGCTTAGAGGAACAAAACTAATTTCTATCCTCTATCCCATATAAACTCATGTAATCTAGATCTGAGTAATATAATGGACCAACCATTACAAATAACCATGCGGTCCAACTTGGTGACAACTTGGGTATAGTTGGGTGTAATCTAAAAATTTGGTCAATGTGTAAGAAGAGAATGGCATGTCTTACCATTCCATCTATATAATCTTAAGTGATGAATAACATGAATATTTATGCAATGCCCCCAAATCAAGTATGTGAGTAATGCATCTATATAATCTAGTAATCTATATAACCACATGTGATATGACATATCTTTTCATGCATCATGTGTAAAATTAGAGACTAAAACACTATGATCTACACTATGCCTATAGTCTTCTATCTAATTCTATAATTATGTCATGTTGTATGAGACTATATGTGTGAGATGTGTAGCATGTACATGCCCCCAAATCTAGTATCTAAATTTTTATTTGTATTGAAATCATTATGAATCCATATAATCTGAACCACTATATTGAAATAGTTTGTGTATCTATAAATTGAAGGTATATCCCTTTGAATGTCTTGAGTAATGTTGAGTTATCCACATAATCTGAGTCACTATATATCTCAATCAATTTGAGTCAAATCTATTGGATGTGTAAGAACCATGGTGTATCCACTTATGAGAGTGGATGAGTATGTTGGGTAAGTATAGAAATAGGAATAGTATGAATGATGCCCCTTTTGGGAAGAGGGACAAAATATGTGATAGAGGAGGTTGATCCAAAATTGATAAATAGTGGTGTAGTAATATAAACAAGGTTTGTATGTTGTGAACATATTGAAAGGTTGTTTGATGATTAGATTGTGTTTTTGAGAGTGAAACATAGTTTTATTGGTGATGATCAAGGTGCATGTCTAGGTATATGATAAATATATAAATTTTCATTTTATAGTAGGTAGATGAGGTAGTAAGAGATTGAATATTGATTGATGTTGAAGGTATCATTATCATGATTTCATGGAAAGAAATGGTTTGAAAAATAGAGTTACAGGGTTCAAGTTATGGGGAAAATGGTATTTTGGTTTGAATGAAAGAGTTGGTTAACATAGGAAATTGGATTGATTCTTGATTCATTTGTGCATTTACAACATTTATATTTTTATCTTTAGAGTGTTAAAAAATTTGAGGAGATGAGCACATACCACAACCCAGTTTGAGTAGCTGGCAGCCTAGGTTCATGCTAGTGGCAATGTGACCTTGATAAGTAGCTCAAACACTTAGTTTTTATTAGATTTTATGCCTATTTTGGTGTTCTTAAGGGATTAAAAGTATCTTAGGAATTTTTTTCTATTTTAGTGCTCCTATCCTATAGTCCAATCCTCCTATCTAGGGTGCAACACTCTTGTCTAGGGTTCATTGCTCCTATCTGGTGTTTTTATCCTTACTATAGTGTTGTTATCCAAGAGACATAATTTTTAATGATGTTGCTTTGATATTTAATATTTTTCTAGCTTGGATTTTGATTTGGTATTTTTGATTGATATATGTTCTATTTATATTGATGTAGGGTGAGGTATGGATGAGAGAGTTCCATAGGGGCTAGGTGATGGAGACATTAAGGTTGATACCACTATTTGTTGATGAGAGAATAGTTACAGATAGGGTATGGTTGGGTCACTTATGTTACCTAATTATAGTTAAGTAGGATTGATATTTGATGATTGCTTTATGTGAGAGATAGAACATGGATACATTTAATTTTTAGCTTATTATAGGGGAGATGACTATGACTTTGGAAGATGTGTATCATATACTACATTTACTAATTAGTGGGTGGTAAGCGATGGTACAAGATGACATGAGTCTCAATGTAATTGATTATGAATCTTTGTACTTTGCTGGTGTGCACTTAGGTACACATAAAAGAGGTAGTGATAGTGATGTGATACTATCAGTCATTTTTAAGTCTAATTTTCCATGATTGTAGAAGTGGTTGGTTATTTTTTTGGCATCTTTTATTGATTTAGATGGGAGAAAAATATTTATTGTATAAAAAATGCATAGGATTTTGTGAGTGCAGAGGTATATGGTACTATGTTTTCATGGGTGGGACTATGTTATCCCACTTATAGAGGGACTTATATAGGTTTACACAAGAGTCATTTAGTGGTGGGGTGAGTGTAGTGACCTTATTACATTATTGGGCCTATGAGCACATAGTAATTATGCAACTGATTGGATTATCGAGAGTAGAGTGGGAACCTCCACATCTATTCAATGAGTTGTGGATGAGCATAGTGGCTATCTTTTCCCATGGGATGGACCATTATAAGAAATTTTTAAATGGATTAGTCATCAGTGATATCATATGGAGGCCTTACAAAGGATTTCCTAGGTGAGTAGAGGATGAAGTATAGTTATAATACATGAGGGTCATCTATTGGATACATGACCATTGGGGTGGAATATATGATTTATTTTAGTATAAATGAGTTACAAGATAGTTTGGGGTACCACAAGATGTACCCCCAATAACATTGGTTTCGGTAAAGAGTGCATGAGAATCTATGAGGATAGGATCTCGTGTAAGGCCTACTAAGCCTAAGCTTGAACCATTACCTTTGGATGTGAGGGATGTGGTCATAGATATTATGGATGTGGATGATTTTATATGTATATATACATATACCACATGGTGTGCTAAGCATTAGTGGAATATGTTTTACCCCATTGAGGTAGGGGATGCTCTAGAGTATGAGGATTTTGAGTTAATCTAAATTATGAGAGGTAAGAAATAATTACATTTGAATTATGTATAAATTTGTGATTGAGTGTTATTTCAAAGTACATAACTAATGTAGTGTCATAATTTGTGTGTAGGTGAAGTGAGAGGTGTTCAATATGGAGCACAAGCTAGGGTAGGTAATAGATATGATGATTATTAAGAGATAGTAATCGAGTTGACACTCCAAAAGATCACAGATTATATACCTGATGATGTAGTGAAGGATGGATTGATAGAGTATGTGATGGTCATGGTTTTTATCCATACCAATCTATTTTATATGGCTACTATAGTAACAACTACATATGTTAGGGTAACAGGGAGAGAGATGAGCTGAGAGCTAAGTTGGATAGGCTTAGGATGCCCTTTCCTAATTTTACATTTGTTAATACAAGGATTATGGATGATTAAAAAAATATTTAGAGATGATATCTAAACTTGCATGAGGATCATGGATCACTAATACAGCAAGAGAGTCATCACAAGAGGCATACAGTTGCTTAAGGAGGTGCAGGGCCATCAAGTGATATGGTATATTATAGGACTAGCACTGTTGGAGAGAGTGAGATTGAGAGTGAGGTCTTGATGCCCATTCATGACTGATTGTACTTGATATCAGTGTATATGTATTTAAAAATCATTATATATATGGATACTTGTTTGATTTTGACTAGTGTATTATGTTGTGAAATTTGGAGTATATTGGTATATTTTTTGCAAATGGTTGATTATAAATAGTTGATTTGGCATTGATGTTGAGGTTGCATATGTTTGGTAAAATTGTATTTAGGATGTGATTTGATTGTTTTTGATAGATTCAAGTTTGATGTTAGTTTTTATTTTGAATCATATGTGAGTAAAAAACTTTGTTTTATAATTGGTAAATTGATTTGATAAAGTGAATTGGTTTAAGATTGGTAAAATAAGATATTAGTAAGATCAATATTTCAATAATTTGGTTTGGCTAAAGATGGTTATTTGGAAATAGGATTGTTAGTTATTAGTATAAATATATGTAAGATATCACTTTTTGCATATTAGCCTCATGATTGTTATATCACTATCTAAACCCTGATGGCCAACTAAACAAGTGACCATACTACTCATGCTATGTAGAAACAAGCCCTATATCTAATGTTATAAATGGTACAATAATCATAGATATACATGGATAATCTATAAGATGTAACCTCAATGGATTTAAATTGAAACTATGTGTTGTGAAGGAGGTTCATCTATCCACAATCATAGTGGATTATTATGTGAAATAAAAACCTATGGCCTCTACTGTGATGTGTATTACTAAGAAATAGATCAATATAGAACTATAACTTATGATGGGGGTTCATCTAATCTCAATCACAATGGGTTGCTATGTGAAATAGGTCCCTCAAAACTTGGTTATAGTGAATATCTATTTGGAGCATTACTCTATGATGTTGGCTCATCTAATCTTAATTGTAGTAGGTTTCTATGTGAGATAGGACCTTGAAAACTCTACTATAGTACCTATAACTATGTTGGATATGTATATGTAACTACACTATGTACTCCATAGACTACATTTCTATATGTAGGTTGCTTTCACTATACTAGTCTTCAAACCCTCTAAGTGTTGCACGAGATCTCCTATGAGGCTCTATATTAGAAACCACATTAATCTCATAATGAGTAACTGATGATTACTATGAAGGAATGTCTTGGAATTATTAAATAATGGAGGAATTAGGTCCATGGATCCATGATGGAAGATATCCTAGTTCCATTGATGTGAATTCTATGATGTCATTATCAACACATCTATTAATACAAGCCCTGAGTCCATAACAATCATTATCTCTGTGTCCAAGGATATGATGATAGTTATAAAAGGGCCAATGTATATATCTATGTAAGAGATGTGTATCTCAATGATGAGTATAAGGAAATGTGATTAACCTCTTATCTAGTAGTGTTGATATTATGACATATGGGTTATCCTACTCTAAATCAAACTCTAGTGGTGCACTACTAGTGTTCTCTATAGTGCATACTATAGGTGGAGCTCTAGAAATTGGATCTTTGTTCTTAACTAGTTTATTTTCTACATTTTGTCTCCTATCTTATTTAGGACATGGTGGATGTTATGTGTTATGAGATTCAGATGGAGGTAATGCTCTGAAATCTAGAGTAAGTTGATCAATTGAATCTAACTCAATCAATCCCAATTTCTTCTCCAAGGCTAAAATTGTATAACATAAATGCCTAAATGAGGACTCTATCTAATATAATATATGATTTATAGGGGTTGGTGAATCCCCTTAATAAATATATGTTGAACCTCTAAATATGTTGGTTTATATATCATGCATATCATGTAAGTCTTAAATCATAATATATAATCACTAACTAGCTCTGAAGGATTCTGATGTAATGCAACAAGTTTATCATATGTAACATGAGGGCCCATGTTTTCTATGTAATATCGGATAAATTCCTCCTCTAAGTCATCATATGTATGCAAGGAACCAATAGGGAGTAGATGAAAGAACTAATTCTATGCATTACCCTCTAATTTCTATTGGAACAACTTAAGTAGAATCAAAGGACTCACATGAGATGGGAAAACCTTTTAAAAGGCTTTAAGTTGTACAAATGGATTTCCAATTACATCAAATTGAGGAAAGGATGGTATCTAAAAATGCTTAGGAAATGAATCTTTGACAAATGTCTTTGAAAGAGGGTTATCATGTAAGTAATTGGCATCTATCCAAGACTTATAAGCCTTATTTTACAAAGTAAGGAGATGTACTTAGTGTTGTAATTCACCAAATACATCCATAAAATAAATAATCTCTTAGGATGGTATATTAGTATCTTGAAGTGGTTCACTTAAAAATTGAAGTTGATCATTTATTTTATCCATAGGAATGCTACATTTAGCAATTGGATCATAGAGAGGGGGTGCACTCACTTGAACCTTTTGATGAATGGTAACTTGGACCTTAGTAGAGGAATTTGGGATACCATTCTCTATGGGTAGAGATTGAAAGAAAGTGTTACTATAGTAGGGGTGGCTTGGGAGATTCATTGGTATCTTTAATATTTAGTGAATCACATTCTAATTGAATAGAAGATGTGATGTTATCATTGGCATGTGCATCATTTGAAATAAAATCATGAATAGAAGTAGAAACAACATTTTTAAATGAATTATGCTTGAGAGGAGTGAGAAAAGAGTTAGAATCATGAGATTCATATTCTTCTTCACCATATGCATAATAGTAATCATTATTATATGCATTATGACAATCAAAATTTTATTCATTTGAAAGAGGATAAGTATAAGTATCACTTTCATATTCACTCTCATTGTCATATTCATTTTAATGTTCACTATCATACTCATTATAACTTCTATTATCACTATGGAGAGGGGTAAGAGATGTTAATTATTTTATAATATGTAATAAATTGTCATGTGAAATTGGACTACTATGTGCATCTATGTTATCCTTGAATGGAGTGCATGCATTATTTTAATTTTCAATATGAGAAGAAAGAGTAAGAGAGTTATCATTTAGACATTATTTTATCATTGTTTGAGATGACAAAGTAGAGTTAAGAAAATGAGATGGATCATTTGGACTATGCATTGGAAATTTGATTCTATTCCATTTATATTGTTGTAATTTGAACATAGAAGTAGCAAAAGAGAAGGAGAAACTAGGTTCAAATGTAAGAAAGTTATCACCAATGATAGGTTCACTCAGAATTACTTGACTAATTTTTAAATTTGATGTATTGTGCATAGGAGAATGAGGTGAAAAGTAATTTTCCCATTTATCAAAATTATTTTTATTTAGAAGAGGGAAGAAAAGAGATAGGTTTGAGAGAAGAAGACACATCTACTTTTTCTTCACTATCACTTTCATATGTATCATCATATTCCTCATTACAACAATATGAATAGCTTAATTTTGAATGAAATAATTTTCCTCATTTTTGGATAATGTGCAATTTTTCAAATTTGTCCATTCATTATCATAATTATGAGAAAAAATCAGAAATTTATCTATAGGATGAGAGAGAAGAAGTGCCTTTGTGGCCATTTTATTTATTTTACCAAAGAGAGTATGTAAAATTACACTTAATCAAATAAATTCAAGAATTACTACTAACATAGGGATTTTAAAAATATTTTTGACACTCCAAAAATTTTGCAAAAATTCCAAAAAAATTATCTAAAAATTGTAAGGGAGGAAGGCTTGGGGTTCCTAGTTTGGAAATCTAGGGTTTTGGGTTGGAGTTTTAAAATTTTGAAATTATTGTAATAATTTGAATTCTAAAATAAATATGAATAAAAAAATATACATAAATTTATAAAAAATTAGAATTTGAAATTGAATTTTTGCACAAAAATGTGAAGGAAAACCCTAGGGGTACTTAGGCTTTTATATTTGTTTGACGTAATTCAGGTTCAAAAAATGATCTAAATTATTTGGGGAAAATGGAGTTTTATTCCTATTTTAGTTAAGGGTCTAGATTAATAAATTAGTAAAAAATATAGTAATAAATACAGTCCTAATTTGAGAAATTATTTATCTTTTTCACCTTTCTAAAAATAATAGTAAATAAGAATAAATTTAACTTAACTAGAAAATAGATTGAGATGGATGATACAGAGGTTGAAAATGGTTGTATAGGCCTAAGAAGGTGTCATAAACCTAAATATATCTTTCATTGGGTGAAAGGATAGGAGCACCAAAAAGTGGATGCTTTGGTGTCCAACATTGTTGTCCATTCCTACCACTATTATCCAAACTAATTGCAAATATCTAAAACTCTTTGGGTAGTTGTGATGAGCCTTTGTGTGTGTGTGCTTATGAAAAATCAAGCATTAGTTTTCAATAAACCTCATTATGAATCTGATTTTGTCTTCAAATCTTAGGTTTACCTACACACATGAAATAACAAACACATCAAAATCAAAAATGGAAAATTTGGGTTAGGGGAAGTATGATCACACAATATAGAACCCCTATTGCCCTAATCATTGGCTATATTAACCCTCAATCTACAACAACATGTAAATTTAGCCTACTTACCCTGCATTAACAGTATATATGTGGCAAGTGGGGTTGTCTAAACTATCAATTTTCATTCATTTTTAATGGTCCCATATGTGTGGCTAACATTAGGGCACATCACATCATTTGGATTTTCATTAACTATCTTTTTATGAAAAGGTCTTGTCCTTTTCACAACCACTACATTTGTCAATTACTCATTATAGTGTGATGTCTAAGTTACTCATACATTTTAAGGTAGTCTCTTACTAACAAAGCTTGTTTAACGAGTTTTGGGGCCCCTTCAAAACCTGCTTTTACCTTAATCTAAAACAAAGCTTGTTTAACCACTTAAACAAGCATCCCAATAATTTGGCCTATATTTTTATACCCTTACCATGGAGTGGGGTTGAATTTATGTCATTATATGAACTCCTAGGTCAACACTTCTCTAAAGAACCTGTGGGGAGGTGATGAACTACTGTTCATAAGCCAAAATGCATGAAATAAAGTGGAAGGACTTTATGGTCATTTTGGGGTCACCTAAATCACTTAGATTTTGGGGAGGTCCTTAGTGAATTTACTTTCATGCTTTTGGATAAAAGATAAAAATTTAATAAGTGAGCATTTTTTATCACCCAGTGTTCCCTAAAGGGGATGGGGGAGAGTATATACATGACACTCATTTTGCAAAACAAACACTCAATCAACAAACATAATAAAGAAAACTCTTATGAAAATTTAACTAAAGTGAGATTTCATTTTTATAACACCAAAATAAATATGTCATGAAGTTTATCCCCTTGTAATTGTGTTGAAAACTTAAATAAAATGAAAATATAACTCAAGTAAAATATTTTAAAACACCAAATTAAAATGTGAGCTTTAAAGATTAGAGTGTTTAAAATCATATTTTATTGGACTTTGGGTCATACAAAATATGTTAGTGGGTTTACTTGTTGTTTAATAAAAGTGATACCCTTGTAAATTAGTTAAAAAAATCATAAAATCACCTCTCTATAACAATTTCATAGTTACATAGTAAACTGTTAATTTTAAAATTGTTCTATCATAAAAAACACAGTAAAAAAATGCTTAAAAAATCACAATGAGTAATTTGATGGGTTCTAAATTATTTTTCAACTCTATTTGAAAATCTCTCTAATTAGGTAGATGAATTCACTACTCAAGAAAACAATTTCACACTTTATGTCATAGTTTCATAATTTTGGGAACCTGCAACAAAATATAGAACACACATGAATGATTTCACTTCTAGTAAAAATAATTTTGCTACTAAGCATAATGAATTCGTAGCCTAAAAGTGCAGTTTTTCTCCCTTTAAATATGATTTTGCTGATGTAAGTAATGATTTTTCTTCTTAAAATAATGATTTCACTACTAAAATAAAGAATTCACAAATCTATAACAATTTTATAATTAGCCAAAAAAATGAAAAGGGATTTTTCCTATCAGAGAATTTTGCGGTTTTACTTAATTATTTCACTATTTATGTGCCCAATTTCATAATTACTTAGGGATAAGGCTAAACCAAAGTGATTTCATAGTTTTTAAAGACAAATTCACAAATTTTATTGATGTTTTTTATGTTTCTTGTGTCAAATTCATAGTTATACAGTCATGAATTCATGAATATGTAGTCAGAAGGAAAAACATGGAAAAGTTAACAATAAATCATGAAATTAAGCTCTATAATGAAGTATTATTGGCTTAAAAAATCTCTTAAGATAATCCATTCATGATTTTTGGGTGTGTTATCCCACCAAGCATTCCATCATGTGAACAAGGAATTCATAGAAGGGAGGTTAGTATAGAGTTATTCCAATAAAGCAAAATCAAAATAACACACTAAACACTTAACACCTCTAGCCTAGAAACTAGGGGGAGTAGAGGTAACAAACATACAATTGAAAATACAACTAGAAAACAAAAAAAATCATTATTTTACCTTCCTTTTAGCTCAAAATGGTTTATTGAAGTGGTTTTCTCAATTTTGTGAATCAATAAGTCTTTACCAATGAATATCCATTTTCCCCTCTCTTTGGCACCTTGGCTTGGCTAGTTGGCTTATGAATTTGGCATGGTAACATTGTAATAATGATGCTTATGGTGTAAATCTTACATAATAACATGACACTATCAAATCTTAGAGATCAATATGTATGGACTTATATTTATAGCCATTAAAGTTAACTCTCACCCAAGGTGACTTAAGGTTGAGTTTAAACATGGAATGAGTTCAAAATAACACTACATGAGTTAAGGCTAACTCTAGTTGAGTTAAATTTGTCATGTAATTATTATTTTCAATTACTAGGTAGGACTCTTAAATTAGATATTTTGGGATATTTTAGAAGATCTTGACAACTCATAAAGGCAATGATGAAAAGGATTGATATTATGATTTTAAGAATTTCCATTTTTATATATTCATTAATTACAAATGTATAATTTAGCTAAGCATTTAGTCTTGTTTAATTAGATGATTCATTTTGATTAGAATTTTATCTCTTTTAATAATTGTTCAAGTTCCCCACTTAGTGGGTTCATAGGCCAAACTACCAATTGTTAGGTCATAAAGTGACTGAGGATGAATCCATGAGAGGTTAATGTTGCATGTAGGCTAGTACCCAAAATAGGGATGCCTCAACATGATTTTGTGCATTTATGAATGGTTTGGGGATAAAATTTGGATGTTTAATGATTATTAGGCTTGATTTGTAATTTTTGTTAGAAATTAGTCTAAAGTCTAGTTAGAAACCAATTATGGCCAAAATTGGGTGTCTGCACTTCCTCATAAAACATAGTTGACTAACCTGACTATGTCCTTTCCTAAATTTTTCTATTGACCTTCCCTCCAAAATTTTTTGACCTAGTCAACTTTATACCTCTTGTCTAATATTATTCTATATCCTATAAACTTTGCTCCTAATTTTCACCTTTGCTTTATGATCTCATATTCTTATTCGTAACATCTTGAAATACCCTATCAAAATCTTTTTCTACAAGCTTGATCCATTTATATGATATATGGGATGTTATTTGCTTCCTGCCTTTGCTACCCAAAAGGATATTCACTCTTGTTGTAAATTGTCTCACCTATCATCTTTAGACTACAATATCATCCAAATTAGCCCAATTGATGACATTGATGGATCAGATCCATTTCATGCTTTTCAAGATAATTCTCCCTTTAAATCACCTTATTATATTGTAAGGGAAAATGACACAATCTTAATCAATAACCCTATAGTAAATATTTTAAACAACATCCTATCCCCTAAAAAATTTCCACCCAAAAACCCACCCCCTAATACCAATTCATGGAATGTTCCTCCTACTAATCCTAATAATCAATCTTTAAACACTAATAACCCCAATCCACTAGTTGACACCACTTAAATTCTTAAACAAATAGTGCAACAAATGAACATTATGCAAACATATAATAGTTCTTAAATGATGTGCAATATCATTTATTTAAAATGCTCAATAAACCTCTTATTCTCCTACCTCAAAATAACCAAATTTTTATCCCTCCACCTCTTAGATATATCATGGGAAATACCATTCCCCAACCCATTATATATAACAATATGCTCCAAAATATTCAAAATGAACCTTTATCCCCTTCATTATTTCTATTGATATTGGAAATATCTATCCAACTATTAAATATGATGTGACTAAAGACTCTACATCTTTCCTTAAAACATTTGGTAATCTTTATAAAGAGTGGATTCAAACTAATACCTTCACCACTACCAAACTCTATTTCAAAATATTCATAGGAGATGTATTATAATGGTATAATCAACTCCTTCAACATTTTATATGGAAACTCAAGGATCTAGTCAATTCTCTAGTTAAGGAATTTCAACACAATGATCTTCCTAAAAATTGTCTTGGCCATTTCATCAATGATAAACAATCCCCTTATAAATCATATCATGATTTCATTAAACGATATAAATATTTGGCTCACAAATCCAATCATAACATGACTGATGATAACTTATTTAAACTATTCATAACTTCTTTAACATTATCCTTTTAATATAAGGTTCAAACTTTTTCTCCCCAAACTATCAATGAGTCATTGATCAAGAAAAAAATAAGACTTTTTTATGAAATAGTTTGAGCCCAACATTAAAACCATCAAGGGATCTTTATAAAACTCCACTAATGCAATAAATGGAAATCCTCCTTAAAAAAAACCAATAATAGCCAAAATGGATAATCCTCAAGTTTCCCATACACCCCTAACTATTTAACAAATGAAACAACTTTTATCACCTTCTAAACCTTTCACTTACACCAATAATCCACCTACATGGTATAATCCTAACAATTTTTTTGGTTCCATGCCACTGTTGGTCATTCCCATGAAACATATCATGGGATTACCAAATTTGATATTTATTTTATGTTATGAGATACATTCAATCATGACACTATGATTAAAATATGTCATCATGATTATATGAATACCTATTAAAAGAAACAAGTTACTAAGACTTCTTCCTCTAAACATTTTCTACCTCTAACCCACAACATTCAAATGAGGATATGTGAATATGTGAATGTAGATAAAGTCAACTAACAATGTAAAACCACCCATAAAGATCTTATCACTAAGCTAAAAAACATCACTTGAAAAAAAACTTCTCAAAGACATCATTAATACTACCATACTTTCTAACACAAATGAGAATACACTTCCACAACTAGAACCAAACTACCTCCCTTCCTAACCAAAAAAATTTACCCACTAAACCTTTGTTGGTTCTTCATCTTTTAAATCTCATTATAATTTCTTAGAAGAGATCAAATCTATTCCTTATAAAATAACCCTCATGGAGTTAGTTCATACTTCTCCATATCACCACAAATTCTTAATGACATAATTACAAGACATTGAAGAACCACTTTCTATTGAAGTGGAATAACCTATTCAATATCTTGCACTAACATAAGTAAATACTATTGAATCTATTTATAATTATTCCAAACCCATAGAATTCTTTGAAGAAGATATGATCAATGATGAAATTATTTTTCAAGTTGATGATCCATTTCTTTTCATTAAAATTCAAATTAATACCACCCTTATTTGAAAAAACTTAGTGGATGAAGGGTTCATAATTAATGTTACCTCCCATTAGTTAATTTAAAAAATTGGGTGTACCAAAGAAAACCTTAAGCAAATATGTTTCACATGTCAAGGATTTGATAAGATAAATAAAAAACCACTTGGTTGTATTTGGTACCTCATCACTATTAGACCCAGAACCACATGTACTAATCTCATGGTCCTTGATTTATAATATAATCCTAGGTTACCCATAGACACATAACATGAATGATATTTCTTCCTCAAGTAGTCAATGTATCAAATTCATCCATAATGGTAAATGTTATAAACATGAGGTTGATCCTATTCTATGGAGTATTCAACTATCCAACCCCAAATCTGAATATCATATTCCAACCATTTCATGAATTGATAATGTACCTCTACCTAACTTTGTTAACATGAATCCATATTTGTAAGTCACTCTTGTCAATTTTGATGATGAAAACCAAATGACTTACAAAAAAATTGAAATAATAGTAAGTTAGCTCCTTATATTTTTAGTGGTTTCCTCCTTGTTTAATACCATGAGATTATACCATCCCTCTATTTGATGAGATCACTAAACCACCTCCTCATTTTAATGCACATGAAGCTTATTACACAAAACAAGACTTCGCATGTAATGAATATAGAGTGGTAATATTATTTAAAAATACTTTAACAATGTCATCTCCAAAATTTAGTGATCTAGGTATATCTCTTTTTGATGTTCCTCTAGATATAACATGTACTATTTCCCACACCTATGATGACAACTATATCATGTCTCAAGCTCAATCATGAGACTTAGATTTTAAATAGTACAAAAAAACATTAGCTAGAATACATGTATTTAACTATGATGTCTATATCATTCATATATTAGTTAATATTGAATCAGGACCTGAAAGTCATGTATCTCCCATTAATCATCCACTTTTCAATACCCATTAGGTAGTTGAACAAATCTTACCTCTAACAAATTTAGAAATTCTAGAGCCATTTATACTTTTTATATCACCAAAAAATCCACCAAATTTCATTATTTACAATGATCCTATAGATACCACTAAGGATATCCACCTCACTTTAGCTAAATTTCCATTTACAACATAACCTAATATGCCTATTACCATTCCAACTGACTCTAATCAACCTCAACCAACAAATACACCTACACCTAAAATTACCCTTGATGTTAAAGCAGTATATGTATGATAAATACATTATTAATATGATATCTATGGTAATAAAATAATTGATATCTAAGTAGACGTAGAATACTATGGACCCTTACCCATATTCCCTAGTGATGAATCCATACTTGAGTTACTCCATTCTAGAGAATCTCAACTTCTACGACAACATCATAAACTTGGAAACTTCAAAGGAAAAGCTCCTAATTTTAATAACTTAATTTTCAATATGGACCATAAAACAAATCCTATTTCTTTTATTCTTAATTCTCTATATCCTTTCCAAGATGTAAATGCTATGCTCATTGAATAAACAACAAGAATAGAATATGGTACACCATCATGTCCTAGACCCATCACTATCTCTGACTCACACCCACAAAGCATGATGACTTTAACTTATTCTTTGATAAGTATCACAAAGCCTTTACTTATCCATATGATTATATGCCAAGTATAGACCTTAGTATCATTGTACATAACATCATCACTTACCTAGATGCAAAACCTGATTGACAAAAACAACAAAAATTTCCACTTGAAAATTTCACCTTATTTCATAAAGAAATTATCAAACTTTTGGATGCCAATTTTATTAAACCTATTGACTATTATGAATGGGTATCAAACATTATTTCTATTTTCACTCAATATTTCACCCTTGGATAAGTTGTTTAGTCATTATCCAATTTGAGTGGAACATTAGATTACCTCTAGGCATATGGGTTACTTATAGCAGAGGTAAACCTCTAGGTTTAAGGGCTAGCTCCCTAAATTAGTCTTTGATAGCTTATCACCTACACTAATTTATTTCTTGGATGAAAATGGATAGAAGGATCATAAAGGTAACCTATTTTAATGAGGTGATACACCATATTTATCTCCACTAGACTACCATACACTTGCATTATGAAAGATAACTCATAATATTAGCTTCAAAATCCTAGATTTCTCTAACATAAGTGTTTCAAACATGGAAGTGATATGAATTTAAATTGTCAAGGTGAATGAAAAAGAGTTATGATTTTAGATACTAATGTTACTCCTTGCACTTATATATAGATAAATACACTAACTACACTTCATATGACTTGTTAGATAAGGAAATACTTGCACCAAACATGAAAGAGTAAAGAGAACACAAGGATACATAGTTATCACTTGTCATTCCACTATACACTACTTCAAAAAATTAGACAAGAAGTCATGAACTCAAAACTAGATTATAAATATTTATTTCAAAGGAAAATAGAGTATTCAAACCATCAAGGCTTTACCATACTAGGTGTGGATCATTTACAAAGCCAAAAAGGCTTGCATATATAGAGCATAGGAGAGGAGATAGAAGAAGATAAGTGGAAGGGTCATAAGGAAAAATATCAAGACTTGGAAAATAGTTAAAATTTAAGAGATTGAGTTGGAAAAGAGGTCAAGAATTTGTCATTAACATGTGTCAATCTAAAACATAACACCTTTCTCAAGTTGATGTAGATATCTCCATTGTCTTACTTAGAATTGCCTTGATTATGAAGAGTCACTTGATTAATTTAAACCAACTTAGAATTACCTAACACATATGTAATATCATGGTAATATATAAATAATATCATTTCAAGTCCTTGTATGCTTCTCTAAATGATGATCTTCCTCTTGACACTTGTGTTCACTATATATAGTCATTCATTAGCCTTCTAGTCCTAGTTCATACACTTGTCACTATGATGTCTTATATTTTTCTAAGGAAATTCATTACATATGTGTTAAAAACTTGTTAAATATTTTTTTTTCCCTATATCTATCAAATATATCTCCATGAAAAATAAAACACACTTCTCATAATCACATTTAGGTAGTCACTCTCTTCTCACTATGCTATACAAGACTACCTATAATAAAAATTCTAGCAGAATGGATTCCATGATTAAATGAGTTGAGAGATGAGTATGAGGATTCATATCACATATTTATACACATATCACATAGTATTTCATTCACCTATCCCCTTTCTACATCTGTATAACACCTTAATTCCTATAAAATGGACTAAATCAGGCATGTCCATATAAGTGATGGTAAAAAATAACTAAGTGTCAAATATCTTGAGGGAGTTATAGACATTTGAAAAATACTTTCTTAGTGAATTGACCCATTTTTAATGAATTATATTAATTTATTCTCCATTAGGTTCTTGAGAGGGTTTTAGGAAGGTTTTTTGAAATTTAGACTATTAGTGATGATTCATAAAGGTTAGGCATTCAACCTTCAAAATAATTCCACTAAGATTATATAACCCCCTTCAACTCTCCCCAATTAATTTATGCACCATGAATCTCTTTCATAAATATATGAACAAAATAAAATGGCTCTCTAGCTCCTTCTAAGAATTTTAGGTACCACTGATAGGAATTTAGGCTAAAAATAACCAATCTAGGTTACTCCATTAAAAAATGGTTCCTACTAGCATTATAATTTCCCATAAAATATATCAAAGTTTTTGGAAGTTTCTCATGGTCATATGAATCAATTTAGGCACCTTGAGGTCTTAGGCCTACTATTAGGCCTAGTTTATAGGACTATGTTTCTTATGTGTATGACCACTTATGATGGTTTATAATCGATATAAGTACTCATAAATATCTTAATGCACCAAAATAAACTATATAAATCATCCCATATTCACTCCAAACTCTTTAATTCATCCATATCTTATCAATGTATCATGGTCTTCAGATTGGATTGCCTGTGGAGTGCCCTCTATCTTTAACAAAATAAAGGGAACTTCCCCTACTTATTTGAGTTGAAAGAGACAATGGAAGCCTATTTTATGTCATGGAAACATTTTTTACAAAGTTTAAAATATTTTTCACCTCTTTATAGCTCTGAGTACCACAAACCCTTGAAGCTAACTTTTACGACTGTGACTATATATAGGGTTTAATTGACTAAGTATAAGGTTCAAGACCCAATCTAGTTTAGCTTATGTTTTATTCCCCTTTCCTATTTAAGTCATTTTAAGATATTTTTTTATAATTATGAGAATGGTTTAAATTCACTCACCCCTCTTACACCTCTATCTATCATCAAAACTACATTATCGATTAGCATGAACTAGTTTATGCATGAATCAAACTATAGGTCTGCAATTTAGGAATACAAGGTATTATTATAGGTGCACATTCTTGTTTGAGAACTATGATTACATCTTTTTATTACATATAAGTTCATCAGGTCATTCCATATATGGGTGAGTTCTTTTATTCTTTAGAACCATGCTATCATTCTCACCATCAACACACTAGCTATCATTTTTAAATTATAGTGTTCTAGGTTCAAGTGCACAGCTTTTGAGTGTTTTTAATTGAAACTTGAATATAGTTGAAAGTCACTTAACCCTCATTCTCTTGACCTAGTAGCTTCCTCTTTGTGTTAAAATTTTATCTCTAGGTCTAATCTATAAGAGATAACCATCAAGCTTATCTAGACATCATAGACACTCACCAACAAATGACACATTGTATGAGCAAAATCTCATTCAGAGAAGTTAAGGTAAAAATTCTCATTGTCAAGTTTATAACTCTATGAATCAAGGATCTAAGTCTGACTATATGCAATGGACTTATCATTATCACTATGATATTCTCTATGTTCTCAGGCCTATTTGAAGGTTTCAAATGAGTCAAAACACCTCCAAATCCATTTAAATGTTACTCTACCTTGTTTGCATTGACCTCAGACCATTGTGGTATTCATGCAAGCTTAGTGACTATGTATACAAGTTTAATCTTGGACTATATCTCTTATTATATTTCATGATGTCCTATAATATCAACCTTTATATCAAAATAGGTCACTTATACTACATCATCAACCTTGAACTTTTCTCAAGATCTTCTATCATTCTACCTCCATTGACTACATAGTCATAGCCTTGTGGTCTTACCAGGTTCTCAGCTTATCTATGTGATCAAGGAATCCAGGAAGGGTAGTTAGATCATATGTTAGATTCATAATTAAAATCAAATAAAAATGAAAAAACACAATAGCATGCATAACACTATCTTACCTAGATCAAATGGTGGAGCATGGTGAAGAAACACAAATGAAAAAATCACAACTAAAAATGGAAATAACTCACAAAATTCCTTACCAATTCCTTGAATTCTCTAAGAGGTTTCTTCCTTTGGCTTGCTCAGATTGTGCTCAAGAAATCTTCATCAATGGGTTTTGGCTATCTTCATCTCCTCTTGGCACCATGGTTGGCTTGGATTTTTCTTTGACATGTCTTTAAAATGGCTTGGTTTCACTCAATTTTGGCATTATAACACTTTGTATTTGCTTCATGCCCTAAATCTTGAATTATAACATTACTCTATCCAAGCTCTCTAAATAGAGGCACAAATTCTTTTATTTATAGGTTTTGAAATCAGCTTGGAATGAGTTCAATCATAACCTAGGTTTTCTTAATTACCCTAGTAGATTTAAAAGGTGTCCAAACCTCATGATTAGCATGGAATAGGTGTGCTTTGAGATATTTTGGATTTTGGATAACTCACAAAAGGTAATGATTTCTTCCTAGGATATTCATTAATTTTTGAATTTCCTTTTTGATAATTCATTTAATTTCTCAAGGATGAATTCAATTAGGATTTTATTAGGATTTTCATGTTAATTAATACCTTTTAGGCTTTTGAATATTTTTCAAGATTTAATTTATTTTATTTTTTTGATAAATTGATTTAATTTCATATGATGAAACCAAATTCAAGACATTTAAAAGTTCTTAGGTTAGATGTTCAATGATTGGTAAGAATTGATCTAAAGTTAGGTATGAAGCCATTGGTGGCCACTTTTAGGTGTCTAAAGTTTGCCCCTGTTTGGGAAGGAAATGCAATATGTAAACATAGTAGCGTCTTCTCAAAGAATAAAAATGTTATTTTTGCTTAAGACTTCAATGACAATGGATGAACTATAGGGTGCCCCTTCAGGGGAGTGATTGGAAAAGGGGATGGAAAATGGTTGCTCAAAAAAAGGAAATGAGTGGACTAAACAAATGAAAAGTGATGGGGTGACAACACAATGATTTTCTCATAAGAAACCAAAACCATTGAGAATGTAGGTGGGATGTGTTGGGTGAATATTTTGTCATCAACTAACTGACGACAAAATGGGTATATCAACCACAACACAAGGAGATTTATACAGTAAAATAGGTATGTCTACCATAGCATAATGAGATTAAACTCTCCTCTCATCAAGGTGAGGTTCCCTATAAACTACTAAATACTAATATAAACTAAAAATACAATCAGGGGTGAAATCATACCATCCATCTCTCTTTTTTTAGAGATGATGTTCACAAAGTAAAGGAAAATTCTTGGGTTATTGCTGAAGGCATTTCTCTTCTTTCAGAAATGATGTTTATAAAACTAGAGGAAGACTTCTTGGGTAGTAATTGTAACCACAAGAAACCCACGAAAGCACAAAGTCTTTCATTGCTTCTCTCACTGATTCAGGACAAAGTAACATAGTAAAATTAAGTGCAGCCCAAAGTCTCCACTTGAAACTACAATACAGTAAAAGATTATGAAGGATAAGGGGAGTTCAAAGTCTCTCCAATATCATTTAAAATGAAACACAAAACACATAAACTAAATACAATTATAGTAGCACAAAGTCTCCCATAGTTAACTTCAAGACATCTTCCAAATTATTTCCACTAGTTCTACTTATTTGATTAAATGGACAAGATTGTATTTAGGAAAAAGACATAAGAACAATTTCCTAGATGACACAGGCTATTTCAACACAAAGTTTGAAAGGTTACTTTCTTTCTCATTCATTTGATAAAATATGATTAACAATCTGAGCTCAAAGTCTCAAGAATGCCTTTCAATTTGGGTAGAGTTTTGCTTCTGATAACAAAGAGATCTCTCTATAAATTACTATGAGATTACAATATATAGCAACCAAAGAAATACTTTGGTTCTTGTTTCCATGAAATGGCCCATGCTGTATTCAATGCATTTAATGCATTGGAAATTCTGTGAAGGGGACATGTTGGATCAGGTCATTAGCCTTATCTTTAGCATTTTAAATTATATCGAATATCTCCTCCAAAGTATGGGCCACTTGGTCTTCTTTAAGATACTTACATGGCTATCCATTTGCCTTTACTCAATGAAGAAAAATAGGCCACATCTTTGAATGCTTTCACTCTCTGATGTCCACCTGGTGGACTGTTCCACCTACTGGAATAACTCTTCTATATATATTTCTAGATCCTATTTAACTTTCCATTTTTCCTTGTTATATTTTGTCTTTTCCTAGTGTTCTGAGCTCTTGGTCTCTCTTCTCACTTTCTTTTGGCTCCTTCTTTGGATGATCACTGAGTTTGTTCCAGGGTCTGCACCTATTTAAAAATCAATGTTTATTCTTTTGTCCTAAATTTGATGTCTATGGGGACATCACTAGTCACTTGAACCATTTTGAACCTTTAACCTTTGAAACTTTTAGAATGCACTAGTTCAATGGTTCAATAGTTCAATAGTTCAGGTGGCTCAATCAGTTCGGTGGTTTAATATTTCTTGCAAAGAGCCGTGTTCACTTAGTCTTTTTTATGAGTTCAATATATCATTGAACCAACTGTTTGAACCATTCACTTGAACCTTCTACTAGAATCTTTTGCCAGAATCATTCGCTCAAACTTTGAACTTTGAACTCTTTGAAGCCTTTAAACTCATTAAACCTTTGAAGCACTTTAAAACTTTGAAGCGGGGTTCAATGGTTCATCAGTTAAATAGTTCATTAGTTCAGTGATTCATTCCATATTATTGAACTCTTTTGAACCCTTTGAACTCATTGAACCCTTTAAACTCGTTGAAGTGGAGTTCAATGGTTCAATGGTTCAATGATTCATTACAACTCTTTGAACCCCACTAATGAACCTTTTGATTAAACCTTGGCATTGAACCATCCTTGTAATTTTTAGGAAATGCCTTAAGTGTTTTGAACTTTTCTTTGTGAAAGCCCACCTATTGAACCTATGATTTCCTTAGCTAAAAAGGCTTGAGTAATTTAATAGCTTGACTGCTTAAAATATTTTTTGAGAAAGGAAGAGATCATTTTGGCCTACAAGACCAAAATGGTCGACATGTTGTCCACAAAAACAAGTGATGGATTTTGGGAACAATAAGATGATGTACAATGGTTTTCCCAAAGGTCATTATAAGCATTATACCCTGATAGTGGCAAACATGGTATGATTACATAATGATTTTCCCAAAGGTAGTTATAATCATTGAGAATATTGAGCTACCCAAGTTAGGATAGAAAATAGGATGCCCTAATTGGGTAGAATAAAGTGAATGATTTACCCAAAGGTGGTTATAATCATTAATGCTCAAATTGGTGATAATGCAATGATTTATCCAAAAGTGGTTAGAATCATTGAGATTGTAGATGGGATGGTGTATAATGATTTTCCCAAAGGTAGTTATAAGCATTGTACCTCAATCATGGTAAAAAATATTGATGGTTGATGATTAAAAACATGATGATAACTTGATAAAGATGATAAATATGAATTGGGACAACCTAGTAGTAGGGAGATGCTTGTCCAAACTAACAAAGGTAAAAATTATTTCATTGTTTAATTACTTTATTTGGGATATGATTGGGATTGGATCAAGAATTATGTTGATTCTAATGTTGAAGAGATATTGATGTTGCATTGCTATGTAGAATTATCGATGCTGATTTTTATTATAGCATGTGATGGCAAGTATCATGATAGAACACCATGAGGACTTGGCCAAAATATGCATGAAGACTTACTCCCAATATCTAATACTTAATTAAAAATAATACACCAATTACAAAAACTATGATGATAATGTTGACATATGAATATGGATAGATTCAATAATAAGTTCACAAAGAAACACCCAATGAATGTACATAGACTTAAATCAAGGAAATGGTACTGAGAGTAAATGAATAGGCACATAAACAAATAAACAAACAAACAAAAAGAAATAAATAAACAAACAATGGTTAGTCACAATGTTCATACAAACAATGTGACACAAAAAAGATGATGAATATTTCCCCTATAAAATAGGTGATAACTTAACAAATAAACAAGATGGGATAATAGAAGAAAAGGAAGTCAGTGACCGAGTTGTCTCCATATGCACTAGACTAGTGGATACTACCTACATAGTTCTATGGATGTGATGATCCAACAAAACTTTATGCCAAATGTAGTTATCCCAAGATATGGGATAAAATAAAATGATGATGATCAAAAAATAAACATGATGGATGTAATAGAAGAATAGAAATGAACTTGCAAAATAATGAGAGCATGGGATAAAAATACCAAAAAAATGGGGAAACTAAGTGACAAGTGATTTTTTATGACTTAGTGAGGGTTCCTAGAATATTTAAGGCAAAGAAATGGTCAATGTTTTTGGTTTTTTTAAATCAATTTTGCAAATATTTTTATAATTTTGAATTATCTCAACTCAATCAAGAATGATGAGATGGTAAACAATCTAAGCTCACAAAATAGTGAGAGCGTGGATAACTAGAAATTTTTCTCATAATATAGTGAGAGAATAATGGTAAAGTGGGACTAAGATTACCTTAAAAAGTATTGAGTACTACCCACATAGTCCTAAAATGGCCTCAATTCATATTAGTTCCACCTTACAGTAGAGGAATCTTACTAGTGTAGTATCCAATTCAAGCATAACAAGCATAGTTGGCATAGAGGCATAGTACAACATAGGAATGGTAAGTTGGTATGTCAATGCACAATAAACAAATGTTGCCCCTAGTTTTTGCATAGGTGATTATAACTAAGATAAAACTAACTAAATTGATCTAATTCTTCATGCTAGAATCATGAAACTAATGAATGAACCAAGGTCAAATGGGATATGTGGGGAGTGATCAAAACATGTTAAGTTGATAAAATGAAATGGTAGGATGGATAAGTGATAGGCAAAGTGATTAGATGGTAGGTTGGTATGGTACAAAGAATAATGTTGATAATATGTTAAGAGGGTTGTCCCCAAGTGATAAGGAGAGGTAGGGTATGGAACAATGGCAAAATAATGGAAAATGAAAATGGAAAGGTATATGTCAAATAGCAATGGTATTATACATGTTTTTGGCTTAGGTGTAGTAAATGATTCCATTGTTCCTGTTGATGTGGAGATGCATGTCTTGATCAGTAAATGATATAACTAGAATAATCAATCATAAAAATTTATATCCCACACCTCATCTAAATAGATTCTCTATCAAAAACTAGCTATAGATTTGGATGTCAATAATATTGTTGTGATCTTCGTTGTGCATTGATTCTGATTCTTTCAAATGTCAAGACAAGGTATCTTTGTAGCCTCTACAAAGGAAATTGTGGCCAGTGATGGTAAATATGGATAAATGTTGGTTTATAGGTTTATTTATGAAATATAATGTTGGATGATAATGGAATGTATAATGGGTGAGAAATAAATGAAGATCAATATTTTTAGGCATATACAATGTTGTTGATTTCAAATTTAACATAACTTTGGATGTGGTAGGGTCAAATAATTTTGAATATTTTCTCAATATGACCACCATATTTTTTTGTTGTTTAGGCTTGAGAGTAGCTACCATTTGATTAGGTTGTAAATTGGAAGCTATGTTGATTTGATCTTTGATAATGTCTTCATCATTTAGTGAAGAAATTTTGTGCACAGTTATTGGTGCCTCAGAGAGTTTTTCACCAATGAAGTTATCTTGTTTTTCCCATAGCACCATTGAGAAGGTTTCACTAAGGAATGTTGAATTTTGACTTTGATTGTCTTCTAGCACATTCAAAAATGTTTCACTAGAAGATGTTAAGTTCAAACTTTGATTGTCCCCTAGGACCTTCAAAAAGGTTTCAATAGAATATTATTCTTCTTCTACATAAGTTCGGTCTTGGCCTCTTTAAATTGGAAGCTATGTTGATTTGATCTTTGATAATGTCTTCATCATTTAGTGAAGAAGTTTTGTTCACATTTATTGGTGCCTCAGAGAGTTTTTCACCAATGAAGTTATCTTGTTTTTCCCATAGCACCTTTGAGAAGGTTTCACTAAGGAATGTTGACTTTTGACTTTGATTGTCTTCTAGCACATTCAAAAATGTTTCACTAGAAGATGTTAATTTTAAACTTTGATTGTCCCCTAGCACCTTCAAAAAGGTTTCAATAAAATATTATTCTTCTTCTACATAAGATTGGTCTTGGCCTCTTTAATGTTCTTCAACTTATATGTCACCATGGATGTAGTTTAACAAGGTGTGATTCTATCAGTCCTAATCGACACTTATGGGAGATGAAATGGAAATAATATGGCTATGTTGGTTGATGTTAATGGAATATGGAATGGTAATAAAAAGGGGAAAGGTTACACATTCCTCATAGAATATACTAGGATAACTTGTGTTGATGTTAAATTAATCATCCTTAAAAACCATAGAAGGATCACAAATGTATTCAAATTAATCTATTATGCATGCATAACCAATGTTGTAATAACCATGAATGTATTCTAATTTTGAATCTAATTCTAACTCAATGAACCCTTAATCTAATGTCAAGACTGATGTTGATTCTAATTTTGATGTTAAATTTGATGTTAGTTCAAGAATAGAACCTAACTTCAATTCTAATTATTTATCTAATGTGGATGTTACTTTAATGATGTCTTGTTGGATGTCTATTTTTGGACAATTAATGGCCTATGATGGCATGATGGGCTCCATAAAGACTAATTTTTCAAAGTGAGACTCGTCAAAAATGGGAATAGGGTCAAGATACAACTCCTCATAGATTGGCTTGTCAAGGGGAGGCTCTTGAAAAATAGGCCTAGGAATAAAAGGTGATCCATCATAGGTTGACTTATCAAAAATTATTGGTGTTAGTAGAGGTTCTTGATATAAAAAAACATACTAAGGATTAGGATAGCTAAGTTTTATTATACTACACAAGATAGTGTAGAGAATTCATATTTAATAAAAGTATGTTAGAGAGAAATTATCATGTAATAGATAAGAATTAAGATTAACCAGAGTTTCCTTAGGGTCTGTGGAGCATTTGGATTACATTAAATAGGATTAAACCAAACATTAAACATATAAATGAATACAATAAATAACATAATAAATATAATATCTAACCATAACAAAAAGTCTACAATGATCTCAACAAAGGTTCATCATCTTCTTCATAAAAGCATATATATTTATAGTCATTTGTAGTTCCTAACTATTCACATTCTTCTCATACATTCATGCCAAAAAAAGGGTGTTGTTCATCTTATATCCTTTTACAACTCATGGAAGATATAAAAAAATACATATATCTGACAATTTGATACATAATGCATGAATATCCAAATAATATCTTGTGGGTCTCTACTTATCCATTTTCTTCTCCCAAAACTTTCTTGAACTTAAAATATTACCTCATCTTGAGATAACATCATAGGTTCATCTGAGTATGTGCTAAGAGAAAAAGCTAAAAAATTGGGTATACTAGTAAAAGTCATAGTAATCACTCAAGATGTCATTTTTTGTTTTCACCTCTTGTGCACTACTTAGTTGCCCTTTCAATTTTTCAACTAAGTAGCATACCAACCTACCACCCTTTTAGGTTTTCAATAGGCTAGTATAATTAGGTGGCCACCCTTTATGGGTTTTCAACCACCCCATCTCCACTTGTCTTACTAATCATCTAATACAAAAACAATGTGTTCAAAATTTAATAAAATTTTGTGCATTGTACAGTATTCAACTAGAAGGGTGTGGCATTACTAAGGAAGGAAATTGTCTAGTAGTATCTTTAGCCCTAGATTGAGTAACTATGTACTATGTAATTTCTTGTTGGGGCTTATATGGTGGCTTGTAAATAAGAACATTGAAAATCTAGGCCACCTTACTATAGAATGGATCTATGTCATTTTTTAATGTATGCTAGTCAATCATCACTTCCTGGACCATGTAGATTAGGATGTGCATTGGTGTGTAGCATCTAATGAGATCCTTTAGGTTTGATTCCTTAGTGGTAATAATGTATGCCTTTTTATCATTGACCTTTAACTAGATTTTGGTGCTCAACTAATCTAGATTTTTTATATGACATTCTACTTGGAGACCTATAAATGCATTACAGCATAGGCCTTACTACTAGCTAATGAGTCAATTACATACATTATCCTTGTCATTAAACTATTCTTGAAAATCAAATTTATTTTCATCCATTGATGTAATCTAATTATACATGGTTATCTTGACCATTATAGCTATGATGAATTATGTGCTAGAATTGGTGATAGAATTGTTAAACTACTACTTCTAATCTAATAGACTACATGTGACTTGATGAGCTTAGAGGGCTACAATGTCAATTATGCTTTGATACTCCTCTAGTAGAGTAATCAAAACAAAATCCTCAACTTTCATATATTAGACCAATGTGTTAATTACATAAAATTATTGTGTTGTGTACCATTCCTTTGTGAGATCTGAGACCAAAGTCTTGAGTCTATTATAGTCAAACATCATTTGGTCCTCGTTTACTCAAGAGGCCAAGTCTGGGAAAGTGTCTTCAATCATCTTCTCCACTTCATGAAGGTGACCCCTGAGCTTCACATTCTCTACCTTTGATTGATCCTACTTTTTCTCGAGGGAGGTGGCCTTTTGTGTGATGGACTCATGAAAATCTATGTTACCCTCCAATTGATTCTTTAAATTCAACCATGAGACATCAAGTGAGGCCTCTTAATTGATTGAGAGTGTGTAAAATGTGCTAGTAGGTGTTGTAGGTTCTAATCATGGCATGATGACTAGTGGGAGTGAAAATGTAGTGTATCAAGTAGTGATTGAGGGGACATCCCAAATCCAAACACTTCCTAGTGGAATTTATAGTAACTATGATCATGACTATATTGTGGGAGTTGCTTGTTGTTATGTTGTGGTTTTGCAACAAGCTTACTTTGCTATATATCATATTCAACCATATTCCATTTGGACTCCTCCTTCTTGTCATGTTTATTTTTCTTGACCTCTTCTTCCCTCTTATTTTTCTCTTCCTATTCCTCTTGCTTCCTTTTTTCTTCCTCTTCTTTCTTATTCTTCTCTTCTTCTTCATTTTTCTCTTTCTTATTTCTCTCATCTTCTTCCTCTTTATTATTTTTCTCTTGTTCTTCCTTTTTCCTATACTCTTCTTCTTCTCTTTTTTTTGATTCTTTTACTAGGTTCGTATCCTTGGCTTGTTCCTATGTAGCTTCTTCATGTGCCTATGCTTGTGCTTGTGCCTACACTTGTTATTATCATAGGGATTCATCATCCTCTTCCTTCTTCTTCCTAGTATAATTTTATACTTACTACTATGCATGGACTACTACATCTTGTTTCCTCTTTTCTTCATCCTTTTCCTTCTTCTCTCTCTCATATGCTTGATTTTTTGCATTAGCTACTTATTGATCCTATTTGGCCCTTTCCATGGCCTTTTGTATGTTCTCCTCTATATCCTTATGGCCTCAAATTCTTAGGCTCATTGTATTGCATTTTGTTGTTGTACTTCATCTTTATTTCTCTTATTTTCTTCCTTCATCTACTGGTGTTCTTTTATGCAAGAAAATTCTTCCTTAGTGACCTATTGTTCCTCTATTATTGGTTGTTTTGGTATAATATCCTCAACCTATTAAACCTATGATGATGGTGGTGAATCAATTAGTTATACCTCCAAACTTGGAACTTATGATTTCCTCCTCCTGATCGTGTCCAATTTGTGTTTGGGTGGTGGTGTATAAGTTTCAAGAGTAGGTTATACTTCCTTTCTAGTAACTGATTGACTAATTGTGTGTTCTTCCAAGGTAGTTGAGACCCTTACCTCTTATCATGTTCAAGGCCTATGCACAAGTTGTTTATGGATCTCTCTAGAATAGGTACAAAAATTTCTTTAGATATAAAGTTTGGTGCAAGTTGTGGATTAAATAAGTCTATTATATGATGGATTTTCTAAGTTTCTTTTCAAACTATGTCCATAATGGTGGAAGGTGGGAAAAATGGGAGGTCCACCTAGAGCTCTAAAAGAACCTTATTTTTTGCATTAGCTACTTATTGATCCTATTTGGCCCTTTCCATGGCCTTTTGTATGTTCTCCTCTATATCCTTATGGCCTCAAATTCTTAGGCTCATTGTATTGCATTTTGTTATTGTACTTCATCTTTATTTCTCTTATTTTCTTCTTTCATCTATTGGTGTTCATTTATGCAAGCAAATTCTTCCTTAGTGACCTATTGTTCCTCTATTATTGGTTGTTTTGGTATAATATCCTCAACCTATTAAACCTATGATGATGGTGGTGAATCAATTAGTTATACCTCCAAACTTGGAACCTACGATTTCCTCCTCCTGATCGTGTCCAATTTGTGTTTGGGTGGTGGTGTATAAGTTTTAAGAGTAGGATATACTTCCTTTCTAGTAACCGATTGACTAATTGTGTGTTCTTCCAAGGTAGTTGAGACCCTTACCTCTTATCATGTTCAAGGCCTATGCACAAGTTGTTTATGGATCTCTCTAGAATAGGTACAAAATTTTCTTTAGATATAAAGTTTGGTGCAAGTTGTGGATTAAATAAGTCTATTATATTATGGATTTGCTAAGTTTCTTTTCAAACTATGTCCATAATGGTGGAAGGTGGGAAAAATGGGAGGTCCACCTAGAGCTCTAGAAGAACCTTCTTGTGGACTTTTATTATGTGCACTACCTTCCAAAAGAAGAATTATTTTTATTCCTCCTTCTCATATTAGTCTTTATCCATGTCTACTAGCATGGAAAGGTAGACTTCCTACTCATTTATGCCCATTTGGATGAGATCATATGAATTGGCTATCTATAGCACCTTCATATAATCCTTCTATGTTACAATGTTTCATGTTGTTCACTTTATAAAAGGGGATGCCTAATGAGGATCTACTTTACATTTCCCCTTATGTTGTTATGGGTTGGATGTTAGCTTTGTTTTTTGAGTGGCAGGAAGATTTGCACTAGGTGGTATGGATTGTAAGGGGGTCATATGCCTAGATGCAAACTCTTTTTGTTGGGACACTTTGGCCTATGTAATATACATTATCACAAATAAAGGGATAATTTTTAATGGTGATCATGGAACCTCATGAATGATTATAAAGATTCCATTGGGAAATAGAGTGGTTGTGGCATGATAACCTAGGTACTAGAGGACATCAATTGAGACTCAGGGATGTGTGGTGATGAGGTCTAGGCACTCCTTCCACCAAGCTTTGAACTTTCCTTCATGTGTGAGACCTCCATAATCTTGCATTTAGGTGAGATTATGAAATTGTTGCATCAACTAGTAGTCTATGTCTAGGTGTACTTCTCCCTTTGGTGAATTTTACTATGTGAAGTGAATCAGGAAAATTAAGAACTAATACTAGAATGTTTGCTTAGGTGAAATGAGGTATTTCTCAATATTTGTGAGTATCTCTTAGATGAAATACTCTATCTAGTTAAACTATTCATTCTAATGGACCATCTTGTGATCAATTTCCATGACACCCTTTGGAATTTGCTTGGTAGACTTGGTCATCTGCCAATATCTTCTAGTGATACACTAAAAAAGAATGCATACTGGTTCATCTAGGATTTCATCAATGGGAATCCCTTTGTTGGATCATACATATAGATCCCAAAATTCTTACAAGATGGGAGGCATTTTTGTCTTATATCAAAACAAAGAGTCTACTTATATAGGCATGCCCAAAGCTTTGGCCATAACTTGTGTGTTGACTACCATAGTCTCATTCAAACCCAAATAGATTGTGCCCTCATTATATCACCCAAGAAATACTTGAACAATTTTTCCTAGGTTTCCAAATGTGGGAAATCTTAATAGGAACTCAATGTCTATGTTTTGGAATTAGTGGAGAGTTACGAGGGTGAGTAGTTATGTAGCATCAACAAGATTAGGGTAAAAGAATTTGTTTTCATCTTGGTGGATGTAATCAAATGGATCTTGGTCACTATATTTCATTTGTTAGAGATCCATATTTCCACCCATAGCTTATTTTTGTGCATCAATGAGAGCCTTGATCATTAGTGAAGCATCCATAGCTGTGTTAAAGACAAATTTAAAATTCTCTTTATTCTATGCAAAAAAATATCTTAGCTCTTTGATAGTTACATCTTGTGAAAAACATGTTCAAGGATGAAATGTCAACTTGATATTCAAACTTGGATTTTATATAATTTGTGCCTATTACGGTCCACATCAAAATTATGCTTAACTATCCACTCTTCTTGAATTCTATGGTGGATTTGGAAAATCAATATCTGATCTAACTATTAAAGTAGTTAATCATTGGTGCATGTGTGGAATTATTCCATTATGAACTTTGGTATTCATACAAGGGTATGATCAAGTGATGTTAACAAGCCATTGATTCGTTGAAGATCACATCCATCAACCCATAGATCTAAAATTTACTTTTATTGGATGGTCATTATCTAATTTATATCTTATTGATGTGATGTTTCCATATATTTATTAAACTTAATATTTTTCACTTTCTCCTCTTTTAATTTTTTGGAGACACATGTAGATCCTCCTACGCATGTCTAGCATACATGATGCTTGGTCCTTATAATTTGACAATGTTATTTCTGAGATCATCTAAAAATAAAAAAATAGAAAAGAAGCACAAACATAAATCATGAAAAATAGGTAAGTCCTAATCTACATGGTGATACTTAGCACCCACTCAGATTATAGAATGAGATCAATTAACTATTGGTGGTAAGGATTAATCCTATAGCCATTTACCTACCCTAGTAACATAGTTCCCTTTTTGTGTTAGGTCATGTATAATGTAGGTTCCTTTCCATCATATTTTTAGCTTTCCCAAGAATTCTCTGAATTTACTATCATATAATAAAACTGGTTGATCCATATAAATTCTTTTTGGCACAAGTTCCTATCATGCCATGCTTTCTAACTCTACTTGTGCACTTCTTACATCTACATTTATTTGCATCTAAACTTATCCATCCAATTTATTTCTAGGATTTATTTAGTAAGAGACTCATGATCTTCGAGTCGTATGACCATGGCAATGCATAGGCTAGGTACTAAGTATTCCATTGGCATGACTAATTTGAGACCATACACCAACAAGAATGACATAAATCATGTTGCCCTTTTGTAATGTGTGTAATATGCCCATAAAATCATAGGAATTTAATCTTCTTAGTCATCCCACTTAATGTTATATATCTTTTTAAGAATTTTTACTAGTACTTTATTGGAAGCTTCAGCTTGGCCATTGGCTTCCAGATGATATATAGTAATTTTATGATGAGATTTCATAAATTCTTCAATCATAGCCTTGATGGTATTATTTATAAGGTGATTTCCTCTATTATTGACTATATTTATATGGCATATGAACCTTTTAATGATGTTTTCATATAGAAACTTTGTTATGTCCTTCAAACCATAATTAGGTGTTACGGTAGCTTCAACCCACTTAGTAAAACAGTCTATCATTGTAATGATATACCTAGATTTTCTAAATTTTCTTGATGGTTTGATAGCTTTGACAAATTAAATGCCCCATTATTTAAAAGGTTACTTATCTAATAGAGTCTATAAAGGCATCTCATCTTTCTATAGTGGTTTACCAATTCATTGGTAGATGTTATAGTGTTGCACAACTCTATGTGCATCATAGAATAGATTTGGCCACCATAATCTACTCTATAAAATCTTTATAAATTGTAGCCTCTCCTATGAAATGTCCTCTTATGACTCCTTAGTGTGATTCCTATAATATTTGAGGTTGTTCATGTTCTAAGACAACCCTGCATAGAACTTTTTCCTTCCCTAAGTGATACAAAATCCCATTAATGATGGTATATGGTAGGGATCTAGTAACAAACTACTTCTTATCATGCTCTTGATAGTGCATAGGGAAGACCCATTGATCAAATAAGTTGGAAAAGGCTTCAAAAATTTTAAGAATCATAGAGACATGGAAAAGGTGAGCATCAAGAGAGTCTTCTTGTAATTCTTCTAGTTCTTCACCATTAAGAATGTGGTTGAGATAGTCTCTCTTTCTAATTTGATATTTATATGAAAATGAAATTATTGAAAAAAAATTAACCATCAAAAGATGAATCCTCTTACCATCAGTTTATTGACTAGATACTATGGGGCTTGAAGATTAATGAAGATTTCAAACTATGTCATTAGCAGATACTGCTAGAATTTTTGAAGTGTGAACATAATGGCTAATGATTCTCATTTTGTAGTTGTATATTTTTTTCTCTATGTCAGATAGTTTCCTACTAGTAAAATTAATAGGATGTTCTATCACACCATCTCTAGTTTACAAAAACATAGCACTGATTGTGATTCTTAAAGCATCCATATGTATGTGAAAAGGTTTGCTCCAGTCTAGAAAAATAAGTATATGTATAGTAATTAATCTCTACTTTAGCTTGATGAAATATTTTTGGAATTTTAAAGTCTAGATAAACTTCACATTCTTACATAGTAAAGATTCTAATAGAGATGAAATGGTTGCATAAGCTTTGATGAAATTATGATAGTAGCTTGTATGCCCCAAAAAAGAGTACACTTCAATGGAACTAATAAGTGGATGCATAATTAGCATTATTGAGATTTTACCCTGATATACTAGAATACCTTTGCTACATACTACATGTCTAATAAAAACACCAAAAGGTGTGAAAAATAAACCTTTCTTTAAATTTAAAGTGATGCATAGAGCTCAACATCATTCCAACATTAGACATAACTTAGATAAGTTTTCTTTGAATAAGGGAAAAATGGCCCAATCATCCAGATAAAACTTCAATAAGTCATGAATAAAATCCTTGAATTTTGTAACCACTACCTGAGAGAACACTACAAGTGTGTTCTTAAGGCCAAAAGGCATGACCTTGTATGCAAAAGAACCCCATTCTATTGAAAAAGTCATTTTGGCCTAATATTCTTCTATGATCAGGATCTGATGATATCCACTAAAACCATCTATGAAAGAATATGCACTATTTCTTGCAATATACTCAAAAACTTTGTCTATGAATGGTATCAAAAATGGATCATTTAAATAGGCATTGTTCAAAATGTGATAGTCGACACAAATGTGCATTTCTCCTATTTTCTTAGGCTGAACTACCATGGGCCTTACCCAATATACTTTTTCCACTAGATATATTATTCTTTAATCATATATTATATCCTATTCAACCTTTACTTTTAGCTTCATATTTGGATTGAGCTTATATGGCCATTTCTTGATCGGCCATGTGTAATCCTTCAGTTCAATGTACATCTTGCCAAGAGATGGGTTAACTCCTTAAACCTCTAAGAATTTAGTGGAAAAGACATCTTGGTAATCCTTTAGAAGCTATAGAGCTTCTAAAATTTTAGTTTCCATCTAATAGTCACCTATACTTACCAATTTTGGAACCTCCTCTATTCTGATGTTAGCGACATGTTTTTTGATAGGCTACTAATAAATTTTATATTTTTATTCAAAAATAGATTCTTCTATCCTCATTTTCCCTTCTTATTTAGGGATTCATATGCTACATAGCTTATCTTCTTCATTTAGTATTGTACTAATGTCCTTGAGTGGTTTAACAGGTCACTCTAAATTAAATAAATCATTAAGATTTAAATCACCATCAGAATCAGAATCCTAAATATCTTCTAACTCATCTTGTATTTGGTGACATGGCTATTTTAGAGATTGTTCTTTGTTCTTAGAAACCTTGCATATTTTTATATTTTGAGTTAAGATCAAAGTCTATGTTTTTCTACGTAATGGATTTTTTTCGAGTGCTCAAGCCTTTTGTACACCCATGGCATAAAAAATACTTGAGTTTTTTCAATGCATTATAGACTAGATTATTTTCATCTTAAAACACAAAGGTTTGTATAAAATCACTCTACACTTGATCCCAATGCTTGGTCTCTTTTCTACATTCCTAGTGCATGTACCATGTTGTTGGTAGTGGAGTGAGATTATAGTGGAAAATGTGAACTCAATACTTTGGTGTGACATGTTCCTCATTCCAAATGTCAATATTTTATGTATATGAATTTTAGGGAACTCACCTTCTTAAAATAATGGCTAATAGGTGTAAATAAATCATGGTACCTAAAATCTACTAATCATGAGCTCATAGACATCATCTCATTCTAGTTAGTTATCTCGAAGAGTTACCCACCATGTCACTAAAAATCCATTTATATCATAATTTAAAGCACTAACCTATTGATTGATGGCTGGAATATGGACTTCAACCAAAAAATTAAATCATTGGTGTCCTCAGTTGCATAGTACACAGGGAATTATTACTCATACCCAAAGACCATTTGTATTGGTCAAAGTTTGTGATCTCCTCGGGCCTAGTTAAGGAGGTGAGAATTTAAGTCACCACTAATATATTATTTTTTTTAGTATGTTAAAGTGCCTTCCCTTGTTGGATATATGTATTCTTTCATGTGATCATCAACTTCATACAGGAAATTAACTTTGGACCAACTAGGAGATTTTATAGACATAGAGGCACATTCTTCAATGATAAACTAATTTACCACTAGCTATGTGGTTATTATGGGCATCCATTATTCCAATGTTTTTAATTATTAAGTGAGTAGTGAATATACATGAGGTTTGGTATGCTATTATAAGAAGTTGCATTCAGTTTTGCACAGAGATTTTGGATTTTCCTCTAAATTTATCTTCATCCAACTAGTTTCTTGTGGAACATATGGATAATCTAATTTAGCTAGAATTATGTAAAGATCGTGCACCCTATTGAGAGAGATGACAACACATTTATCACCTTGATGTGCCTAAAGATGATTTTGCATTGTATTTATAGTCATTTGACCATCATATGCCCACGTTTTACCTATCATCACATGGTAGTGTGTTTTTGTGATCTTCATGTTAATGACTTCAAAGTCACCTCATAGATATAAGTTGACAACTTTTATCTTGACATATTTTAGTCTACCAATGGACTCAACTTTTCCATAATTAGCAAGGCTTAAGGTTACTAGGTTGTAGCGTAAAGCTAATCATCTAATATCTTCCCATGTAGATCAAGGAACCATATTAACTATGCTACCAAAATAAAATATATAATTCAAGATATCATAAAAATCAATCTAAATATAAATATGTGCATCAACATCTCAGGGCTTATTTTTATTAATATACCAAACTAGTTTTTCTAATTTTGATTGGCATATTGCACACATTCTAGAAGATTATGCAATAGATTTGTGATGTTTTATGATATATCTTCATTGAGTAAAGTACTCAAAAGTTTCAAGAGATCTATAATCATAGTGACAACTCCATCTTGGTTCATAATTCACATTATCTAAATGTATATTTGTGCATCTATTACTATAGTATCACCATCGGTAGTATCATGATGTTGAATGTTTTTCAGCATCTATACAACTTCATATATGAGGCTCTTCTCTATGGTTGGGTCTAGATATTTATCCTATTTATTTTTTCTGATGCCCTAATCTTAAGTCATCTCAAGTAAAGGTAGCCCTTATTCCATGTGCTATTTTCATGTAACGAAATTAAAAAATGCATTTTATTTAGGATTTTCACTTACCATATTCACATTTTGGATGACTTTTTTCTTTCTTTGTTATCTAGAATAGGGAAATCTTTTGTTTCATGTTAGTCAAAGATTTTATAGTATGTGCAATATGATTATCTTTGTAGGTTCATCAGGAAAAAAAATTGGACATTATTCTATTCTCAACATAGGTAGCATTAAAGGGGAATCTACTTGTATTTATTTCCTCTAACACCTGGTATCCTCTTCTATAACTACCATAACCTCCTCTATTAGAATGATATCCACCTCGATATCCTTCTTGTTATTGTGAAGTGTTCCATTACTTGTGTTGATAATTTTTATCACCAATTATGAATTATTATTGCATAACTAGTGTGGTCCAACTCATTTATTTTTGTTATTTTATAGGTGAGATCCATGGTGTTGTATACTAGTATTAATGAGATGGAGTTTTTCAACTCAGTGAAGGAGGGGTTCAGCCAGACTATGAGGTTGATACTATGGTGAACTTGGAATCCATTATGGATCTATTTGGGTTTTATAACCTTTATCAACCTCTCAACTTGGGATTGTTTGCTTCACCAAAGAGATTCATTATACTACAATGGTAATACATTTTTGGAGATGACCTATTTAAGCTCCTATAAATCCCTATAGCTATTCTCATTATGGTTAGAAAACTTATATAAATTGTAATACAAACTCTATGGATTCTTTATATATTTTTGTATAAGTTGGCATTATGTTATGGCATGCCCTACTACTCAGTAGAGTTTATAGAATTATGTCTTGACTTTCAGATAATCATTTTAGTAGTGTCCTTCTTTTCCATACTCTATACACAATATATTTAATTTAGGATTATCTACCTCATGGAATTACTCCATTTTTTCATCAAATTTTAAAGTGTATTTTCAATTTTTGAATTAGTAATAGGGGATTTTCCATAATCTTTAATTTTTGTATGCATAGTGTAGCAGCTATAGCATCTACTTTTATATCATATTGAGTATGTGTAGTGGAAAACCAAATATTAGTTCACATTCCTTAAACAAACCATGTTGCTTTGTCTTTATTTATTAAATCAAATTCTACCTTATTCATTACATCATAGAATCTATGATCATAGTCACAGATCGATTCTCTAGACTTTTGCCTTATTTCCTTTAGGGCCTGTATAGTCTAACTAGTGCATTTATTAATCTTAGATTCTGTGATGAGCCAATTCTAAATGTCTTTTAGAATTTTTTATTGAATGTCTTTTTTGTATATGAAATTTAATGCTCTCTCAACTAGGGCCCCTATTAATTCACACTTTTGAAAATTTTCATTAGTGATTCCCTTATCTTACTATTTCATTTTGCAAGTTAGCATGTATTGTTCAAGATCTATGGATCCATCATAGATGGATAAGTTTAGGAATCCTCTTGGATGATTCATCATATTAAATAGTATGGATGGATTATTATACATAGCTATTATCATAAGCATCTAAATTTTGAGTGATCATATTTATGTACTACTCTACACACCAAAAGAACTGTCATACACACTTTACTTGTCTTTGTTTCCTTCATGTTGTTATTCAATTCTAACTAATCCTATGGCCTTTAAATCCTTCCTAATTTATCTTGTATATAATTCCATAACCCAATGGTTCACATGATCTAAAAATGGTCTTTACTAACTATTATCCTCCTACTCACCTGGCTAAAAAGTTCTACTAGAATATAAAAGATTGGGCTACAATGATGTGTACACTTATGATGAATACTTATTTCTAGTAACTTCTTATTTTGTTGTGCTTGAACCTATGATTAACTTAATAATTTTATATTTTACTTTGATTAATTATTATTCTTATAATAATACATTTTATTATAGATATGTACTACTTCTATCTTCTATCTATTCTACTTCTAAACTACTCTCATCTTCTTCTTCATACATCTCCTTCTCATCTCATCTTCCATCACTTTGCTTTATCTATAGGCATTCATCATCCTCTATCTTTGTCCTTATTTCATCATCTTGATATTCTCATCCTATATCTCATTCATCATTTATCCCACTAATACTTTTACATCTATTCACAGCTACTTAGGTATTCTTCTACCTATTTCATTTTTTCTATTATTGTAGGTCCCATTCTAAATCTAGACTTTTCTTCTAACTCCTATTCCCTTGTGTTTCCATTTTGGATTTAGGTTAAATATTCACATACTAATCTACCCATAATTAACCATCATGCACACACATCCCTATATTCCTCAAGTGACTACTATATATTTATTGGATTAGGCACCATGGTCTTATCCACAACCAGCATCTTTAACAAAAGAGGTAGTCATTGAAAAAAAAATCTTTTGTTTCCCTAGACAAAATGGTCATACATAGATTCAAACACTATATATCCTTGGACTGTGAACTTGGTGATTTATCCATCAATAGTGGTGGAAACCCAATAGTCTATCACTCTTATCTAATCAGTTTCTAGTTTCAATAATTGGTCTATTTTCTCTTCATTCTAAGTAATTGTTTCTTTCATTTTGGGGTTGAAGAAATAGTATTCCAATCTTGTCAACTAGTTAGTCAGAAATAAAATTAGTTTACACCATAAAATTTCATATATTTCTCTATAAATATTCTCTTGAATAATTTCACTCATGGTAAGACTAGTCCTCTTAGAATCTTCTTATATGAAGTTCCATACTTTCTAGTCTAACCATGTTTTAATGTCTCACTACCTTGAAAACCATCTTAGAATAGTTTCTTTTAGAAGGAGAATATCCACTCTCAATGTGCCATTGTTAGCAAAGGTTCCTAATGTAATATAACATTCTAAGGATGAAGATAACTAAGTTTTATTATATTGTGCAAGATAGTGTAGATAATTCATATTTAACAAAAGCATGTCAGAGAGGAATTATCATATGATAGATAAGAATTAAGATTAACCAAAGTTTTCTTAGGGTTTATAGATAATTTGGATTAATTTAAATAGGATTAAACCAAACATTAAACATATTAACACATACAAGGAATAACATAATAAATACAACATGTAACCATAATCAAAAAGTCTATATTGATCTCAACAAAGGTTCATCATCTTATTCATACAAGCATACATATTTATATTCATTTTTAGTTCTTGACTATTCACATGCTTCTCATACATTATCACTAAAAATAAGGTGTTGTTCATCTTTTATCCTTTTACAAGTTGTGGAAGATAGGACAAAATACATATAGCTGATAATTTCATACATGACACACGAATATCCAAAGAATATCCAATGTATCTCTCCTTATCTATTTTCTTCTCCCAATAATTATTTCAACAAAAAAATCGTGTAATATCTATTTTTATTTGTCTTGGTTTACAATTGATTGTAAAATAGTGGTTTTGAATACAACTTGATCCTCAAATGATTGGCTTCAGTGTAGAGAAATTGATTAGCTCAATTGTTGTATTGATTGGTTTGGTTAAGACTCGATAATTAGCTATGATTTTATAAAGTTGTGAATGTATGGAAAAAATTTAATAATGACCAATGGTTGGATAATGAGAGGGCATTGTGGAGCTTGATTGCTCGCAAAAACAATAGGATGAGGTCCTGGTATATAAATGGTAGGGTATTGTAGAGCTTAATTTATCATATAAGCTAAAGGATAGATTCCTCAAATGATATGGATAGGGTGTTAAAAATCTTGGTTTTTATTTCAAGCCAAAGGATGAGGTCCTAAAAGTATAATGTTAAGGCATCATGGAGTTTGGTTGCTCGCACAAGCCAAAAGATGAGGTCTTGACGTGATAAGCTTGGGATATTATGGAGTTTGGTTTCTCACAAAAGCTAAAGGATGAGGTCTTGGAATGGTAATGGTATTCCTTGGATGTTGTTGAGCTTGATATCTCACACACTCCAAAGGAGGATTAATAGTATAGGTGGGGGATTGGGTTGTCACATAAGGGTGGGTATAATACCAAAATTGGACATAAGAAGGTATCACCTAACCTAATGTTTGGTGATATTATCTTTATTCCATATATTTATTATGGTAAGGAGGGTATGGATCCTCCTCTGAAATAACATTGTCCTTGTCTTATTAGGGGTCTCTAGTTGGATTTTGTGGATCTTGGCTTTGTTCCCCAAATTGAGGGTTATAAAGAGGATATGAATTCATCTCAAAAACCATATTATCTTCATAAGGGTCTTCAATAAATCCATAAAATTTATTTTGTGCATCTATTCCATCATAACTTGGATTGTATTTGACTCCATCATAAGTGTAGCTAGACATATCCACATCAATGATAACTCTCCACAAAAAGGTTTAGAGTTGTACAAAATTTGAAAAACTATGTCCAAAAAGACAGAGGTTAAACTTTATCTAACTTGGTCTAAAGTGGAGTTGTTTCTAAAAATATTCTATGCAAAGACTTGGTAAAAATAGTTTAATGTCAAATGTATAACATTAAATTTTGTACACAAATAAGGTCAAGTAAAATGACCTGAAAACAAGATGCCAAAATCTAATGTCCAAAGAAATTCCAAATAGGTCTAAACTAGGAAAGGGAAATGTTGTTAGGTCTTTTATCTATATGTGGAGTCAAAATTTAGGCTCAAATAGGCTATGTTAGGAATTTTGGCTAAATGTGGCATCAAAATATATAATTTGAAACAAAGTATGATGATTAATCTAAAAAACTTGAAACATTTTGGTAAAGACTAAGCACTTGATTCTAGACATAAACATGATCTGATTGGTAAAAACCATAAAATAAAAGGCAATTTAAGATAGACTGATTCTATCAAATAAAGGCACAAATAGTATAGTTTTCAAATTTTTGGTACTCAATTAACCTAAGTTACGCAACCCAAAAGAGAAAGATTTAAGTATCAGCCCCTACATGATGAGGCCTAAATATAAATTAATCAATGTTTCGATCCAAAATTATAAAAGTTATTTGACAACTCAACTTAAGAAAACTAGGGTTTTAATGACCAACAAGCTAGGTAAATATCAACATCATGATTTTTCTAAATAAAGATCCCAAAAAGCACTTGATTGGTTCAAACAATGATAAATTAGACACAATACAAGACAATTCTTTTGAAATAATTTGGGTAGCATAATAGAGTTATCACTCCCAAAAGATGTGGCAATGTTATGTTTCAAAGACTGCTTAGTCACAAAACATGAAATGATTTGGGTAGCATAACATTACCCATCTCAATCAAGTGTCATACTCATTTTTTTTGACATGAAATTCTTCTAACTTAAATTAAGGTGTTAAATGGATGGCATAATGCCTCCTCAAACAATAGGGTAATGTTGGACATAAGACTCATTCAAGAAATGGTTTAAACAACAAAGTTTTAGATCTAACACACCAAGAAATAAAGGAATAAATGATAAAAATATAACTAAGTATATCATCCTAGATCCTATCAAGGTATGGTAAAGTGGGGTTGACTAGAACTTACAAGTTATGACCGTGTAGATTGATCCCATGTGTGGCTAACACAAGAGAAGCATCACATCACTTGAGTTCATACTAATCAACTTATCATAGAAGGGTCTATTACTTTGTATGATTATACCATCATTGGACTTCTCATTGGTATCCCTTGGTTGAACAGACCTAACTCAAGCCTTCATTACTAAAGGAGAGGTTAGTTGATCAACCCCATAGATCTAGAAGTATGTGTTCCTATCTTTGTATACCCCATCATGGCATGTGGTTGAAACACTACTGGAAGATGAATCCCTACGTTAATGCTTCCTTAGAGAAAATGTGAGAGGTAATGACATCCCCTTTACAAGCCAAAATATATGGAAATAAAGACTAGTAATACTTTAGGGTTGCTTTTAGATCACCCAATACCATGCAGGTTTGGGTAGAGCCTAGGCAACTTTATTTCTATGCCTTAGACTTGACACTAAATGCAATGAAAATGCATTTTTGATCCCACAAGTTCTCTATAGGGGATGTGTGGAGAGAATACATGTGTTATTCTTTTTGTGAAAACAAAAAATCAACAAATAGTTTATAAATAATCATGAGTGAAGTTTGATTTTTTGAAACCAAATTGAAATATGATGATGTTATTTACTTGGGCCCTTGGCTTAAGTGAAAAATCTTGAAATAATTTCACAAAAAACCAACTAAATCAAAAATCATATATGTTTGTTTTAAGCCCAAAATTCTAAATGTGTGAGACTTAGCCTAAGTTCATTTTTAAACACCAAAAGTAAGTGTTCAATATTTAAGCATTTATTTTAATCACTAAAAATGAAGTGTTTCTAAAACATAGCCTTCTAGATTCATTTTATACACCAATGTTTAAATGTGTAAGATTCAACATGTTCATTTTAGGACCCAAATTAAAATGTGCAAGATTTGACCAATTCTTTTTAAAAGCCCAAAATAAAATGTTTGATTAGTCTAAACAAAAAAAAATTGGTATTCCAAATCACATCCATGACCTATAATTGTTAGATAATAATGCCCTACTTTGAAGCACTTTCTTGGATGGCTAAATGATGTTTGAAATTTAGCTCTCAAGTTTTTTTTTTGAAAAAACATAGATCATGGCCAGTCAGAGATGACCAATGCTAGTTTAGGCAATTGTCATTGATTAGTCTGTGAGAGAATGGATACAAGTCATAAGAATTGATGCTGATCAATTAAGACCATCATCGATCACATGTGAACCCAAAAGGCAAAACCATAAAAGATAAATGTGTTAGGTCAAGAAATGGTTATCACAAAGATCAAGAAAACCTATAAGGTAAAGTTTAGTCAATGGATTTAAGTTCCTTTGAAACTAAGAAATCTTTTTAAAAAATGTTGAAAAGAATCAAAATGCAAGCTTTGAAGCCATTTTCCCCTTGAAATCCAACCATTAATGGTTTACGTGGAATCAGGGTCAGTCAAGAAGAACCATGGTTAGTTTAGGCCAAACCGATGCTAGTTACACCTAATTATCATTGATCTATGTGTAGATCTAAGAAATATAAAGAAATTAGAATACAATGAAAATAAGGTTAGAAATATAATTTTAAATAGATTAAAGTATACATTCCTTAGTTTTTGACTTGCATATTAATCTCCTTATTATGTGGGGTTCTCATGGTCCCATCAAGTGTGTCATTTATGATCAAGGAATCCAAGAAAGGTGGTTAGATCATATGTTAGCTTCATAATGAAAATAAACATACTAACATGCATAACATTATCTTGCCTAGATCAAAGTGAGGAGCATGGCGAAGAAACATAAATGAACAAAGAACAACTAAAAATGGAAAGAACTCACACAATTCCTTGTCAATTCCTTGAATGCTCTTGTTGATGCCTCTATATGTATCATAGGTGCTCTTAGTGTGTAAAGAACACTTATCATTTTATAATTCAATAAATTTAAATCATGAGTTGTAGGTTGTGATAATTGTATTATCTTTGATGAAATAGAGGTAGAAAAAGTAGACTATTCCACAATATTTATATTTATTTGTGGTTAGGAACCACCACGGTTCATTCAAAAAAATCTATGGAAAGTATGAAGCATCTATGTTACTATTAGCAAATTATTATAAAACTCTAAACTAAAGATTAATCTAAATGAATATTCATTTTGGGGCTTAAACTAGGGTGATATAGTTAAAAAAGAAGCAAAAAGGAAAAGTAGGGTAGAAAGAAAGTATGTGATTGTTTATCTTTATCTCAAACATCATGACAAGGCTCAAATTCTAATTGAACATATATTTAACCAATGTATAATGCAAAATAGTATATGCTCAAATCCCACTACACACCAGGGAAGTATATAAAGATAATGTGAAAAAATACAATTAAGAAACAATTTTTCTTTAAAGATTTACTACTTTAATAAAATAGCATTTACACATATTTATTTAGAGTAAATAAAATGAAGAAAATTCAAAAACATTCAACTAATATAGCATTGGACCAAATTAGCAACCCTGTATTGAAGATACACATCCAAAATTCTTAAAAAAAAACCTTCAAGTTTAAGACCTAGAATAGATAATTGAGAGAGAAGTCATGCTAACAATTCACACAAATAATTGAGACACTTTTTATTATTCCTTTCTTGTATTAAATTAATCCAAAATCTACAAAGTAGTTTTAGATTTTAGAACTCCCCCCTCTTTTACAATAGATAATGTTCCTTTTATATAATGTAAGGACGAATGTTGGCTAGTTGTATCGACTTAAAAATGTGCAAAGTAAGGACAACTATCATTTTTTACAAAGTTTCTATAATACACTAGAGTTTTCCAAATGATCTGAACTTTAGGCAAATGTGCTTACAAATTTTCACATGCCTTTACAGGAGAATATTCCATTTTTTAAATATTACAAAATTCATATGGAGTAGAACATTTCTAACTGGCTGGTGGGCCTTATGTTGATATAGCTTCTTGATTTTGCTAAAGGATCTTCAGTCTTTAGTGTTATTCACTGATAAACTAAAGATCAATTACTAGTTTTAAGAAAAGATCTTATCCATGGTAATCTAAGTCTTTAAGGTCCTTTTTAACTTTTCCATATTTTTTTTATGCCCCTAATATCTCCTATTTTCTCTTCAAAGGAGAGAAGTAGACCCATGACTTTTATATTGCCTTCAATTTTTTGGTTTTCTCCTTGTTTTTTTACTTCTTACATGAATTTCAAGGTTATTTATTTTAACTCTTCATCTCCTATGAGACCTAGTGGGCTGAGGGTTGTGGGTTCTTTGACTAAGCTATCTAGGATATGAGACATTTCACCTTCTAGTTACTTGAAGTCTTTAGCAAGGTTTTTCATATCCTTGGACTAGTTATCCATGGCCTCAATTTTTTCAACCAATATGGACATGTCCACATTCAAATGTGCCTTACTGATAAATCTAAAACCTAAGACTAGATTCTTAGGCATGGCTTTAATCATTTCCCTCACTTGGGAGCCTGAAACCTGCCATTGGCCAACTTGGCATGTTGCTTTAGAGAGTTACATCAATATTTATTTTTATCTTACTCTAGATATTTTCAAAGAGTTAAATATTCCTACCATGACATCCTCAAATTTCTTAAACCTATCTACATGAATGGACAACATAACAACCTCTTTTAAATTCTTGTTTTCTTATAGTAGACCCTTGATCATTATTTATAACTGATCGCTTTGAGCCTAGGATACTTTGAAGATTGTTTATTCAAATATTTTGTCTTGTCATGGATTTTTTCCATCTATTAGAGTTAAATCGATAAATGGTTTAACGTTTTAGAAGGTGAACTCTTCTCCTAACATATCCTTTTTCTTAATCACTCATTCCATGCTAGTATATTTTGGATTAAACCTAACTCCTATTAATAATTCAGTCACTTTTGGAGTAGAGATATCAACTTGTGCCTCACTTGAATTTCAAGGAGTATCCATTTGAGTACCATCTAATCTCCTAGGTGTAGTCATCTTTCTCTCTTTCTCTTATTATGTAGCTCCATAATCCAAGGTTTGAGTTATTTATGAACATGAATGATTATTGACTTTATGATTACCCAATGGTGGTGGATGGTTAGTATCTTTTGTAGCTTTCCATATAGAAGCCAATCAAGAAAGTCGGTCCATGAATTGGGTTCTCATCACTAAAGATATTGACCTCACTCAATGGATGAGTGAAGGTCAATCTGGGTCTCTTTAGTCCTACAAAGACTATTGTTAGTTTTACCTTTCTCTTTTATGGGGGATCAATAGGAACTATGTCTAATTCTATCATGTTTCCTTTATCCTTATTTGCCTCTAATTTCTCACCAATTTGGCCTAAGGTTCTTCTGCTTGTTCCCCTTCTTCATCTAACTTATAGGTATTAGCTAATAGTTTTAATGCATCTTTCACTATTTCACCTAGATCCAATACAATTATGTATATATATTCAATAAGAAACTTTGGTCTTTTAGGTTGGGTTGAAGATGATGCCCCTTCACTAGGTTTACTTTCTTCAAGACTCTGTTTAATCTATTCTTTAGGTTTTTGTGTAACTTGTGTCTTAGGTTATTGTGCTTCTATATGTTGTTATGCTAGAGAAGGTCTAGAAGATTGACCCCCAAACAAGTGGTACTACCTTAGACCAAGTTTCCAAATGTCATCATTTCCCTTCTAACCTCTCATCAACCTTGATTATAGGTTGATGTTTAATTTCTTCAACCTTGTTAGGAATTCATAAAAGGATGAAGCTTTTGTGTACATATGGTCATAAGTACCTAGGTGATATTCATAAGGAAAATTTATTTGTTTTACCTTCAAATGTTTTGTGACCTTATCATTTGGGTCCCATTGCCTTAAATAATCATGCTACAATTTGAAAGAGGCTTTATGTTTAGTAACATCTTCAATGTTGTTCTAATACTAGAAGATGGCCCTACCAATAGCCAAGGGTGGAATATGTAGCAATCATTTCTTTTTTATTTGTAAACACCATCTATGCCATTGCATATTTGGAATATAACTTCTTGCTCAGCTAATTTATTTGGAACATAGAATATAGTAACCTCAATAGAGTACATTGTGTTCCCTCAATTTGGATGACTTTATAATCCAAGTAAAACCATATGTCCCCAATGCATTTTAATGGATTTCTTTGCTAATGGGATGATCATTGGCATAGGGTTCCCTATTATGGCTTCATTCAAATGAGGATAGATGAAGTCACATATAAAATGAAAATGGTCTATGTATTTGAAGATATGTAGGTTGGAATAAAATTGGAACACTATTTGTGTCCTCTTAGGAGACCATCCCCTAAACTTAGGGATCTCAATTATGGAAAGTAGGGCATCTGAGAGGTAAGACATCATATAGAATTCTATCTAGTCCCTTTCTTGATTGTAGACATCTATCTATATAAGCATGTGTTGATAATTTCACCAATAAGAGTTATCTCCTTTTCAATCATATAATATACTAAGGACACCCATATGATATAAACATAAGTGGTTGTGGGGCTTCCATAGAGTATGTTCATTAGGGTCATTATTACTCTAATTTTAGACTAGAATTGGCTGCTGGAAATGCTCCCACTAGGGTCAAAAAACACATGGTTTCTAGAATACAGCCATGGCATTAGGATGGTTTTGAGGTCATTTTTATTAGCCCATTAAATGAGTGTGGGAACATCTACCCAGGGATTGGGAATATTTTATTAGTTCTCAAATATAATGTGGGACACATAAGTAATGCATTTACAAGTATGATCATTAATTAGCATGTCCATTTTAATTTTACATTCTTTAAAAATAGGGAAAAGGACATTTATACAATGATGTACTTCTAGTTTAATTATTTCATAGTGAAGGATTGTCATTTGTGCTACTACTAGGTCATAATACCTTGTTTTGAAGGATGCAAACTTATCATCTTTAGTTATGGATTGTAATTCCTTAATTATCCAAAATATCTTAAACTAATTATTTTCTCTAGTGTTTAAGGACATGGTGTTGAGTTTTGTGTCTTTAAAGACCCTTCCTTCTAAGTGTGGTAAAATATAGCATGGTGTCCTCTTTATGTTTCTTTTAGGATTCCATGACTATGAGTTTTGGACATTGCTCACTAATGATCTAAAAATTATCTTTGGATTAGTTTGCACTTGCTCAGATGATAATTAGGTTCTTTCTGATCCAAAACTCAAAAGTTCTAGTTGATAAATATTTCAATAGCATAGAAATAACATAGTAACAATGAATTCTCTAAGAAGAGATGTAGTAGTACTCAAGATTGCAATACAAATATATGCTTATCTCTGGGAAGAGATGTCTGTCTTCACATTTTGAGTTACCTCTTCATTTATACACATTTTTAAAACATGGGGATGATGTGGAAGGTCACCAATCTCGAGGGAGATTAAGTGGTTTGACTTCCAAGATTTAAAACAATACAGAATTTGAGGAATTACTATTTTTAGACTGCAATACTAAAATTGAAATTTGGGGCAATTTCGTTGGGTTTTTGAGGGTCAAAATTCATTGATAAAAGCTTGGATGATGCAAAACCAAGATGAACTTAGTCTAAATAATTTATGTTATAGTTCTATTTTGTGTTAATAAACATGAAATGGAATTTAGACCAAAGTATTTTAGGATAAATTTAAAACACATTAAAAGGGGGCCCCAATTAATAAAAGAATCCAATGTAAGGTTTTAACCTAGGGTTTTACTATGTTAATAAACATGATAAAACTTTAGATTAAAATTTTTAAGCTAAGTTTTATGGTAATGGGAACTTTTGTTAAACTAATATTACTAGGCTCAAAATACCATGGGGCATATATAAACTAAGTTTTGGGTTAATGTTTAAACACATGACTAGATTATCACATGATATTCAAGCTTAGCCTATGTAGATATAAACTTGGTTATTAGGATCTTGAGTCTAGACATGGCTTTAAATAACCCATATTAATCTATGAAAGATCAATTTTGACGTTGAGATGCAAGTCTTAAGCACCTTTATCTTTGAAGTGAAATTAGCTTTTGGGATAAATTTTGATGGTCTCACAAACATCAATGATGTCATTGTGGACATCAATAATGTTTGTGTAAACATCAAAATTAATCTCTAATAACTTTTTATATGGGACTAGAATTTGATGGCCTCATAAATGTCAAAGGCAGCCTCATAGTCATCAAATGTTGGACACAAGAGTGTCAAATTTAAGTCCTAAAAGTAGTTGGTCACATATAAGTTTGTGTTTAATACACTCCATCGAATTACCTCCTACAAGTAAGTGTAAACTGTAGATCATGATCCAAATAGATGCACGTTATTGGTTCCTATAGTCATAAAGTGGATCAAGTTAGCTTCAGGCCATATATAAAGATTAGACTAAGTCATAAGCCTAAGTACTTGAAGCATAATAAAATTATGACCCCCTAAATAATTAAAAAATCATAATTCAATATTGTATCCAAATGTCCTTTTGATATTGAGTTTGAATTCAAGAGTGCCATGTGACAACTCCATGGAGCTCCTGAGCTTTGAATCTATTGAACCTGTGAACATTCCACATAGCATTGATATTTACATGGGCTCTCATGAGCCATTGATTTTGATCTGAGTGATCGAGTATGATTGGCTTGATGGATCAAATCCCTTTTATGCCAGGTATCTTTCGATCCATCTGATCTTTGTTATCAATGAAGCATGAACCATCGATCTTATGAATAAGTAAGATATTTAAGTTAGGGCTTGAGATAACATAAATAATTAGGCTAAAGTCTTAGGGATAAGGTCTTGTTTATGTTTAAAAACATGAATGAGGACTTAGGATGAAGACGTTAGGCTAAGTACTAGGAGTGATCATGAAACATAAAGTGAAACCAAGCTAGGAAAGTAAAGGACCCTGTAAACATGAAAGTTAGACCTAGTTTTAAATAAAAGGGAACAAAGGAGAGAAAAATATAAAGGGACCAAACATGATATTTAGGCTAGGTCTTGGTTATGTTTTTAAAAAAACATGATTAAGTTTTATCATAAAAATCAAAATTAATTCATTGCATATTTTAAAGTGTTCCTACCAATTTTGCTCCTATGAAATTTAGATTTAAACTAAAGGATCTAAGCAAGGGTTTTTGAAGGAGGGTTTCAAGGAATTAAAAAATGGATTTAATCTTTAGTTCCTACAAACCAAAGGCTAGTAAAATCTTAAATGAGGATTAATCTATAAAATTCAAGTGTAATCCACTCGATGAGGGTCCCATGAAACCTATAATTGAAACATGAAGATCCATTGTTAGCATCATTAAGTGAAGTTAAATAGGGATTATGAACAAAATAGGCCACCCTTATCAAGTGTGGATGATCTTCAAATATAAAAAATCTGTAAAACATGTCAAGTTTTTAGTGTTAAGGTTTAGAGTTGTACAAGGGTCCCTATTCTTCAAAAATGGGGGTATGTTGACCTCAATAGCTCCAAGAGGTTTATTCATTTGGCTTGCTTGGATTGTGGTCAAGAAGTCTTCATCAATGGGGTTTGGATATCTCCAAATCCTCTCAGCACCATGGTTATCTTGTTTTTTGATTCGATTATGGCTTGAAAATGGCTTGGCTTAGATCAATTTTGGCATTATAACACTATGTATTTGATTTATGCCCCTAAATCCTACATTATAACATTACTATATCTAAGATCTCTAAATAGAAAGGCAAATGATGGTATTTATAGGTTTTGAAATCAATTTGGAATGAGTCAAATCCTAACCTGGGTTTGCTTAATTAACCCTAGTAGAGTTAAAAGGTGTTTAAACCTCATTATTAGCATGGAATAGGTGTGCTTTGAGATATTTTGGATTTTGGACAACTCACAAAAGGTAATGATTACTTCCTAGGATATTCATTGATTTTTTAATTTACTTTTTGATAATTCATTTAATTTCTCAAGGATTAATTCAATTAGGATTTGATTAGGATTTACATGTTAGTTAATCCCTTTTAGGCTTTTAAATATTTTTCAAGTTTTTATTTAATTGATATGGGCATTTGCTTTGTTTAATTGAATTTTGGGCCCAAATTATTTAATTTCATGTGATGAATCCATATTTGAGACATTTATAAATTCTTAGGTTATATGTTCAATGATTGGTAATAATTGATCTAAAGTTAGGTGTGAAGCCATTGGTGGCCACCTTTAGGTGTCTACAATCTACCCTTTCTTGTCTTTGAGTGCCTTGAAGATATTTTCAATGCAAACCCTCCATGGAAAAATTGACTTCCATATTATGAGGGGGAAACCATAGGTGTATCATCTTAACCTAGATTTACTTATAAGAGATGAAGCTCTACCATTACCAAAACATTGTTTTATAGACTATCATTGTTATGCATTTCTTATCATAATGAGATGCTTTTGCCTATTTTTTAACCTTAAAAAATTCCAAAGTATTTGAATTCAATCATGAAATTATTGTAAATTCTCTTTAAGACCATATTCAATACTTGGTTACATCAAACCAAAGCAAACATGTAATAAAATTGAGGTGTTGGGGATGTGCAGGTAGTTTGGAGTCACTAACATTCTTAGTGATGATTCATGAAGAAAAGACCACTTATCCTACAAATATGGCCATGTAATGGAAGTATACATGTAGTATTAACATCTACCAAGTGTACTCATATCAACTCTTCTCATCTTATTCATACCAAGTTAAACTACGTAAGAGAGTGATGAGAGAGATGGACTAGTTTTTGTCATTTTTAGAGCTTTCAAATATTATTTAACATAAAAATAAATTTTAGGGATCTGAACATACCCTCATTAACCCTTCCCATGGGCCAAGTGTGACATTCAAGTTATACAGTTGCATGAAACTCTTCTTTTTGTAGTGATCTTCTTCTTTCCACATTGAACCTACAACATGTTAGTTTCAAATTGTTCCCTAACACTTATTTAACACATGGAATTTTATAGTACATCTTGAAAATTTTTCCTTTAGTTATATTTATGTACAACTCCCTAACATGTCCAAAAGGTGACATAAAGGGATGTAAGACAAAGTGAACAAATGTGACAAGGTAAAACATATTATATGACTTCATAAGATGACTAGACCTATTTTAGGACCATTTTGAACATGTTAAAACCTATAATACCTCATGAAAAATTTGAATATGCAAGGGGGTTTGACTAAATTTGATCTAGGGTTAAATGTAGTCAACAGTTCACATCCATAAAAAGCCACCATGGCCATTCATATATACATCGATTTCTTCAATCTTAACCTCATGTGTCCAAAAGATAATTTCCCATTACCTTCAATATATGCCATCATATATTCCAATTATATATATGAAATCTTTTCACTTATGGATGGTTTTTCAAGCTATAATAAAATTAATATAGGCCTTAAAGAACAACCTAAAATAATATTTACTATGGAATGGGGTACCTATTTCTATATCAAAATACCTTTCAACCTTAAAAATGTCAAAGTTACTTATCAACATGCCATGACTCACATTTTTCATGATATTATACACAATATTGTGGAAACCTATGTTGATGACCTCATTTCCAAATCCAAGAGTTGCACAACACACCTCACTAATCTAGCTATCATTTTTGATCAATTAATCAAATACAAAGTTATATTTAACCCATGCAAATGTGTTTTTGACATCAAATTTGGTAAAATTTTAGGGTTCCTAGTCTTTATTATGTCATTAATTTTTATCCCACCAATATCAATTCTATAGTAAACTTACATGTTCCTCATTCCATTCTTGACATTCACACTTACCTTAGAAAGCTTATAATAATCTAATAGTTCATCCCAAAAATGGCTTATCATATCTACTTAATTAATTACATTCTAAAAAATGGTAATGCTCTAGAATAAACAAAATCATTCTATAAATCTTTTGATAACATGAAATAATATTTACCCCATCATCCTAACCTTTGACCACCTTCTAATGACCTTCCTTTAATATTATACACCTCTTCTACCACCATATCATTTGTGTAAATTCTTGCCCAACATGATGATATTAGAAGAGAATATGCTATTTAGTATAGTAATCGAGGCCTCATTAACTATAATTTTTTTTACTAAAGTATAATGTGATTTCCTTGATATCTACTTCATAGCTAAAAATCTCCATCACTATATGATTTATGAAACTAATTATGCTATTGTACAATATGATCCACTTCATAATTTCTTCTCTAAAGCATTTATACCTAAAAATAGAATTGGCAAATGAATGGTCCTTTTGATGGAATTTGACCTTAGAATTATCACACAAAAAATTATCAAATGGAAATCCATCACCAATGAACTTGCAATGGTACCTGTACCCACTACTAATCACCTTCAAGATAATCTCCCTAATGACAATATTCTTTATATTAAAGGTATTAATTAGGATATCTCCCTTAAATATTATTTCCACAATTTCACTTCCAATTTAGAGGCAAATAATCAAGAAGATAATAATATCCTTCCCAATACTACTAAATCCAAAGTAGTTATCAAATATCTCCTTGTAGTTGCCATTAATGTGCATCAAGACACCTAGACCCTCCACTTTGATGGTGTCAAATGCCTCCAAGGAGTTGGGTCAAGCTATATTTTAAAAAATCCACATGGTAAAATCATACCTATAGTATTTAGGTTAAATTTTTATGTTACTAACAACATGGTCAAATATGAATCTCTCATCTTAGGTATGAAAGTAGCACTTGACTTAGATATCCCATATCTACACACTTTGGGTGACTCCCAATTTATCTTTCGCCAGGTCAATGGTAATTATCAGTATAAAAGTGAAAATATAATTACTTATCATCAAATGGAAACCACACTTACCAGATATTTTTATTATTTTACCATCGATCTAATTCTAAGAGATCAAAATTTGATAGTTGATTCTCTTGCTTCTTCAGCATCTCTATTTCATCCTCACCAAGTACTTCATGATTCTCAATTTATTATCCAAATAAGAAAATCAACTTATTCTATCCAAATAAATGATTTGTTCATTTTTCATATTGAGGCTATCATTATTCAACAAATCCCTTGGTACAAAAACATCATCTAATTCCTTGAACATAAAACCTATCCTCCATAGATGGATTCTCAGGAAAAGACTAGAATATGCAGATAAGCCTTTAAATATGTATTCCAATATAACACCCTTTCTTTTTGTAATGAAAAAAGTACCCTGATCTATTATGTGATGCAATAATAGGTTCATCCTCTCTTCAAACAATCACATGGGGTAATTTATAGTGGTCATTATAGTGGACATGTTATAGCATGCAAATGCTTATGTATTGGATAATTTTAGCCTACTTTGAAAAAGAATGTTATTAATTTTGAAAAAAAATGTAATCCTTGTCAACTTTATGATGGCTTAATCCATTCACCACCAATTGAGATCCAAACCATGGAGTCTCCTTGTCCATTATCTATGTGGGGATTAGATCTTATTGATAAATTACCTCAGTCATAATATGGTCATATTTTTTCATTACTTCTTCTAAATATTTTACTAAATGAGTTGAAGCCATGCCTCTTGTAAATGTTATGGGAACCACTATCTATAAATTTATCCTTAACCAAATAATTTTTTTCTTTGTAATTCCCCATATTATCATTTCTAATAATTGTGGCAATTTCAAAAAATAAGGACATGATTAAGTTATGAACTAAATTTAAAATTTCTCACAAATTTTTCACACCTTACCATCCATAATGCAATGGCCACCAATAAAATTATGAATAAAATATTACAAAATACCATCTAAGAAACTTGTATTGATTGTAATCTCCACTTATATCCCACACTTTAGGCATACTATACTATCATACATACTGCCACTAGGGAAACACCATTCTCATTACTATATGGTTTTGAATATGTCTTACCATTAGAATTCAAACTCCCATTTTTATGTATATCCATTCAAGGTATCATGCATGATGAAAAGTTACATGAATTTCACCTTCATGCCCTAGACCTACTTGATGAACACCATTTAATTTCTCTTCAACATAACTATCAATACAAGGCTCATATCACCAAATAACATAATTAAAAAGTCAAAGTCTGCATTTTTAATGTTGGTGATCTAGTCATTAAATTATATTACACCCATGATAAAAAAACAAGAAAATATGCCCAAAAATGGTGGGGACACTATTTATAGAAAGACATTATTGGTCCTAACACTTACCATCTACAAACTAAAGAAGGCCTTATTTTCAAAGAACCCACGAATGTGCAATTTTTGAAGAAATATTTTGATTAAATATTTCCCTTATTTGCATACTTATATTTACTATCCTAATAACACTTTTTATAGGACTTATCTAATGATTTCACCCTCTATAGTATTCTATCTTATGCATAAACCTTAGTTCCTTCATTTGGTTATTTGGTTTTCTTTAGATTTATGAGTTGGATTGTAATATTGTGGATAAGACCTAGTTTTCCTCATAAATACTTTTTTCTTTCATACATCAATTTTTCATACTTTTTCTATTTTGATCACAAGTTGTTATTTTCTAATGTATTTTAAATCCACTTGGGTTTTTATTTTGTGAGTTGTAGTGTAAGACCATGGATAGGACAAGGCTCTCCTCACATATACCATTTTACAAAAAAAAAATCTCCAACTTGGGTTTTGCTTTTGTGAGTTGCAATGTAAGACCATGGATAGGTCCAAGCTTTACTCAAAAATACAATTTTTTCCTTTTTTCACCCACTTGAGTCTTTCTTTTATAAGTTACAGTTTAAGACCATGGATAGGACTAGACTCTCCTCATAAAATCTACATATTATTTCAAACATTTTTATCAAACCAAGTGTTCTTTTTATAGAATATTCAAGAATGGTTAAAAAAAATTGATCCTATATTCTTAACCTCATTTTTTGTTTATTTTGTGGATAAAACTTTTTAAAAACTATGTTATCATGTTTCCCTACACTTACATTCTTATGATAATGAATCATACCTACCTTTCATTATATCCCTATTTAAATTATCATATATTTTTATTTGAAATAATTCAAATTGTTTTATGTTCATTTTCCCATTTATTTCCATTTATATCATTCCACTATGGATAAAACAAGGTCAAATCCAAGATAACACTTGTATTTCACATGATTAAACAAGAATATTAGACACCATGCTCTCTAAACTTTCTCTTTCTTAGCAACCAAGTCTAAAGTTTTAAAATGATAGTCATTTTTATCACCCATGTTTGGTTCTCTAAATCCATATGGAGGAGGAATATAATAATACATAAAAAAATTAAAAGCCAAATCATTTAAAATAAAAATGAAATGATTAAAAAATAATAAAAAATAAAAAATCCAGCATCACACAAAAAGATGTGATTCATAGTACATATCTTATCTCTAATCAAAGCTCAAACTCCATAGTTGGATTCATAATAGAGATGAGTTCCATTAGAGTGTGATAGGCTAGTAGATTGGAATAAGAGAGTTCAGAATAACTATAGTGCTACCTACTTTCTCATGCAAGTAATTAATCTTTGTAATAGGCCAATGACTCTATAAAGGGTCTTGAGGAATGGGGAAAACATTGTGGGAAGGTAGGTCCATTTTAATTTTCATTGATATAAACTTCATGGGATGATATTCATACTTCATTTGATAACCCAAGATTTAAGTGGTTAGGAAAATTTATTCAAAGTCCTTAATGTCAAAATTCCTCTTATTTTGACAAACTTAATTTTAGAGTCTTAAATTTGATAAAGATTTCGTCTAACATACTTTTTATTTCATTTACCCCACCACCCATTTCATTTACCCCTTTGATAGGAAATTTTGATTCTAAATCTATTTTCCCATTTCTATATTTCTTTTTCTTCACATCTTAAAACATGTTAGCACTACTTTGGTTTGGTTTTATCTATCCTTATAACGAAGCAGTATGCTTGAGTGACTATGGATTATTTCCTTTACACCATTGGTTTACATTTCTATAATTGCCTCAATTTTATTTGAAATTTTTTTTATCATTACTTTTTTCATAGATATACATCTGTTTCTATATTTTTTCCTTTTTTTGGATAATTGTGTGTGTTTCTATATTTTCTTATTTTTTCCATTGTCGAGTGAGTTTGGATTGTTACTTCTCACTAATCAATGTTATTTCCTCTCATTTACTTTTTGTATTGATGATTGAGTAAGGATTTTTATATCTCACTCATCAATGTTGTTTTATCATTTTTTTCCCCATCTTTGTTGAAGTAAGGATTGCTACTACTTTCAGATTGATGTTATATTTTCATTTTCATGTATCCTTAGTTTGATTTGGTTTATTACTTTTTTTAATTAAGGTATACTTGTGTGAGTTTTTTAGTCATTTAATAATCTTGGATTTTTATTTTCCTAATTTACTCTAAATTTTGACATGGTCATTTGGTCCTCACTTAGCATTTATCACCCTAGCTTACCAAATTTCCAAGTACATCATGCCTACATATTTTAGTTAACTTGGTTTTCTTGTTTCTTTTTTTTGTTTTTTATCTTTAATTTTTGTATCCTTATGGTTTATCCTAATAAATATCTATTACCTCCACAATAAAAATTACAAACATAGAAGACAACCATCCAGTGATAAAGGTAAGTTAAGGTATGTATACACTACTTATTTATTTTAGTTATTTCCTTTTCATCATTTACTTTTAGATAGTTTATGATTTAAAATACAAATTATTTATCTTAGTGTTGTGTGTTGTTATGATATATTGTTGAATCACCATCCCATGTTTCAACTACATGACATGTGATGAGATTCAAATGGGGCATATGTATACACATAATATTTTTAAACTTTATCAATTATTGATGTTTTCTCTCATGTAGGAACCTATCAAGTCTTAATATCTCTAAGTTCATGCCTTAAAGTGTGCATTGGGAAAGGTGTGGGAAAATCATTGTTGCTTCAAAATATTGTTTTCCCATATACCACCACTTGCAACCAACATAAACCTCTCATATACATGTCCCTAAGCTTTGACACCTCTCTTACACACTCCTCCAAGAAACTCACCACCTTAAACAGCTTCTACCTAGGCCAAAATATCTTTATGTCATTTACCAAATAAATTCAGCCTAAGTTAACCTTGTTCTTAAAATATAATCATTTTATGAGATTGGGTCAGCCTCAGTCGACCTAATCAGAGACTAACTAGTTTATTTATTAAAGAACATGGTCGATTAGGCTGATTTTGTCGGATAAAACTTTGGAAGGTTTTATCATTAAATATAACTATATAAACACATAATTTTATATATTTTCATGAGAGAGAGAGAGAGAGAGAGAGTTAATCATTCATTTGCACTTTTTTACAATCTTCTCTTCCACCATTCTACTTGAGGATTCATTACTTAAGGTTTACACTTAGAGATAAGAATCTTGTCCTATGGAAAAGTCTTGGATGCTTAGGATAAGTCATATGGCCTAGAGATATCCTATTTTTTTAATCCTTACAAACTATAACAACCTCTTGAAAATAACCATTTTCCAAGGAAGAGATTGAGTCTCGATGGGTTTGTCTTCAATGTAAGTATATATAACTCTTAATCCTCTATTTTAGTAGATAGAAGTATCATAAGTATTATCTTTTGAATGTATTTATCTCTCCATGCATTAGGGTTATATCTTTATTAAATTAATTAGAGTTCTTCTATGCATGTTTACTTGTATGTTTATTTCCCCTATTTTGTGCCACATGATTTGGTGAGAAATAGATTAGATCTACTTTTACTTTGATAAAAAAACATATGACCTAGCTAGAGTTATTTTATGGTTATTGCTTGACTAGAGGATTTAGAACCATCTCTAGTGATATTGTGTTGTAGGGGACCCCTTAGTTAGGTCTAGTGGATCCATATTGGTCATGACCCTGATTGTCTAAATGTACCAACAAGCATAAAGGCTAGTGTGATTTATATTTTCCAAGCTAGGATTGATTTTTAGATCAGATTTACTTTCCCTTGTATACACTTTCTTTCATTCAAACACAAAAATCACTTAAATAAAAAATTACATCACCTAAGATAGATCAACCTAGTTTAACCAAACCTAAAGTAAATATACCTTATCAACATAAATTTCAATGAACATATAACCTCACTTCAATAGATTTATTACAAAATTTGCACCTTTACCAAATAATCCTCTAAAGGGTTATGATGAATGGGACCTTTTAGTAGAACTTTCCCATCTTCCATCCCAAATTCCTTTCTTAGAACATATGATAACTTCCCCTTGTCATTATAATTGACTAATATAATTACTATTATAAATGAACCTCCCTCATCCTCCACCTGTGGGGTAAGAAGATACATTATTGAGATCTAAAGATAAAATTCTCCAATAGTGTGAATAAATGTCTCATCACATTGATGAAATGGTGGACACTTCTCTTTCACACAAATTTCCTATCTCTTTCATGAGTCCTAATTAGATATTTATTCATGTGGATGACCCCGCTCTATTTATTATCATACAAATAGGAGATATCTAAGCCACATGTGCTTTAATCGATGAATGATTAGGCACTTTTGTTATTTCCTTTTATTTTATTCAAATACTTAGATATTCTAAATGTAATCTTAAATCTATGTAAAGTACATGTTAAGGATATGAAATAATACCAATGCCTCATTTATGTTGTATTTGGATTCCTATCACTATTCATCCCATAACTATTCATTTGAAAGTTATAATATTTAAATTTACACATTCCTATAATATATTACTCAGCTGACCTTGGACACATTGCATGAGATAAGTTACCTCATTTGCATGCCAATGTGTTAAATTTCCCTATAATTGTGTTATCTATAATATTAAAGGTGATACAAGCCCTTGGAATTTTAAATAATTCTAAGTAAGAGGTGTTTTCAATTTACCTACCCTTGATCCTTTACCTAACATTATATTCTATGAATCACAATGTTTTAATTATCCTATCATCTCTACTCAAGATTATAATGGTCATCCTAAATTAATAGGAAACATTCCTCCTTACCTTATAGACTCAGATGATGATGAACCATATAAGATAAGTTCAAAGATTAAAACTTCCAATCTTTCTCATAACATCATTGCTCAATTACCTCCCTATCTCCAACCTCACTCCCTTAAAAAAACTTTAGATGAAATACCAATTACTCTAACTAAAACTACACATTCTATTCACCATGATTCTTTAGATAATAAAATAGTTAATGCATATACTATTGACTCATATACACTTGATTATGATGATAGATATAATCTATATGACCCTTTATTAGCTAGATTTGTTAAATCAAAAAATGAATAGGTGCTTAAATATCATTCTTCCTTATTATAGTCTCTGAATTATATTTCTTATTTATTTCTCTTGCTATAGTAATTAATATTAGTTTTTCCTCTAATGTTCATAGGTTAGAGATGGAGCACACACTCACTACACCTCCAAGTACTACTAAAACTCTAAAGAGTGTGATTATGGACTATGTCATGATGGGAACTTACCATTTTTATAGATTATATGATCCTTTTATTTTTCTTCCTCCTAAAATGTTAGCTTCTCTACTTTGACCCACTATGAAGTTGGACATGCATACAGTTGAGCCTAGTCTAAATCCTACTATAGCTTATTCCCTTCTTGGTGATGAAATTCTACCATTACCAAATCTTGGTCCTATACCATCACAATTTGTATAAGATCCCTATTTTGAAATACATATATTTTTTTGTCATTAGACCAAGGATTATCTTACACATCAGTAACAGTAGGCATATCCCTCTACTACTTCAGCTAGTAGACCTTCACCATATACTAATAGACGTATTTATTGTTTTCATGGTACATGTAACTATTCTTATACTTATTGACAACATCTTAGGTAATATATTTATACATTATGTCTAGGAATATCATGGCCTAAAGACAAAAATATACCACTTCCTAAGCTACTTTCATAGTATATCCCTAAATATGGGGAAGTATATTACCTTTGACACTAGTGCACTACACACCATACTTATAAATGTTGAGTAATTCAACATCTTTAGGATATTCCATAGCCTATGCCTTCAATAACTTATCCTCCCTCTAAATTTCATTTGTGGGTAAAGGTTTTTCATTCCCCACCACATACATCTCCTCATATATTTCAAGACATTTTATCACTCATAAGTGCACCCTTATAAGAACGTGTGTCTTTTTCTCACTCCTATTGATACAATGGAAACTCTCCAAGGTGTGGGTGACCTTATGTGGATAAAATCTCTAGATTAAAGTCTAGTTACCTTTGGTACACTAACTCACTTCACTATAAACTCTTTGTGAAAAATTTATACATAAACATAGGAAAAATAATCATTCAATAAGTTACATCATTGAACATGAGACACACACTTCATGAACAACTTGAAAATGGAGAAAAATTTAGATTTTTATTGATTTAAATGTGATGTAATACAAATTTTAAAATATTTTATATAATACAAAATCATAATCTCCTTATATTCATTCAAAAATGAATTTACATATAGAAAAATAAGCAAAGAGAGAGGAGAAAATCAATTAGAGATGAGTCCACATGCAAACTCAACTTCACTTCTAGTTTAACTAAAATTTTAATTCAACCACCATCTTAACTTTACACTTTCAAATTAAAACATATAATTTTTAGTTTTAACCTTATTTCTTATATAATGGTGTAGTATGAGATAGGGATAAGTTTGAAAAATTCAAATATTCTTCATGCATGTTTTTTATTGTCTTCAATCTTGAAGATATTGATTATCTTCAGTTATCTCCTTGTCAAATTGCATTGAAATTTTGACATTCACTTAAATCTTTTTGATATTTATTTCATCTTAAAATTTTACTTCAACTATCTAAAATTCATCTTGTACTTTGACTTCATCCATCTTGACTTGTAGCTTGGAGTTTTGACTTTAGTTACCTTGCTTACATCTTGCATGCATGTTTGACTTCTTAACTTTCTAAAATTAGCCCAATGGGGTGTATTAGATAAAACATTACATGTTGAATATAAAATGATAATATTAAATTAAAATATGTCATAAAATATTAACCAATACTTAAACTCAACCTATCCACTCTTGCATGTTTTAAATTCCACCTTTTTAGGGTTAATTGAAAGCTTGCTCTATTTGACTTGACCTTGTCTAAAATTAGCTCAAATGGGGGATGTAGTAGAGAGAGAGAGAGATTTTTTTTTTTAATTATTAATTAAATATCTCTGTTAATAGTTCACTTTATGATAACAACCACAACTCTCCATATCGGATCTTCTAGATATGCCCATCTTCTATAGTTTTGACAAGCTTCTTGAATGCACCATGAAAAATTAAAACTTGATGAATTTGAATTTTTGGAAAATATAAGGAGTTTAAAGAGTATTTTAAAATAATTAAAATTATTTAATATGCCTTCAAATAAATTTTTAGCTCCAAACTCCACATATAACTCTAAAGAATGCCATTTGTGCTTTTTTGTGCTTTATAGGCCTCAAGAAACCCTAAATTAGATTAGGGGTATAAAATGATTTATAAGACTCAAAAAAAACTCATAATATTATAATTATATAGGTATAAATTTTTAATACTTAATAAAGTTTTAAAATATCCAAAAATCTTCACCAAAGTTCCAAATAAAAATTCATAAAAAATACTTGTTTGTTGCCCACAGGGTGACCTAGAGATGTTTTTCAATGAGATGGGCCTATTTTGAATTATTTTTAATTTAATTATTATTAATTTATGTGTATAAATTAATTATAAACACTCTAAAATATTTTTTTTCATTGTAAAGAACTAAAACACTCATTTCCAACTCCATTTATGAACAAATTAGTGAAAACCCTTGATTTCCTTCATGATCAAGCCTATATTTTACCATTTTATATATACTAAAGTATATTACAGATATTAAAACAATTTTAAATATTAAATTATATCAAAAAATACTTATATATAAAATTTAAATAAATTTCATTTATTAAAACTCAAAATACACACTTTTTGGTGTTTTCCAGTTTGCATAATTTCATTTCTGAATGTCTATAGGTCTACATTTTATCATTTTATTGAAATTTTTAAGGCCTAAAGATGTAATTATTTTTTAATTATTACATATAATAACTCATTTAATAATTAAAATCATTTTAAACTCTCAAATAAATACTTGAACATATCAAAAATGCCTTTTTGATTGTCTCTCTTGTTTGCTTACAACCCTGTAAGCTACAACTTTACATTTATCCATTATTTTTATTTAAATTTTAATTTATTGAAGTTTATTAATGTAATTTATAAACCATAATATATCACACCACTTTTATTTTGAAACAAATAACTTAAAAATTCAAACATACTACCTAAAATTGAGCCATTAGGGTTTAAGAAGAGTTTTAGAGCACCTTTTCTTCTTAATGATTGTTCATAAATTTAAATACATTTAATATAAAAAATAAATGTAATATTTAGGTAATATTTTCCCATATAACCTCATAATACAATTCAAACCAAATCCCCTTCACTTTCATGTACCGATCATTTGAAAATTGCCTGCACTAGTTTGTAATTAGCTAGTTAGAGGAATAAAAGAAATCTTTGTCAAAATTTGGACCTATGAGCTATTATTAATAATTTTTTGGATTTATTAAGGTTATATGATGTTTTTTATAACCTCTTAGGTCCAAAATTAATTAATTTATCTTTATTTAAAACCTTGGCATAAGCAAACTTGACCACTGGTGGTAAAATTTATCAACATTCTTAGTGAGTTTGTTGGGATATTTGCCTGATAAACACTCAAGACTAGTAGACTTAACCATTGGGTCATGGAGACATTAAAATATTAAAAAATATTAAAATTAAAATTTCATCAATCAAATAAAAAACTTGTGCATAATCACTTATGAAATTAAAAACTAAAATTGAAAACTAGAACTACCAACTAAAAAATGTGCAAAATAACACTTAGAGGAAAGTGAAAACTAATAAAAATACTAATTAAAAATATTAATAAAAAATATTAATGAAAATTAAATATAAAAATACTATTTAAAATCACTTAAAATCCATTTGGATCAAATCAAAAACTTCATAGGTCCTTTCCATGTGGTTAATGCAGATGACTAACAAGTTTTTTAAGTTCATTCTGGTTGGAACAACTTTTTTTTAATTTTAACCTCTTTGAATTATCTCTAAGTGAATTAAATGAAACAAAAATATATCTAATATAAATAAAATCATCATTTGGTTAAATACTCACCTTATGTTTCTATTCAACACTAAAAAAACTTTTCAATGTAACCATATTATGATTTATAAGAATAGATGTAATTTCAACCTTTAGTGGCTCACTTGGACAATGTTATTGGATTTATATGACATATTTATTTTCAATTTCTTAAAGGAAACCTACTTGATCCTCACTTTTATCTTCTTGAGGTTCACTAGGAATCATTACATCTTTTATATTTGTATCTAGCTCATGTCTAGGACTATTACCTTGTGAAACCACTGATGTAATCTCACTATCTATTTCCATATATTCTAGAAGATATTCATGATAGCATTATTGAATCTCACATCTATCTACAATCTAATTTTACTCTTTAATGGTTATAAACATGATCTTCTTTTATGCTAAATTCAAGCTCATTTAACCAACACAACTCTTGATCATCTTCTTTTGAAAAATCCTCCTCTTCACTTACATGTTCTTATTTATCCTTCCATACAATAGGTTATCCTTCAAAAATGGATATGGTGGGAAGGAAATAGGTTCCATTTGGTGACATAGGAATATATATCATTATTGGATGCTCTTGAATGGGCTTTAGGATTGAAGAGGAATTAAGAAGGCTTTGAGATTTGGAAGTAATAGTTTCATTCAATATTTATTTGAAATAAGGGAAATAAACTTATGTTAAGGCTTCATGATTCAATGTTTTATACTTCTCTTTCCACTAAACAATCAACCTTTTAAATTCTCATATGTTTTGATCTTCATGGACAAATTCAACTTGAGTGATGGGGGGAGGGATCAAAATACTTGGAAACTTTCTTGGTTTGACTTCTACAACCTTCTCCTTTTCTTTATTTTGGATTGGCGTAGGAGGAGGCTTTTTCTCAAGAGTAGGTATGACATAATCAAGGGTATTAGTCTAATAAGTTTTTCAATATGGAACGGTCTTAGGATCTTAAGGAAGAGTGAGTAAATATTTCATTGGCATATTCTTTTTCATAGGGTTAGGAGTCCTAAAATTGGGAATTTTGAAGCAAGTATATTGTCTTGAAAGTTTAAGGGGTTCTAGTTCTTTTGTAGACTCATTATTTATCTTCAATTACTATATCTCTTTTTGATGTACATAGGCCTAATATTCAAGCTCTTCTTGATATCTATAGTATCCATCTTCGCTATCACTTTCCATACATTGTATCTCAATGTCAAGTCTTATCTCTAACACAAATGTTTTAGGTTGATTGGAAAGAACATAGTTTTGTTAAGGATGATTAGAAACATGATTAGTGGTGGGATCAGGTTAAATGTCATGATAATATTTATATCATATTGGTTTAGTGCTACTTGAGTTGAAACCATAAATATTCTCATCTTTATATAAATAATATAAGGTACAAAAGTTGCATTTTAAAAAAATGGACGATTGAAATACATATCAATTGATGCTTTTAGATACTTAGACTACTTAAAGTAGATGTATATAAATTGGATTCATTATATTATAATTATTTGGCTAATGTCCTTATTGTAAATTACTAAAACCAACACTAATCTTTAACAATATTTTGAGATATTATCCAACTAGACATGCCAAAAACTATTATCACTCAAAAGTGCACCCATGCAATAATGTGTGCATATTCTCACTCATGTTCATAAAATGTAAAAGGTATGGGTGGCCTTATGTTTTATATAATATCTAGATGAAAGGATGGTTCCCTTTGGTGAACTCACCCACTTCTCTTAAACTCTCTATTTTAATGATTTATTGACTATAAAAAGGGTAAAAGGAGTAATGCTCAAGTTTAAAATGGAAATGAAAAATACAAATTGAGGTGATGCACTAATTTTAAGGTCAATTATGACTATAATTGACACACTTTTTAAGCTTTATAAATTACACATAGTCAAGAAATCACTAAAATAGAGAGTTTAGAGAGAAGTGGGTGAGTGTACCAAAGGGAATCAACCCTTCATCTAGATATTCTCTCCAACATAATTTCACCCACACCTTGGATATTTTCCATTTTATCAACAAGAGTGATAATAATCACACATTCTTGTAAGGGTGTACTTCTAAGTGATAACAGGTTTTGGCACACCTAATGGGACAATAGCTCAAAATATTGCTAAATATTTGTATTGATTTTAGTAATTTATAGTAAGGACATTACCTAAGTAATTAGGATCTGGTGACTCCAAGTTATATATAGCTGGTTTAAGTATTCAAAGTACCTAAAAACATCAATTAGTATGTATTTTAATCCTCCATTTTGTGAAAATAGAAATTTTGTACCTTCATATTCTTCATATCAAGATGATAATATTTATGGCTTCACCTCAAACATCACTAGACCAACATAATTTCATTATTCACATGATATTTACTTCCCTCCCACCACTAATCATGTTTTCAATTAGCCTTAGAAAAATCATGTTCTTTCCAATCAGCCAAAAAAAAGTGTGTTAGAGATAAGACTTAACGAGACAATGTATTGAGAGTGATATGGAAGAAGAATACCATAGGCATCAATATGAGCTTGCATATTAGGCCTATATACATCAGAAATATATAGAATCATTGAATATAAATAATGAGGCTAAAAGAGAACTATAACCCTTTAAACCTTCAAGAGAGTATACTTGCTTCAAAATTTATAGTTTTAGGACTCCTAATCCTATCAAAGAGACTATGCCTATACAATATTTACTCACTCTTCCCCATGAGCTTAAGACCATTCCATATTATAAACCTACTTGTAACAAGACCCTTAATTATGTCATACCTGATATTTAAAAATAGCCTCCTCATATGCCAATCTAAAATAAAGAAATGGAGAAGGTTGTAGAATTTAAACCAAAAAAGTTACCAACAAAGTTTCTAAGTTTATTGATTCCTCCACCCATCCCTCAAGTTGAATTTTTCCATGAAGATCAAGGAATATCAAAATGTGAGAGGTTTATTTTTTAGTGTAAAGATAAGTATGAAGCATTGAAGCACGAATCCTTAACACAAGTTTTCAAAGAAATTTTTAATGAAACTATTACTACCAAATCACAAAGCCTTCTTAATGCCTCTTCAATCCCAAAGCCCATTCAATAGCAACCAATAATGACCTATATTCCTATGCCACCAACTGGACCCTCTTTCCCTCCAACCATCTCCCATTTTAAAGGAGAACCTATTGTATGATAGACAAAAGAAGAACATGCAAGTGAAGAGAATTTGTCAAAAGAGGATGATAAATGGTTGTGTTGGTCAAATGAGCTTCAATTTAGCATAAAATAAAATCATGTTTCAACCCTCGAAGATAAAAATCATATTTCATATATAAGTGAGCTTCAATAATCATATAATGAAGATGTTATAGAATATATGGTAGTAGCTAGTGAGATTAAATTAGTGGTTTCACAAGGTAATAGTCCTAGACATGAGATAAGTTAAGATACAAAAGATGTAATGATTCTTACTGAACCTCAAGAAGCTAAAAATGAAGATAAATAAGGTTTTGATGAAGAAATTAAACAATTTTCATCAATTTAAAATCAATATGGAATATCTAAAGATGTCATATAAATCTAAGAACATTATCCTAGTGAGCCACTAAAGGATGAAATTGTAGCTATTCTTATAAATCAAAATATGGTTACATTAGAAAGTTTTGTTAGTGTTGAAGAGAAACATAAGATAAGTATTGAGCCACATGATGATTTTTTTTATTTTAGATATATGTTTAATTTATTTGATTCACTTAGAGACAATTCAAAGAGGTTGACAATCAAAAAAAGAGTTGATCCAATTAGAATGACACTTAAATAGCAACTTATTAGTCATCTTCATCAAGCACATGGAAAAGACCTGAGAGGTTTTTGTTTTGATCCAGGTGTATTTTTAGTTATTATACATGTTATTTTTATATTTAATTTTCCTCAAAAAAAATTTATGAACATGTTTAGTTAGTATTGGTATTAGTTTTGACTTTCCTCTAAGTGTTATCTTGCACATTTTTTAGTTGGTAGTTGTTATAGTTTTCAATTCCATAATTTATTATGCACAAAAGTTATAGTTTATTTAGGTAATTTTAAGTTTTAAATTTGGTGATATTTTCATGACTCTATAACTCAATGTATATAGCTATTGGTCTTAAATTTTTAGCAGACAAACATCCCAGTAAAGTCACCAAGAATGTAGATAATTTTTCCACCATTGGTCAAAGTTGCTTATGTGCAGGTTTTTAAGAAGACTTAATTCATGGATTCAAGATTAAAAAAAATTAAAAAACATAATAAAATTTTAATAAATCCAAAATAATGCTTAAAAATAACTCACAAGTCCAAATTTTGACAGAGGTTTTTTTAATTCCTCTAACTAGCTAGTCGTAAGCTAGTGAAAACGATTTTCAAATGCTCAATATATGAAGGAGAATAATATTTTGTTCAAATGGTATTATGTGGAGTTATGATACCCTATTACCTAAATACATTCATTTTTTTTAGGTTACATGAGATTAAATTTATGAATAAATGTTAAGAAGGAACGGTGCTCTAAAACCCTTTTTATACCTCAATGTCTCGATTTTAGGAGATGTAATTGAATTTATGAGTTATTTGATATAAAATTAAAAAAATTGAGATATTATGGGGAATAAATAAACTCAATACACCTTCATCAGTCAAAATTTCAAGGCAAATAATGGATAAAAGAAAAGGTACATGTATCAAGGTTTCAAACAAATAAGAGAGACGATTAAAAAAAGCATTTTTTGAGATATTGAAGTGTTTATTTGAGTGTATCAAAAGGTTTTAATTTTTATATATTTTATTCAATGTCTTAATTAAAAAATAATTAAGTCTTTAAATCCTCATAAAATTCAAGAAAATGGCAAGCTAAGAAACACCAAAAAGTGCATATTTTAAATTTTATTAAATGAAATATCTTTAAATTTTATATAGAAATATTTTTTGATGTCATTTAAAGTTTAAAATTGTTTTAATTTAATTAATATACCTTATTAAATATAAAATATAAAAATAAATGTCTGATCATGAAAGAAATTAAGGTTTTTTCACTAATTTGCTCACAAATGAAATTGGAAATGAGTGTTTCAGGTCCTTCCAATGGCAAAAATAAATTTTTAAAGTGTTTATACTTAATTTAAAGGTATTAATCCATTATAATTAAATAAAGACTAATTTAAAATAGGCTCATCTCATTGAAAAATATATCCAGGTCACCCTACAAGCAGCAAGCATGCACTTTTTGTGAATTTTTACTTGGGAATTTGGTGAAGATTTTTTGAGATTTTAAAAAAAATAAGGTATTCACCATTTATACCTATAAAATGATAATTTTAGGAGTATTTTTTTAGGCTTGGAACTCATTTTATACCTCCTAATACAAATCAAAGTTTTTTGAGACCTAGAGAGTACAAAAAAGCACAAAATGGCATTCTTTGGAGTTGTATACAAAGTTTGGAGATGAAAATTTATTTTAAGGTATGTTCAATCATGTTTATTATAATTAAATCCTATTTAAACTCCTTATATATTTTTTAAAAAAATCAAATTAATCAAGTTATAGGTTCTCATGGTGCATTCAAGAAGCTTGCTAAAACCATGGAAAATGGGCATATCCAAAAGAACTAGTATGGAGAGTTAAGGTTTTCATCATAAATTAAAATATTATTAGATTTATTTCATGAATAATTCAAAATAATAATATATATATATATATATATATATATATATATATATATATATATATCTACTCCACCCCCCATTTGGGATAATTATAGATAAGGTCAAGTCAAATAGAGCAAGCCTTCAATAGCCCTAGAAAGGTGGAGTTTGAAACATGAAAGAGTGAAAAAACTGAGTTTAATTATTGTTTAATATTTGAGACCCTATTTTCATGAAATAGTACCTTTAACTTTTAACATTAAAACTCTCTCATACTATGCCCCATTGGGTTAATTTTAGATAGTTAAGAATTCAAACATGCATGCAAGATACAAGCAAGGTAGCTGAAGTCAAAATTCAAGTTATAAATCAAGATGGATAAAGTCAAACTCCAAGATGCATGTTATATAACTAAATTAAAAATTCAATATATATTTAATATCAAAATTATTTAACTAAATATCAAGTTTTAAATGCAATTTCATAAGGAGATAAATGAAGATAATTGATCTCTTCAAAATTAAAGACAATCAAAAGCATACATGAAGAATCTTTGACTTTTTTAAACTTCTCCCTCTCTGCTGCTATGCCATTTTCCAAGAAATAATGTTTAAAATAAAAATTATGTGTTTTAATTTTGAATTGTAAGGTTAATATTGTGGTTGAATTAAAATTTTAGTTTAACTAGGAGTGAAGTTGAGTTTGCATGTGGACTCATCTCTAGTTGCTTGTATCCTCTCTCGTTGATTATTTTTCTATATGTACATTCATTTTTGAATGAAGATGATCATATTATGCCTTTTTCTTAAAAAAATATGCCAAAATTTTTTACTACCTCACCTTTTAAGTAATAAAGAGATTAATTTTCTTCCATCTTCAAATTATTCATGAAGTGTGTGCTTAATGTTCATTGATCTAACTTAGTGAATGATTATTTATCCTATGTTTTTGTTTGAATATCTCACCTTTATGAATATAATTAAAATTATTTAAACTCATATAAAGTGTTTAAGTCTGATTTATACCTAATTTTGAAGTGTATTAAAACTTATTCATTCCTTCCAAGCTAGTGTGAGTATCTATCAAGATGTGTGTATGAATTAGTGATGCAAGAGTCATTACATGAAGATGAAGTGAATGTTTGTGTTTCAAAGAAATTTTGCTTATGTTATTTATAATAAAGGGTAAATAAACTTGATATGAGTATGGAATAAAAATCTATTTAGTTGTGCGCACATTGAATCAAATGATTGTAGAGAGCTCCTCTTTGGCTTGGGAGGAATGACATTCATATAAGATAGCACTAAAGTAATGGTTGGTTAGATAGATAGTTGGGTTGATTAATTAAAGCTATCTAGATCTTGGAAGTAATAGCTTCCTCAGGGGTTATTAATCCATGCCTTTTGAATTAATTAAGTTTAAAAATCAAAAGATAAATTACTTGCATAAATCATAAAAGACATTAAAACTATGTACAAGAAATGCTTGATAAAGAAATAGATGAAATTGACTAATTATAGCAACAAGTGGGTCAATATTAATGTTAAATAGTTTAGGTACACTTAAAAAAATAGGTTGGGGCTCTGTGAATAGGCAAAGATAAATAAATTTGTATTTAGTTGAGGTCTAATGGGAGAAAATAGTTTGTTATTATTTTGTGCCATAGTGACCATCAACATTTGAGGTCACTATCGGTAGTTGAGGTAATCATCAGTAGTTGGGGTAACCATCAATTGTTGAGGTAGACCATTGGTAGTTAGGATGACCATTAATGGTTACTGTGGGTTAGGTTTAGGTAATAAAAGGCTGATTGATGGGGTTTTAGAATAATATTTTGAGAGATTAGTTTGGGCTGGGTTGATTACAAAGTACAAATAAAGTGACTAAATAATTATAATAAATACTTAGCTTATTAGTGGTTAATCAGATGAATGGTTGAGGAAATAAGATTATTGATGGTTTTTGGATTGATTTTGATAGATTAATGGTACTTGGTTGTTGGACAATGGATGGCATCACCTTAGATCTCTATCACACTTGTTGGTTTATTGGATCACTGGAAGAACACTTGTAAAATAAAATGTTGATGTAAGAAGATATGGCTCTAGATGATCGATTGACTCAGATCCAAATTCAACCTCTCCTCTTCTCTCATTATAGGAAGGAATGAGAGGTACAATAATATGTTAACAAGAGGTCTAACTTGTTATCTAAATTTAGTTCTCACATGCATGGGCTCACACATAAATTAGATGGGTTAATTATAAAAAATCAAATCATAGTGATGTGGTAGTTAAGTGGTTGAGACAGTGGTAACCTGATCATTGGTAGTCAGGGTTTTTGTCAATGGTTAGGGTGGCCATTAGTGATTGAGGGTCAATATCAACTTGGGTCAAAAAGTGAGTTTAACTAGTAGGTCAAGCTAAGTAGAGCTAGGTGGGTTAGGTTTGGTTTATAGTTTAGAGGTCAAGGTTAGGCCCAAGGGGGTCTTAGGGTGGTCCAAGGGAGTTTTATCATTTAAAACCATCATGTGTAGATTTATGATGTCTATATTTTCCATTTTTTGTTATGTAACTTAAATCAACAAGTTGTAAAAAAAATGGATTACGGGCTGAAGGTTTAGTTGCCCTGAGCATGGGAGGAGGTGTTCTACTAATTCAATTGCCCTCAGCATAGGAGGAGGTGTTCCCCCTCAAAATAAGAAGTGATGAGGTAAAATATAATTATGTGTGGGTTTGATGAGTGGTGAAGGTGATGATAAAATGTGGGTGATAGGTTAGGTACTGAAGTATGAGCATGCACATAAATTTTGACAAAGGTGTGATAGTCAAGATCTTGCATTGATTAGGTTGAAATTGTTGGTAAAAATTAAGGTCAGTAAGAGAAGGATAAGTGATAAGTAGACCACATGATTATATTTAGGCATGAAAGTTTGGAAATATTGTAAATGTAAGTATCCTAGGTAAGGTCTATGATTTTATGGATATCCAAGGTAGGAAGTGCTCTCAAGAAAATATAAATTGGTCTAGTGTAGTTATGGTTATCTGAGGTAGGAAGTGCTCTCAAGAAAATACAAATTGGTCTAGTGTAGTTATGGGTATCTAAGGTAGGAAGTGCTCCCAAGAAGACACAAGTTGGTTTGGTGTGTGAAAGGTAATGCAAGTTTCAAATAATTATTCAACATGGAAATTAGTTGGTGTAGTCAAATAGGACTGGCGAAGTTATTGCAAAACATGTGATAGTTAGGTAAAAAAATGGCTAGTGGCAAGGTGACATGGTTGATGGTTGAGGTGGCTAGAGAAGGCAATCTTTATGGGTGGGCACTGGGTTGGGTATGTGCCAAAATTTTGAAAATTTATTGGTTTGGTGGGAAAACCTAATAGTTGATCATCAATGGTCAGGGATCTTAGGGCCAACCATCGATAAATACCCTGATTGTCGATAGTCAAGTGGAAACCTTAAAATGGTGGAAATAAAAAGCACCACTGAGAGTCATTTTCATTCATTTGAATATTTTGACTTTGTTATTTTACTCCTAAGCCATTTTTGATAGAGTGTTGATTATATTTACTAATTAGGCTAGTGGTTGAGTTGGATTAAGTTAATCGATCTTTAGAAGGTAGACTTATCCAAGGTTTTAAGGTGGATAAGGATGTGGTCAAGAAATTGGTCCTAAGAGTCCTCTTCAATGATGGTTGAGGAATGAGGTAGGCTTTGCTTTCAATTGATAAGGTAGTTTTGATTTTGCAAATGCATTGTAAGTTGAATTTAGTTGTTTTCTCATTATTTGGTTAGGTGGGTTGGGTTTTGACCTAGTTTTTAGGGGTTTTGGTTGTTAAGGTGAAATTTATAAGTAAAATTCAAAATTAGATGGGTAGGGTAGGATTAGGGGAGGGTAGAATAGGTTTTAGGTAAATTTGTGGTTTGGTTGTGGTATTGGGGTGGGTTTTTGGGTATGTAAGTTTAGGCATATTCTACTAGTAGTCACACATAATGACCATCAGTGGTCATACCTGAACATCAATGGTTAATGACTATTGGTGATTGGTCACCTAAATATTGGTGGTCATCATGATCATCGACAGTCAACTAGGGTGAAAATGTGTTTAAAAGTGTTTGTATGGTTGAATATTTTAAAGTTTGGATAATAGGATGTCAAGGGTAAACTTTAGGTAGGATTTTAAGGCTATAGTGGTGGATGAGGTCAAAGGTAGAGTTGTAATAAAATAAGTAATGGTCAAATGTTAAAATTATGATAGGGTGATATAGTTTATAGGTAAAGTGTGGTAGTAAACTAAGTTTGTCTGCTAAAAAAACCTTATAAAAATGAGAGCAGATCTAGATGTGAGATCAAGTGCCTCAAATATTTGTGGATATTCATCGAGGGATGATTGTTGCTGATTAGGCTTGCATGGAGGAGGTGGGGCTTGGTGTGATGTTGTATTACTAACAAGAATTATGGGACATAGTGATGATAGTGGCCCTCATTGAGAGATGGGATTTGACCACTAACACCTTCTTATTACCCACTGGTGAGATGATTATCTTACTAAGTATGTTCATAGGATTATATAGCTACCCATTTGGGGTGATCTAATTTATCACATTGAAAAGGAGGATAGAGATGAGTTCAAAGAGATTTTGTACAGAGATGACCATGATTATTCTAGGTGTCACATTAGGGGTTTTAGTTACACTATGCTATATTAGAGGTCAAGAGATGATAAGAGGATGATGACTATGATGATGATAGTATTCTCATGTTTTGTCATACTATATTTGAGTAATGGGAGGTTCCTATAGTTGATGTTAGGGGTATTGGTTGAGATGTTACTAGGTTGCATAGTGTTTGGTGGGTGCCTATGTTGTTGGTCTAGGTATATAAGGAGTTGTGGGGATTCAAATCTCATAGGAGGTATGATATCAACATAGAATTCATTCTACACTATTGGGCTTATGAGTGCATCCAAGTGTTGAGGCTGATGGGGCTATCATGGGAGGGATATGCACAAATGGAGTTCATAGTTAGATTCATGCAGTAAAGAGATGATTTTTCCCTTTCAGGACCAGGTGGGGGGTTCATGACATTGATTAGTTCAAAGGTGCACTAAATTTGTTGGTTGTTGGTGATATGATTTAGAGACCCTATGTCAGGTTTCTAGATTAGGCTAGATATAGGAAACATACACTATCCATGTAAAGCTACAAGTGGATCTTCAATAAGAGGGATGGTGAGATAGATGTCATCCCTTTTTATAGGGTGAAATTATAGTTTGTCCTAGTGTAGGCTATTCTAATTCCATTCGTAAGGTATAGGTGAGAGGATACAAAGCTTCTACTCCCAAAATTATAGCCCATCAAGTTTTTCTTGATCATGGAGAGTTACTAGCTAGGGCTAAGATAGATTTTGTAGTTTTTTAGATGGGTACCTAGCATGGTACCAAACACTCCATGCTAAAGTTGATTTTGGGGGTGATGATGGTGGTAGGCAGGTGATCGATGTCAATCTAGTTGGTAGAGGTGAACCTTAACAGGTGTAGGTATAGGGGTTACCCTAGATGTATAGGTATTGATCACACAAAGAGATTAGGCATGAGTGGCATTAGTCATAACATAGGCTTCTATTGTAGCACTACAAGGTTAGTTGCTAATAGAACAAGGTCAGGTGACTACATTTATAGGTGATAGGTATTAGGATAGAGTTATGTTAGGCCTAGTTACCCAAGAGAGAGATTCCTTGAGATAAGTTGGAGGAGGAGCCACCGCACTTATAGGACCATCAGTCACTATCCCCATGGCATGGTATATAGCCCTAGTGGAGAAGTTATACTATTATGAGGCCATAGTCTTGAGATGTTGTCTTGATGAGCATCGATGGGGTGAGTACATAGTTAGTTTTGTAGTTGTTACTATCATAGCAACACTAGATCAATAGGCTACATTCATGGGGGGATAGATAAGGACCTCAAGAGGATAGGCATCATGGAGGTAGCAGTGCCCCAAGGGCATAGTTATGATATGGTTATTAAATATTATACTTTGTTTTATATCATTTTGATAATGACCTATGAGATGATGTGGTGAGATGTATATTTTTATAGAGATACATGTATATTTTTTGTATAAATGATGAATATGTGGTTATTTATGATTATAGGCTCACAATCTTTGCATATTGTTCATTATTCATGGTGTTGATGTTCATGTTGATCATTGATGATGTTATGGATTATGGTTATTATATGGATATTGATATTGATATGGACTCACCTAGCTAGGCATGTGATGATATGGATTTTTGTTTATGTTCATGATGATATTGATATGATGGTTATAGTTGGTACATTTGATATGAAAATTGTTTGTATGATGAATGGACAATGATATGATGTTGATCACATGGATTATTATTTATGGTTTGTTGTTATTATTTATGATGATGATGTTTGTTTATGGATGATCGATTATTTTGATCACATGGATTATTGTTTATGGTTTGTTTGTTATTGTTTATGATGATGCCTTTAATGGATGTGATCATTCTAATTTCATGTTTTGAGATGACCACTGATATTATGATGATGATGATGCTATGTTTTAATGACTATATGCTTCCTCATTTAGATTTAGACATGTGTTAAAAGTGTTTTATTGCTTTATTATTCTTGGATGTTATGATGTTGATGGTTATGTGCATGGATAGGGTTTATGATAATGATGTTTATTTTTATTTATGATATTATGATGATATGATGTGGTTTTGATTATGGTCATTTTATTTAAGGTGAAGCACATAAATTAAGTTGAATAACAAAACTAGATGTGAGAAAGGGAAGATAATCAAGAGACAAATGTCTAAGGGAATATCTCAACTAGTTATGAGAGGATAAGAAGAGTGCACGATGCTTCTTCTTTGGTAAGGATGAAAACAAATCAAATTTGGATTGGCTTAAGCAACATAATCCCATTCACTGCTTCGTATTAGCATTTTTTAGTTGGTTTAAAAGGTGTTTTGATCACATGATCTCAAGTGAGCTCAAAATCCCTTATTTATAGTGTATAAAGGGGTGATGGATGAAAATGGAACCTTCTCATGAGACTAGCATGCCTCTTTTGGAGGTTACCAAAGAGTCTATGTCATATAAGGTGTAGACTAATTGATATGAGAAACCTACTCATGAGTACCAATTACAGCTTTTAAAATTATTGTATATGACAGATGATTGTATCTTTTAAAATTCTTTTGATTTATTTGATGCTTGATAATGGGTATTTTTCTAATTATGTGTTATTTGGGAGGGTTGGAGAAGTTGATCGATGTGGGAAGATTCCAATAAATTGATATGCTTTGACAAATGCTTTTCTCAGCCATCCTTAAAGGGAGTGGTTTAATTTTGTGTGCTTTATTTAATGCCTTTGATAGTTGTCCTTCAAAAGAGTAGTCTACCTTATTTTGAGTAATTTTTATATGTTTCTAGTAGTTTTCCTTTAATGGAGTAGTCTACAAATTCTAAGAATTACCCATGATTATATTTATTTATGAATTTTCTTTTGATTTTTTATTGTTTCTTGACATAGACTTATTTATATAGGCTTAAAGGTTCACCTTTATTAAGTAAAAATTAAATATCACAAAAAGGTTGATTAGGTGTAAATAGTTTTAGGTGACAACAATCATGAGAATGTCTCCTAGGAAAGTGGTAGAAAGTACCATGAGAATCATGCCATGGGTAGAGCCATGGTACCCATTAGTCAATATTAGGATAATGATTATGATCGATAATCACATGATTTAATTTTAAATGACTACCCTTAAAATAGGGGAGATGAATTTGGTTTGAAAGTAGGGGATGAGCTTAAGTTAGACAAAAGGTTAGTTTAATCACTTTTAACAAAAGAAAGGATGCAGATGCAAAGCATTGAGGGGCTTAGGTTATGGGTTTCCCTCAAGTGAGGATAATAGGTAAGTTCTGATCTATACTTGTGTGTTATGATATAAGGTTTGATCCAATTGAAATCAAACTTATCCCTCTTACTTTTCTCTATATTGGTGACATGTTGATTTTGCTTTAGGATGAGGTATTTGATATTGATTTCTTTCACTTTAAGGTGTTTTTTATAAGCATGTTTCATTCATTATTTATAGACATGAATATGGGTAAGGGTTGCTAAATGTCACTCTTCAAGTAGCTCAAGCTGGGATAAATGATGTTGATGATAATCATCTTTAGAAATGAGATCTTGTAGGGATATTCAAAGGGAAGGAATTTGGACTTTGAGAGGTAAAACAACCTTTGCTCCAAACATAAGAGAGAATGGGGTCATACCCATAGGGTTCATATGCTATTACAATATGCCCATAAGGCAAAAGGGATATGGAAATGCCAATCCTAACCATATGCATTGACCATTTTAGTTAGTATGTTGTTAAGAGTTTTGTTAGAGTCCTCGACCTATCCATTAGCTTGAGGGTGATAGGGTGATGAAAACTTAACTTGATATTGAATACATCACAAGTACCTTGGAATTGTTTGTTTTTAAAATATTTTCCTTTATCAATGATAATTTTATGAGGAACACTAAAATAGTAGATAATGTGATGATTGATGAAGTCAACTATCTTTTCAGATTTGGTTGAGACTAGAGAAAAAGCCTCTACCCATATGGTAAAGTACTTAGTTTTAGTGATGATTATGAATAATGGGGGTTAATTTCACCAATAAGGTATAGATGCCATTATGAGAAGGGCCAAAAATATGTGGCTACACAAAGACTATGGCTAGGTGTGTGATGTAAATTGGCATGTTATTAACACTTAACACATTTTTTCACATAATCCTAACCATTTTAGTTTAAGGGTAGGATAGTAATAGCCAAGGAGAAATATGTGTTTAGTGATGGCTAGGCCACTAAATTGTCCTCCACAAATCCCATCATGCATTTCCTTAGTAGAATAAGAGGCTTTATGACTATGTATCTAATAAAAGAGGAGACCATCAAAGCCACATTTATAAATAATTCTCCCTTTAATGTTATAACGTGAGTTACTCTAGATAAACACTCTTTGAGTATTCTTGGAAAGACCAGAGGGAATGGTGACTAGGTTAAGATAGTCAAAGGTATATTAATACCAAAGGTCAAGTTGGGTCTCCCCCACATTAAAGATGGTGGGGGAATCTAGTCTAACATAAGAGGGTTGGTTAAGTCTGTGGATAATGATAGATAGTTTAGAGTTAGAGGGTACAAATAGGATCTAAGAGTTGAGGGAAGTTATGGTGTTGGAAGACTTGTTTGTAGATGATGGGGTGGTTTAGATATAGAAATGTTCAAATGATGTTAAGATTTCATCAACAAGTTATTTGTACTATTACAAAACATCATTCTTACATTGGTAATAGCCATTGATTTGATTAACCACAAGTTGAGAATCACCAAAGATGTTGATCATTTTGACTCCCAAGGCTAGTGAAATTTGAAAACCTATTACTAGAGCTTTGTACTTAGCCATTTGTTGGTGCACTCAAAATCTAGCTTAAAGGATAAAGGAAGAGGTTTATCTTGAAGGGGGATAAGGACGATGTTGGTTTCCACACCATGTTGACATTTTGATCCATCAAATAATGTGGTTATTTGATAGGTAAATTCTACATGTGAGAGGGTTACAATAGACTCATTTGGAAGCTCAAGAGGAGGAGATTTATTATCTACTAATGGTATGTTATCCAATTGGTCAGCAATGACTTGTCCTTTACTTAGCTTTTGGTAAAGGAACTCAAGGTCAAACTCAGCTAAGAGCATGAGCCACTTGGCCATATGTTGGTTTTGATATGGTTTGGAGTGCATATACTTGAGTGGGTTGGTATTGGTTATGACATAGGTCTTGTGGTTGAGAAGGCAGTGGCAAAGTTTGGTGGCCATAAAGAATAAATCTAGGAAAGGTTTCTTGGTATGGGTGTATTGGGTTTTTTATTCTACAAGTGTTTAGTTGATGTAGTATACATATTTATATTTGTGTTGTTCATCTTGATGAATAAGCATTGTCCCTAAGGAGTGGTTGGTGGTAGAGATATAAAGGTAAAAAAAATTATCATCCTTAGGAGGGGTGAAGACAAGTGAAGATAAAAGGTACCTTTTAAGTGAATCAAAGGCCTTTTGACAATCATCATTCCACTTGAAAGATGCATCCTTCTTTAGGAGGTGATGAAAGGGTTGGCATCAGTCTAAGAGCTAAGAGATAAAGTGATGAATTGATTGGAGCTTCCCTTTTAAAATTTAGAGTTTCTTGAGGTTGATTAGAGGAAGCATATCAAGGATGGATTTCATTTTGGTAGGATTGACTTTGATTCCTTGAAGGGAGATGATAAATCCAAGGATACTTCTTGAAAAGACTCCAAAAATGAAGTTTTTAAGGTTAAGGTGGGAATGGTAATGGATGAGAACTCAAAGATGATCTTGAGAATGACCAAATGATCCTTATGACATTTGGATTTTCCAAGAAGGGCATCAACATAGTCTTTGATGATTTCATGGATAAGGTCATGGAAGATATGATTCATAGCACATTGGTAGGTTATACAAGCAATTTTTAGTTCAAAAGGCATGACCCTATAGTATAAGATCCCCCATGGGGTGATAAAAGTATTTTTGTATTGACCTTCAGGGGTGATTAGGATCTAATTATAACTTGAAAATCCATCCATGAGAGATAACATCTCATGTTTGACTGTAAGATCAACAAGTTGGTCAATGATTGATAGAGGAAAGTAATCATTTGGGAAAGCAAGGTTGAGGTCACAAAAGTCCACACAAATGCATAGTCCCCCTATGGCTTTGGTGATAGGCATGACATTCAAGACCCATTGGGGGTAGTCAATGGGTTGAATTAAATTTATGGAGAGAATTAATTGAAGATCTTCTTTGATGAGAAGGTCTATGTGAGGGTGCATTCACAAAATTTTATAGCCAATGGGTTTAGCATCATAGTGGGTGACAATGTTCTGGGTAGAAATGGAGAGGTCAATTCCTATCATGTAATTTTAAGACCAAGTAAATGATATGCTGCGGCCTTGTAGGAAGGAGGGGAAGTCCTAAAGTTCCTTGAAATTTAGTGATTAGCCAATTTTGACAATGTGAGGGTTATTTGGAGTTCCCAAGTGGATATCCATGATGAATTAATTCACCATTGTCAAAGTCTTAGAAGGTATATATTTGTGGATAGAATAATCTAGTACACCAAGACATGTGAGAATGAAATCATCATCCTAACACTGAATGTTATTAATGGTAAGAGAGTCATCTCCTATCATCTTAGGATGGGTCATAGGGATGGTTACAGTTGTCCCATCCTTTTGATAAGTTAAGGGTTTGATGATGATCATGTTAATGAAAAAAAGGTTAGGTAGGATGAGATCATCATCCTCATACTCAGGTGGAGAAGAGGTTGGTGAGGAAGGGATGTCTTCCTCAACAATGGTGATAGTAGGTGGTTTGGTCTTCTTTATGGTTAGAATGAAACTAAGGCCATGTTTTTCATGAGGCTTTATGGTCTCAATTTTAATCAACTCATGTGAGTCATGCTCATATCATCTAAGACTAAATCCTTTCCAAGCACACCTATGAAGTTATGTCTTAGAAAACTTAGGTTTATCCAAGTGGGAGAAACTAGAGGTGAATGGTCGTGGTGAAAAGGAGGTAGCCAAAGTATCAAGAGGTTTGTTAATTCCCCCATAAATTAAATGGGTTTGATAGTTTGAAGGTCTAAGAGGAACAATGGCTTTGATATTAGGGTTATACCTAGGTTGGTTGTTAAGTTATTTATACTCATGGGGAGTAGGGAAGGCATTAAGGGCCAAGAGTTGGTATTCCCCAAGTGAAATACATTAGATTGTTTATTCTAAGTGTTCTATGGTGGTGATTTGATCTAAGGGGATTGATCAGCTAGTAGATTCTTCATTGGTAAAAGAAGATATGGCTTCATCTTTTATGGTTGGGGGCTTGTCTTTAACTAATTATGGTGTGTTAAATAGAGGTAAGAGGACATCATTAGCCTAATAAGTCATGTTGAATGATGAAAATGGACTTGGATCAGCTTGTATAGTGAAAACCTAACCTTTGTGCTCAAATTGAATGCAATGATGAAGGGTACAAGGTACACAACCCATGGAAAAAATCCAAGGCCGTTCTAGTAAAACATTATACTAGAGTTCACCTTCTACTACATAGAAGAGCTTTGGGAGTGTGTGAGGTCCTAAGTGATTGTGAAGGATAATAGCTCCTAGAGTAGTGTTTATGGTGTCATTAAAGGGTCAATGAATGGTCAAGGTTTTAGACATGACATTGTTTGGTAGTTTAAGTTGATCATAAGCATAGGAGGAGATGATATTAATAATAGTTCCCCCATCAATCATAACCCATTTGATGTGGGTTTGGTTGATGTAGGTAGTGATTAAAAGAGGGGTATCTAGGTCATTAAGGTGGATAAAATGTATTTTTGAATCCTTGAAGGTGATAAGGCTAAAAATTTGGAGAGAGAGAATAAAGGCTACAAGAGATTGAGAGTCTTTATGTTAGACCTCTATTGATTTCAATGCCTCTATCATTTCTTGGTAATGATGAGGTGAGGTATAAATCAATTCATATAGGCTCATATTTGTTGGGGTTTGGTAAAGTCATTTGAGAACCACTCTTTTGATTGATTCAAAGGGGTTGGATTGAAAGGTACCTGAGATAGATACCTTAGGTTTGGTTGAAGGTGAAGATGCTTGAATTTGACTTGGTTGGGAGTTGGAAGATGGGTATGTCTATAGGATGGACACTTTATCCTTCCCCTTATCCTTTTTTTGAGCATGTGATCATGTTACCACATAGATAATATAGATAGACAGAAGAGTTGGGGTAGGAGATTAGTTTAGTTCCCCACCACTTTGAAGTGATAGTGGGGGATTAGGTAGGCATTGGGTATTGGTTTTTATTTTTGGATTGGTAATTGGGTTCATCAGAAGTTCATCTAATAATAGATCATCCTCATTATAGAGTTGATGGATTATGGCTTAGAGAGCTTTGTAGTTATTTATGTCATGCATGGGTGTCCTATGATAGGATCATACTTGGCATTCATTATACCAGACTAGTTTTGGACCAAGAGGTTCAAATGGTTTGATAGGATGTAAGGTCAAGAAAGAAGGTTGCAATAACCTTTATAAAATAGTTGAGTAAGACTTAGCTAAAGGTGGTGAGGGTCTATAGGTTTTGGATTTGGTGGTTGAAATTGAAATTATTTTAGAAATAGGCTTGGTGGTAGAGGTCTTAGGTAAGTTAGTTTTCTTAATTGATGATTTTGGTTTAGGTAAGGAAGTTGATAAGTTAGAGGTAGAATATTTCAAGGTATCTTGTTTGGTTATTAATTTCTCAATGAAGATGGGTGTGTCAAAAAGTAGAGTGATTATGTAACCAAAAGTGGTGGTTGGGTTTTGGTTGAGACAATTGGCTTCCCAATTATAGTTAAGGGATGAGGCTCCAAAATAGAGGTCAAGGTTGAGGGAGTAGAATTTTGGCCTTCTATCCTTTTATTGGTTTCACCTCTTTGGTTGATTTGGTTTCCTATTTGGTTGATGTGTTTGGTGAGGTTAGCTCCAGTTTCAAATATGGGTGATTAAGGCTTTACACAGGGAAGACACCAAGATTTTTGGTTGGTTTGGTTAAAGTTATAGAGGATGATTTGGTTATTTTGGATTTGGTTGCTTTGGATGGTTGAGAGATGGTTGGGTTTATAGAGTTTTTTATTGGTTTGGTTGATATGATAGCAAGTTGGATAATAGAAGTAGTGGGTTGGTCTATCAAAGATGTGGTTGGAAATTCTTTTCTGGTGATGTAAGGGAACCCTAATTGTTTCCAAAAGGTGGCTCGATCTATGTTAGGTTTGGAGACAACTTTCAATCTTTGAACTAGTCTAGATAACATTTTATGGATTGGTCTTGTTCCCTAGGTGGTGGACTCAAAGGATAAACCCATAGGTTGAGAAAGGGTAATGGTGACTTCATCCTTTTCCTCAATAAAATAATGCAAGGTTTGGATGGGTGGTTCCTCTATGGGAGGTAAAAATTTCATGGTGTATTCCTTGGGAATGATATTTAAAGGGGAAGCAAATTATTTGGTAGTTAAGGGAGGAAGTAAATTGGTGATGGTTGCTTTTTATGGTATGTTAGTTTAAGGAGGGGTTGATGACTCCACTACCTTAATAAGTAGAGGAGGTGAAAATTTTACTTCCATGGTTTGGGTCTCCAAAGGAAGATAAGGTAGTTCCACTATCTTCATAAGTAGAGAGGGTGAAGAATAGGAAGATTGGGTGGTAGGTTCTTCAATAATGAGTGTGTCAAGAACCATATTGATAGTATGGGCATCATGAGAAGACTCAGCTTTATTACTCTCATTTTTGGTAGGTGCATGATTGAGAAAACATTATTTAAAAATGTTAAGGGCTTGATTTGAAGGTGTGTTGGGGTTGTTGAACACAATTTCCCCCTTGTTGATGAAGGTTTGGATAATGTTCTTGAAGGTATTACACTTAATAATGTCATGCCCAACTACTCAATGGAAAACACATAGGTCATTCTCATTATACTAACCAAGTATAGGATGAGAAGAATAAAATTACTGAGGGGGTTTTATGGGAGGAAGATATATAACATTAGCTTTCACCAAATTTTCCAAGACTAAATCATAAGACTCCCCAAGTAGATTAAATTACTTCTAATGATTTTGGTTTTAGTTGTGGTTTGATTTGAGGATTTAGAATACTTTGTTTGATTGATAGATGGTGGAGGAGTTGTCTTAAGGAAAACCACATTCATAATTCCCTTATTTCTAGTCCTAATATTGGTTTAGTTTCTTGGTTTAGAGGAAAAAGCCTCATTAGATTTGAAGGTAGATTTTCTGTTTTTCAACTTTAACTTTCCTTCATCTATGGCCCTATTCTCCAATTTACATTCTATGGTAAAATATTCATCAAAGGTTTTGAATCTCAAAACATTTAATGTATAAGATATGTTCTTGGCACATGCCCAATAAAAAAATTTATTAGTTTGAGTTTGGGTAAAGAGAAAGAAAGTTGATTGATTAAGCTTCTCCAGCAAGATACAAAATCATCAATAGATTCATCATCAAATTACCAAATAGAGTAAAGGTCAGTGATGGAAAATTTCTTGGAGATTTTTATTGAAAAGTGATCTAATAAATTTTAGGCTAGATGGGTGAAAGATAAGAGAGAATGTTTGGTAATGGAACTATAATATTCTAGTACTGGGCTAGATAAAGACATAAGGAAGGTCTAGAGAAGGATAGAATCATCATAGGAAATCATATAACATGAATGCCTAAATTTTGGGGGTTCTCCTTTCTCTAAAATTTAGTAAAATTTAGAAGCCACCACTAAGGATGATATGTTCTAATAAGGACAAATGGTTGAATGGGTTTGTTTCAAATCTAATCATATGATAAGATGTTGTGAGATCCAAAAATGGATGATTATAGAGTTATCATTTTATCCATTAGCATTTTCATTAGATATGTTTGGGGTTATGCATCTGAAACGTTATAAGGTGCATATTATTGTTTTGGTTGGGTGACATATTGATAATAGGTAGGAAGTTGAGAAGTTTCCACATATTGGTATGCAGATACAGGCGGTTGGGATACCACATATTGATATGTATGCATTGGTGGTTGGGTAGATGTTATATAAGGGCAAGTAGATGTAAGTAGTTGGGTAGTAGGTATAAGTACATGCCCTTGTGGGTTAGGGATATAGCCTAGTTTTGGTATAATGGGAACCTATTGAGGTATCAAGGTGGGTTGGGTAGGATCTATGGTAAGGTTTGCATTCAAAATATAGGTAGTGACCTTAGTACTGATTGGTGGTAAAGTAAAGGTATAGACACCACAATATTTTGAATTGGAGTAGTGACTAGTGAATTGGGGGTAGTCAAAGGAAGGTTGTTAATGCTAGTGGAAGGTACTCCCATGGTGAGTGGAGTGTAGGTGGTTAATATTTGGGTTTACCCTAGGGTAGAGGAGTTGTGGGTGTGGGTGGAAGGTATAAGGGTATTGGTAGGTTGAGTGGGTTTATTTTCCATAGTGGTATCAAATGAACTATTGGTAGATGAAGATGCTTTAGTGGTTAATGTTTGGGTGGTGACTATAGTAATAAAATCATCCCATATAAGGTGGGATGGCATGCCATAAAGAGGATCCATATATGGAATCAAAATAGGGACATGGTAAGATGAGGTATTAAGATAATGTTGGAGGGTAACTAGGTTATTGTCCAAGAAAGTGGAAAAGTTTATATCTCCTTGGGGAACTACTTGAGGGAAAGTAGTACTTCCCAAAGGATGAGGAGAGTTCTTTGGTTCAGAGACATACTCCATGGATGAAGAGGTAGAAGAGGTTGATTGGTTTAGTGATGGGTTCTATTATACTAGATTCCTTTGCTATTAGACAGTTAGAACCATGACAGATAAGGGAGAGAAAATATAAAAACAATCTTATAGCTCAAACAAAGAGAAAACAAGAAATGATCAAGGAAATCAAAAACACACTAAAATGTACATTAAGTTATAATGTTATTTTTAGTCTCTCTTTTGGATTAAGCCTTAAGCTTTGTAAGAAATTGCATGATTCAAATTGGCTTGTAGAATAGGTACTAGATAAGAAATCTATGGTTGGTTTTAGGTGTTTAAATCTCTCAAAAGGATCTATATTGGGAATCAATATGTGGCTTGATATTGGGGCCTACCCCCTCACTTCACACACCATAATGGTAAGGGTGTTAGGTACTTACCAAATATATACCAATTTTTAGAGTTTATGCTCAACCAGAGAGTTAAGATGGTTCTCCCCTTGGTAATGACCTCTAATTAGGATTATCGAGAAAGGTAAGGTGATCGCTAGCTAATGAAATCCTAGTCGAGCGTTATGTCAAGTTCTTTGATACTTGATTTATGTAGGTGGCTTGGTTTGTGTGTTTGATACAAGTCATGTTATGATTGAATTACTTTGCTTTAATTAAGATATGTGAACTAAAATAAGCAAGCAAATAATGGATGCAGTCAATTTTAATCCCCAAAACAAACTTTGATTTAATTGTATGAGAAGAGAGATAAGAAGAATAAACACCTAGATATAACAATGAACCCAAGAAAAGATGTAAGGGTCCCACCAGGTGTGTCAAAATGTTTTAAATAAATTTTTCTTATGTTCTTTATAGGAAAGGGGAAAGAAACTTGATATGGGTATGGTAAAAAAAATTATTTGTTTATGCGCACATTGAATCAAATGATTTTAGAGATCTCCTTTGTCTTGGGAGGAATGACCTACATATAAGACATCACTAAAGTAATGGTTAGTTAGATATATAGCTAGGTGGATTTCCTAGCACTAGTTAGATCACATAAGCAATAGATTCCTTGGGGGTTATCAATAGAATATTTTATAAAAAATTTGCTAATGTGCTTTAAAATAAATGGGAAATAAAATCGATATGGGTATGGTAGAAAAAAAAATTGTGTGCATTGAATCAAATTATTATAGAGAGCTCTTATTTATCTTGGAAGGAGTGACCTACATATAAGATAACATTAGCAATGGTTGGTTAGATAGATAGTTTGGTGGATTGCCTAATTCTAGCTAGATCCTAGAAGTAAGAGCTTCCTTAGGGCATGTCAATCCATGCCTTTTAAAAAAATTAAGTTTAGAAATCAAAAGATAAATTGATTGAATAAATCACAAAAGAAAATAAAAGTAATTACAAGAAGTGCTTGATAAATAAATAGACAAAATTAACTAATTATAGCAATAAATAGGTCAATATTAATGCTAAATAGTTTGGGTATGATTTAAAAAAATGGTTGGGGATATGTGAACAAGAAAAGACAAATAAAGTTAGATTCAATTGAGGTCTAGTAGGGGAAAATAGCATCTTGTTATTTTGTGCAACAGTGACCATCAGTGGTTGAGGTGACTATCAGTGGTTAAGGCGACCATCAATGATTGGGGTAACCATCAATGGTTGAGTTAGATCATCAGTGGTAAATATGACTATTAATGGTTAATATGGGTTGGGTCTAGGTAATAAAAGGCTAATTAACAAGGTTCCAAAATAAGATTCTGAGATATTGGTTTAGACTAGGTTGATTGTGAAGTACAAATAAAGTGATTGAATAATTAAAACAAATATTTAGCTTGTCGATGGTTGATCAGATGAATGGTTGAGGTGGAAACTTGATGGAGTTTGGAGTGATTTTGGTAGAGTAACAGTACTTAGATGTTGGCTAATGGATGGTGGTACTTTAGATCATTGTCACACTTGTTTGTTTATTGGAAGTAGAAGAACACTTGTCAAAGGAAACATTGATGCATTAAGCTCTAGCTTTGGATGATTGATTGACTCTAAATCTAAATTCACCATCTCCTCCTCTCTCTTTATAAGAAGGAATGAGAGGTGTAAAAATTCATTAGAAATAGGTCTAACTTGTCTAAATTTAGTTATCACATGCATGGGTTCACACACGAATTAGATGAGTTAATTATAAAAAAACTAGTTAGAGTGATGTTGTAGTTAAGTGATTGAGATAGTGGTAACCTAACCATCAATGATCAAGTTAACCATTGATGGTTAGGGTGACCATTGATGGTCAAGGTTCAAGTTCAATTTGGGTTAAAGGGTGGGTTTAGCTAGTAGGTTAAGATGACTAAATTTAGGTGGGTTAGGTTTGGTTTGCAGTTGAGAGGTCAAGGTTGGGCCCAAGGGGGTCCTAGGGTGGTCCACGGGAGTTATAACATTTGGAATCATTGTGTGAAGATTTTTGGTGTCTAGAGTGTGTAAGTTATTAATAATCTAAATTGTGTAAATTATAGTAATAATTAACCTTCACATTGTTTCACCATCCCAATTTCTATTTTTCATTTCCATTTTTTAGCTTAAGCACTACTCCTACCCTTTTCCTAGTCAAGAAACCATTGAAATAAAGAGTTTAGAGAGAATTTGGTGAGTGTACCAATTGGAACTAACCCTTAATATGGATATTTTATCCAACATAAGGTCACCCACACCTTGGACCATTTACATTATATCAATAAGAGTGATAACATGAACATGTTCTTGCAAAGGTGCACTTTTGAGTGATAATAGGACACTAGTCGCATTCCTAGAATTAAGTATCCCACACAGGAGGTGCCTCATAAGCATCATAATTATTCTACCACACCTAATTTTTAGTTAGATATGATATTAATGAAGTATTCTCATGAATTTTTGTGAAGATTAATGAGATTGTGATTAATTTCAAAATTTAGTTACATAAGGATGTATCAAATGTTATGGATGAAATTTGTAATGATATTTATCAATATTTTTGAACACATTATGGTGTTATATCACGTTATTACAGGATTTGTCCTGTATTTATGATTACTTATAAACTATATATGTTTCTTTTGATTTTTATTTGGTTTTATTTATCTACATCTTTTTCATGATCTCTTATGGATTATTCTTATAATTTTTACCAACTTATATTTATGGTTTCTAATTATTTTCACATGGATTACTTTTATTCTCTCTTTTTATGCTTTTATGATCACTTGTTATTATTAAAAATTTTACCAACAAAGATAGTCATTATTGTGACTTGGTTTTTAAACCCACATCCCCATAATATCATATCTTTACCATATTATTAGGTAAAAAACATAATTCTCATTGTATCATTATATACATAGATCTCTTCTGATCACCATCTATTCCCTTTATTTCTCTTCTCATATTAAAAACACATACAATTGAGATTTGAAATCACATACTATATTATAAGAAAACCAAATTTTTTAATCAATCATATTTCTAAGATATCTTGTTTCTTATAACCAAAACCAAAACCTTATTTATGTGTGTCACTTTTATCATTGATGTTTGGTTATCCACAAAAGCCATATAAAGCTAAAGCCAAATAATTTTAAATAAAATTAAATGATCAAAAGGCAAAAATAAAAATTCAAAATCACACCAAAAGGCATGAATTATAGCACATCTCTTATTGTTAATTGAAGCTCAAACTCCATAGTTCACCTCATAATAGAGATGAGGTCCATTGGGGTGTGGTAGGCCAATAAATTGGGATAGAGGAATTTAAAATTATCTATAGTGATACCTACTTTCTCACGTAAGTACCCAATATTTGTAATAGACTAACAACTCTATAAAGGATCTTCAGGAATGGGTAACATCTTGTGGTAAGGTAGGTCCATTTTAATATAATTATATGTATAACCTTCATGACTTGATCTTAGTACTCAACTTATTTGCCTATAAAGTTTTGTGTCTATTGTGAATTAATATCTTTAACATTTTAGGGTCACTAAATTCTTTTCACATTCTTATATTCTTAGTAAACCTCAAGTCTAATAAGGTTTCATTCTAAATTCCTATGTCATCCTTATTTCACTCCCTTCATTCACTACAATAATCCCATATTCCTCCTTGATAAATATGTTTTGTTAATTGATCATACTCCTAGAGTTATTCTATTTGTGAGTTGAAGTATAAGGCCTTGGATAAGACCAGGCATTCCTTAAAAATTTATCCATATTCCCTAATAATCATATTCCATATTTCACCTCAGTGGAGTTCCCTTTGTGAGTTGAAATATAAGACCATGGATAGGACCAGGCATTCCTCACAAAATATTCCTAAAACCTTCTATACCATTATTCACACAAATAACTATCAAATTTTGAATTTTAAGTTTGTTTTCATACTTTTCAAACATTTAACATGATTTCCATCGTATTAAAAAAAAAATCATACTTCCCATCTAGATTTAGTATGATTTATATTATTTTAATTTGTTGTGATTTATTTTCATATATACTTTTCAAACATTTGATATAACATGTTTTCCATTTTAATACAAATTTGTCGTACTTACTATCTTCACTTGGTATAATATATCTTGTTTTTATTCGGTTGTGTTTTTATTTTTCTTTAAATTATTAAGAACATTTGCTATTTTTATTTCATTTTACTATTTCAATTTACTGTACCTTCATCTTTATTTTTAAAAATTTACCATCGTGACTTAGTGTGTCTTACATTGTATGATTATTTATCTACTTTTCCAAATTCTATGTTTTTTATTTAACCATGCATGTGATTCACACAATACTAGAAAAATAAATACATAAATCCATACATTCATTTCACACATACAAATCATGAACCAAGAAATGTCCATATTTATATATATCAAGAGGTTTGATATAAAAAAACATAATATAAAGTAAAAGTATAATATCTAATAACTCTAAGGTTGAGCTCCATCATGCATAGCTGGTGGATAAGACACACTACCCATAGATGATTATAATTATCCCCTATTAATATTCCATTATAATGATTTATTATGGGAGCTAATACCATTAACTTATCTCTATAGAGTGGCCACTTGGGCCTGACCATGTCTCATCTCTATCATAGTGGCCCATATGAGCAACTCACCCATAGACCAATGCCTATTACATTCATGTCTTTCCATTAATTATAAGGTGTATCTGTATACCATCTCCTCATGTCTATAGCTCTTGAGTCACCTCCCACACTAATCAAAACCAACTAGCATAAGTTGGGGTAGGTGGTAAAAACTGATCCTCCATGGTAGAAATATCATGATGCAATAACACTCTATATAAAATACCATGGTGCATGTACCAAATTACTACACCCCATCTAATCTCCTCATTATTAGTATATATAAAACAAAAACCAAGTTTACATTAGATCTCTCTCTCTCTCTCCTCTCTCCTCTCTCTCTCCTCTCTCTCTCTCTCTCTCTCTTCTCCTCTCTCTCTTCTCTCTCTCTCTCTCTCTCTCTCTCCTCTCTCTCCCTCTCCTCTCTCTCTCTCTCTCTCTCTCCTCTCCTCTCTCTCTCTCTCTCTCTCTCTCCCTCTCTCTCTTCTCTCTCCTCTCTCTCTCCTCTCTCTCTCTCAAACACACGCACGCACGCACACACACACACACACACACACACACACACACACACACACACACACACACACACACACACACACACACACACACACACACACACACACACACACACACACACACACACACACACACACACACACACACACACACACACACACACCACACATCCAAATCTCCAAAAAATCTATTTACACAAAAAAAATCTAAAACTATACATATATTCATCTATCAAATTACTTAAACCATTAATTACCAACAAAAATATCATCAATAATAGTCTCCCCATTAGCATGACCACAATATTCTCCCCACTAGCATGACCACATACCACCTCCAATGTATCCTACCTCCACACAAATGTAAAACTTAGAGCAATAAGTCATGAATGCTAAGGTCCTATCTAAATCCACATCTCTATTGACCAAATTTATGTATCTTGAACCATAGGATCTCCATGTACAACTACTCCCTCCTATGTCTCCACCACCACCTAATAGCATCTCCATTTTTGTTACACTCATGGAGGAAATTTTAATCCATGTTGTATCTCAGAAGTATCCACACCCACATCCTCGCCATATATAGTAACCATCTCCACATCTCATAGCTACCTCTTCAACCTCAGATCTATCTACCTTTTACTTTTAACTCTAACTAGTGTAAGGTCTTACTCAATGTTGAATCACAAGTATCTCCATTGGTAATCCCACACCACCTCTACCCTTCATCTCCCTAACATGTTGTGTCTAATAATCTAGCACTACTCTAGGTTCCACTATATATGGTAAACCAAACTATCTAAGAACACAATTAATAGGGTGTGGCTCTACCCACCATGTATAGTGACCAGTAATGTGAACATGACCCAAGATAATAATAACAATAGCCCAAGATAGCCAACTAGCCATAATATATGTATATGGCTACCATATAATATCACCACATGTAACTATTTGTAGTGGCATGGTATGTATCACAACACATACCACATGATCATGTCACCACCTAATCACATGAGGAATCTTATCATCTACAAGATGGGGAAACCCAATTGATTGGTACATAAGGAATTGCTCATATATCCAACTACTGAGTCAAATAACATGGCCCATATCCTTGTGACCTCAAGATAGCATACCATACATATCATGCACCAATTTCTCTCAAATAACTAAACCTGGTCATAAAATGTGCCCCACTCCAAAATAGATTGACCTAAGGTAACTACATACAATAACATATTTCCATATAACTTGTGGCAAACCACACATGATGTCATAATACCTATAATAGATTTCCAAATATAAATAATGGTTGATATATATACATTATATAATCATACATGTAACCCAATAAAATATCTCTCTGAGTCAATATCCCATAGAGTTACAGGTCACCTCTTAGCTTTAGACTCTGTGGAATCATAAATCATAGGAGTACCTACAATGGGTAGTCTAAGTAGATCATGAACATCATCAAATTTTTTCTATACCTATATAATATCCCCATCTACCTATCACTATAAAGTGTTGGTTAGTCACTTCCATGATTTAATTAACATGATGACTAAGTTAACACTTAGAGGAATCCTACACATCCTTAATACCTCTAAATCTTAAGGAGGCTATTTGTGCAAAGTTATCATATGATAGTCTCTCTAGTATATCTAACAACCATGCTACATCCACTAAACTCCATTATATCTTTCACCTCTATAAAATTCCAAATAACATAAAATTTATTAGACATCAATACAAAAATAATAAAGCTACATTCTAAAATTATATAATTTCAAACTTAACTACTTCATCAACCTATATTTACTATTTTTGCACCCTTATACTACACAATCAGCCACTTAAAACTAAGTTGGTCATATTTCTAACTAAGTCAACCACTTAAAACTAAATCAACCACTTAAAACTATGTCAGATCTATTTCTAACTAAGTGATCCACTTAAAACTAAGCTATCCCCATTTCTAACTAATTTGGCCACATAAAACTAAGTTGGTCCTATTTCCAAACATAGTCATCCACTTCCTACAAAGTTGTCCCTATTTTATAACTAAATTAACCACTTCCTAAAAAGTTGGTCATACTAAATAACTAATTTAGCCACTTATTACAAATTTGGCCTTATCTCCTAACTCAATCAACCACTTCTAACTAATTTGGCCCTACCATACACTCTCAACCACATACCAAAGAACTGTGTTGGATACTTCATACGTAGTCAACCATAATACAATCCCACCTAAATTTGTTGAACTAAGTTGACATGGCTGACCTTGTTCAAATTTTATGATTATTTTTCTCTTAATTATCATTAATGCCTTAGGCATTTATTTTACCTACATCTTCCTACCCATTGAACTACATAATTCCTACTCTACCTAAAAATTTCCTAGTGCCAATTTTTCTACATGGTTTTCCCCTGATGTCTAGATGTTCACAACTACCTTAATTTTTAAAAGAAATTATAAATAATTTGAATTCAATGCATCACTCACTTGAGTTACACCACATACTACTTCTAGGTATCCTCCATCTTGTACCTATTGTTTACTCATCATTTTCACTGTTTATGCTTCTCTAAGTCTCTCAAAGCTTTATTTTCTCATAATATCAAAATTATAAATGAATAATTTTTTACCCTATTTATATTTATAGTTTAAAAGTATTTAACTATCAATTATTGACCTCTAGATTCCAAATTTTCCTTATAATTATGTTTCTACTAGCTCTTTTTCCAAATTGAAAGATGTTATAGAATCATGTCATCATAGAAAAAATTTATATGTACCACATGTATTTTGGCAAAAAAAATTGAAAATTATCTTATTTTATAGGTTTACCTAATGTTACTTATATTGGACATCTCTCCATTTTTATCACATCATTTTCACTCTACAGAACTAAGATAAGTAAAGGTGTGTAATTTTTCAATTCTTGCCTTTCAATTATCTTATTGCTTTATACCATAATTTATTTAACTCGACATTTTTATTGCTATGTTCTTTTCCTGAAGCACTATCCCATATTATAATTACATGACACATGATGAGCTTCAAGTGGGGCATAGGTATACACACAATATTTTTAAAACCTTATCAATTATTTATGATTTATATCTTGAAGGAACCCATCAAGTCTTAACCTCTCTAAGTGTGCACCTTAAAGGGTACACTGTGAAAGGGTTGGGTATACCTTTAGTGCTTCATAATATTGTTGTCCCCTTTACAACAAAATAAAACCAATACAACCCCCTCCTATATATTTCCCTAATATTGGACACCTCACTCACACTCCTCTCTAATAAATTCACCTCCTCAAATAGCCCCTACCTAAGCTAAAACCTATTTTTACCATTTATTGAATGGATTCAAATGGGTTGACCTAGTTTTGGGAATATCACATATTACAGGACTATGTCAACCTAGGTAGACTTAGTTTATGACCTAATGGCTCTATTTTACACCTAACAAGGTTGATTGGGCCAACTACATCTGCTAAAATTTTAGAAGGGCTTAGGTTCAAATCAGGATATAGATACCCCTCTTTCACCTCATTTCTAATAAATAAAATCATTCATTTATGCTTATTTATTGTCTACATTTTTATTATTGTACTTGAGGATTCATTTCTTAGGTTTTCATTATTATTAGAGGAAAACCTTTATCTTTTTAAAGCTTGAGGCTCACTAGGAAGTCCTTAGCTATACTATAGTTCATTTTCAATCCTTAGCTTCTTCAAAAATATGCAGCAACCTCTTCAAAAGCACCATTGGGTAAGGGAGAGGTTGAGGCTCGATGTATTCATCTTCAAGGTAAATATTCCTAACTCTTACTATTCTATTTTAGTAGATATATTTGCATGTATAATGGCCAATGAATGTATTGTCTCTCCTTTCTTAGTATTATCTCTACATTGGCTTTAGTAGAGCTTTAAATTTCATGTTTATTGTTTATGTGTATCCCCCATTTTATGCCACAATATTTATTGAGCAATATATTATATTTACTTTATTACTACATTATTAGACCTGTCTAGGGTTATTATGTGGTGTTTCTTGATTGGAGGCTTTAGAACCCTCTCTAACCACATTATATGATAAGAGACCCCTTAGGTGGTTTAGTAAATCCATATTGATCATGATCCTAATTATATAAGTATCACTAGAAGTATAGTTAACTAATTTATCTTCTCTGAGTTAGGATTGATTTGTAGATCAGCTTCACTTTTTTCTTTCATACACATATTATGTGAAGGCAGGATCCTTTTAATTTCAATCATATAACCTTCATGGGATTATCTATGTATTTTAGTTATTAGCCTAAGATTTGTGTTCATTAGTTGGAATGTTCTAGGTCCTTAATGTTGATCAATTATAGCCTTACTCACTTGCCTATTATGTCTCAATCATACTAAGGGTGTTCACATCACCCATGTGGCATCTCACATTTCTTATCAAAATCATATTATTCTCGATACTCACCCTAATGTGTATCTATTTTAGTTGATCACATTTTCCTACTTATGCCTTTTGGCTTTTAATTTGTGAGTTGCATCGTAAGACTTTGAATAGAACTAGGCCTTCCTCACAAACACTCCTTCACATTTTATTACCACACTATCTCATTTTTAAACTAGTCATGTGATTAGGTGGTTTTGATTTATTACATTACATTATATATCAAAGACTAAATTTGATTCATCATTATTTAGAGCTTTTAATTTTTTATTTATCCATCATGTTCTTGTTTTATTTTTGAGAATTTTACTTATCTTACATAGGAAATTTCACATGCTTACACATATTTCTTTATGTTTGACTTGACATACTTGTCTTACATTTTGATTTACATTTTTTCATTTTCAGCCATTTAATTTTTCTTTATGTTTAATTTCACATGTGCATCTTACATGATCTTACATTCATTTGCTTTTATATATTTGTTTTATTTTTATTATATTGATATTTCATTTACTTACAATCTGTTACATAGTTTTTACATGATTTAGTGTGTTCTACATTAATTTTTCATCATTTTATCATTACACATTTGGATTATTTATTTTAGCCTAGCCTTTAGGATCCTAAATTTCCAATTTTCAAGTACTTTCATCAATTTTGAGAGTTTTCCATTTATAATCTCAACATATAACCTATGCACACATTTATTGTATTTTTAGCTTTATATCTCTAAGGTTTATCAAATTCAGTTGTTACACCCTCCACAATCGATACTATGATATTTGCATGTAGTCATTCATTGAAAAGGTAAGTTGAGGTGTGTATATGGTACTTTCAGTAATTTCATTTACTTTTAAATTTTATTTACATCATTAATTTGAGTTAGCTCAATTATTGTGTTATTGTGTTCTTTACCAAAACACCATCCCATGTTACACTATTGGGACATATGATGAGCTTAGGGTGGGGAATATGTATACATAGTTTTTTCACTATTATCATTTACTAACACTTTCTCTTATAGCAACCTATTGAGCTTCAATCTTCCTAGGTGTATTCCTTAAAAATTACACTGAGAAAGAGGAGGGTAGGCCTTTATTACACTTTGAGAGATGTTTTTATCCATTTCATGATCATATCATTCCTATTTCTAATTTAGCTTCCTAAAATTTTCCTTTCTACCTACCTTCTTCCATCCTAGCTCACCTCACTATATCTATTTACCCATTTCCATCTTCATCCACCTGGTTGATGTAATTCAATGTGTTATCAAACTACATCAACCATGGCCAATGTGGTTCAATGTGTTTTCTAACTAAAATGGTTATGTCTAATGTATTAAAATGTTTTTTCAAATACATCAGCCATGGCTAATGTAGTTCAGTGTGTTTTCCAACTACAACAACCATGTCTTTTATATTTTAGTTTTGAGTTTATATTTTTGCAATTCATAATGTTTTGGTTTAATCAATATAGTTCAATGTTAATTGACTCATCTTAACTACATTAGACTTGATCGATGTCATTGTCTTAAATTTTAGGATGGGTTAGGAATATTGGCCACTATAAATATAAGTCACCCTTTCATTTGAATATATGATGTATACTTATTTCATTCACACTTTTACTCTAATTTAGATTTGAAGGAGTTATTGCTTAAAGTATTATATTAAAATAAAATTATCTTATGGATATTGGATATTTTCTAAGAGGTCCTTAGTTTTCTTATATCATATTTACCATCCTTTGAAGTCTTCAAAAATATAAAAATATCTTGTAAATCACCATTGTCCAAAGGGAAGATTGAGGCTCAACATGTCCTCTTTAGGGTAAGTATATTATAATCCTATTTATTTCATTTAGTAGATATAAGTTGCTTATTTCTTAGTAAATTAATTTTTGTGTATACTTATTTAATATTTATATATAGTTATACTTAGTGTGTTTATTTATTGAGTTTGTCATTTATTCACTTTAGGTAGCCTAGGCCTCCATTTACCTACCATGCCTCCTTACCCATTTTTATATGTTTCTAACCTTTCCCCATTATTTAAATTGTTTTTTTTTCAATATCATATTACTTTAAAATATATATATATATATATATATATATATATATATATATATTTATATATTTACCTCATTATTCTATTGTCCTCAAGGATTTGGAACCTTTTTATTTGATATTGTGTTATAGGTGTTCCTCTTGCTAGGTTTACAGATCCATTTGGTCATACCCTGAATCATTAAGTATAATTGGTTTATATTTTAATAACCTTATTTTAGTATGTATTTTTAGATATACGATAGTTTCAAATTGATCCTAACCCATTTTATATAGTTTGGATTCTTTGGAAAACTTAATATATCTTTTCTAAGGTTTTACTCTCAAGAAAACTTTATTTACCACCTCAATTTCTCTTGGTGACATTTTTAAAACAACATAGATTTTATTCCTATTAGATATAGCCTTTAACATTTTATTAATAATATTCATTTGTTCATCATATTCTTACAAATTTCTTGATCCTAAAAACACGTGGTTTTTTAAACTATCCTAGCCAAGGGGAGTTGTGCATTTTTTCTTATACAAGGCTTTAGAAGGTGACATATTAATAATATAATTATAAGTATTTTTATATACAAATTCAACCAAGTTGAGGTAGTCCTCCAATTTATATATTTTTTACATTACATGCATTCTTATCATATATTCAAATATGGGGTTCAACTACTCAATTTGTCCATCTATTTCAAAATGATAAGTTGAACAAAATTATAATTTTATGCCAAATACAACCATCAAAATCTACCAAAATTTAGAAGTGAACAACTTATATCTGTCAAAGATAATCAATTTTATAACACTATGAAATTGGATTATTTCCTTCACAAAAATTATTAGAAATAAAGGGGGAATCATTAGTCATAATATCCATAATAAAATGGGCAATTTTTTTCATTTTATCAATCATAAAAATAATTATATCATTCCCAATTTGAGACGTAGGAAATCCCATGATGAAATCTATTGAGATAAAAACCTACTTGATTTTTTTAATTGCATGTGGGTATAAAAAACCACTGGGATGATAATTTTTATCTTTAACATGTTTACAGTATAAACATTTTTATACAAAAATAACTATATCTTTCAACCTAAGCCAAAAATAAAGATTTTTTAGTTCATGCATAATATTTGTGACACTTGGATAAGAAAAATGATGTGTGATATGCACTTATCTCAGCACTTATTCCCTTAGATTCCTAAAATTAGGAACATATATTATACCTTAGTGTCTTAGTAGTCCATCTACATCTAAATAGAAATCAGCAATAGATTTTTCTACTATTGTATTACACAAAACAACACATATTTTTATATATTCAGGGTTAATTATTTATTGAGTTAGAATATAATTTCCAAAATTTGACCTTAATATATAAATTACAACAATATGTGTTCTTCTATTAAGAGCATCAACCACTCTATTTTATTTTCCTTTTACATAGTCAATATCAATATTAAGTTTTATAATAAATTCTAACCACCTTATTTACCTTACATATATCTCATATTGAATGAATATATGCATAATGTTGTGGTGATCAGATTTTATTTTGAAATATTTTCTAGGTAGAAAATGTTTCCATTACTTGAGTGCATGAACCATAGATGCAAGTTCAAGATCATGGGTTAGGTAATTTTGTTCATGTATTTTGAGCTTATAAGGCTCATATACTACCAATTTTATATCTTAAGTTAAAATATAACTAATGCCTAATTTAAAAGCGTCATCCTATATTTTAAAGTTTCCATTAGGATCTGGAATGATGAGGATAGGTGCTAAAGTTAATAGTTTTTTCTACCTTTGGAAGGATGGTTTACATTGTGGAGTCCATTCAAATATTTTTTCCTTATTTTGGAAAGAAGTGATATGGATATCAATGGTTTATAATTTTTATAAAAACATACAATAGTAACCAACCATCCACATGAATCTATGTACCTCATGTACATTGTTAGGAGTTGGCCAATATTAATGGTTGAACCCTTTACAAGGTCAAGTACAAGTCCTTAAGACATAATGTCCTAAGTAGTGAATTTATATTTTATATAATGAGCACTTTGAAAACTTACTATTCATCCTATGTTGCCTTAATATTTTAAAAAATAATTGTAAATGATGCTCATGTTCTACCTCATTCTTATAACATATCAAAATATCATCAAGTAAAAGTAATATAAATTTATCTAATAAATCCCAAAACACACTATTCATATGATTCATGAAATAAATAAGTGAATTTGTTACACCAAAAGGCATCATAATGAATTCATAATTCTCATACCTTATTCTAAAATAAATCTTATGCACATATATTTCTTTGATACAGATTTGGTGATACCCCAAATGAAAATCTATTTTGGAAAATACAATTATTCCCTTAATTTGACCAAATATATCATAAATTCTAAGAGTTAGATATTTGTTTTTAATGGTGACTTTATTCAACATGTGGTATTTAATTTAAAGCCTCAATGTGTCATCCCTTTTATTTAGGAAGATAATTGAGGTTCCCCAAGGTGATACACTTAACCTAATAAACCCTTTATGCATTAGCTCTTTTAGCTAAACTTTGAGTTCTCTTAGATATTCCATATTCATCTGGTATGGGTATTTAGATGTGATAGAGTCAAGAAGACTCTTCAATCAAGATCTCTCCAAGAGATCATTACCAGAGCCATGAAGCTAATGCATTGCATACCACAAAATAAATTGTCTATTAACATAAATAGATTATACAATGTTGACATCGTTCTCATCTTCTCCTTCATATAAGATGCACTAATATAGTGCCTATAAATATGAGAGAGATATGATTTGGCCTTTCCAAAAATAGTAATAACTACTTTATCAAAAATAGGTCCAACCATGTACAAACATTAAATAAATATTAAATTTCAAATAGACATAAGCATAGATTAAACTAAGCTAGTGATTAGCTCCAACAAGATGTAGGTAAAAATCTTGGTATTATATCAATTTAAAATTAAAAATCCATCTTAGGAAGTAAACCAAGTATTAATTTTGGAAACACATCCTCAAATTATCTATAGATAGATTGGTCTTACAGAGTAGGTTCATTCTTTTTAGGGACTTCATTCAACTACATAGAATATAGTTTTCACCCTTTCATCAATGCTCTTTTTAGCCACAAGGATGAAATATTCCTTTTTGATGAAATATTTATAACACCTTATATTTACATAGGTTTACCTAAATTATCAAGGAATTGCACTCTTTTCTAAAATAATCAAGTTGTAATTGATGTTTTAAGATCTAAGACATTCTAATAATTAGGTCAAAAGACCCTATAGGTACCAAAAATAGATTTATTTGAGTCTTTAAGACCCTAAGTCAAGCTATTTTTATTCTAAACATTATGAAATATGTACTCTTTTTCATGTGCCAAACTCTACCTCCTATCCCTTTCTTTTACATATATACACATGCATGAAGGTAGACTAAGATGTAAAAGCAAACCCCCCATAAAATTTTATAACTTAGTGTGAGTAAAATATATCCCATACATAAAAAGAAACCAAATGAAATAATGAAGACATTGGGATCACCATAATATCTTTAAACAAGGAGATTGTTGACCTATCCTAGAATTCATCAAAAATCATGAGTTGCTCCAAAAAAATAAAGTGAAAAAGTGTCTTCATAGAAAAAGGCAAGACACTAAGAAAGGGGCATTGATGAAGACATGACACAAAATACAAGTGTGTCAAAGTCTCAATGCACAAACTAAAATAGAACATGTTGTGGACTAACAAAAGAGTATGACAAATGGTGAAAAAATATATCATGTATGCAAAAAACACACTCAAAAGGATTAGCTACTAAAAAATTACAATCTATAAAGCACATGCAAAGGGATGTTAGAATCAGCTGAAAATGCATCTAAGATAGTGCAAATTTCAATAGTTGATGAAGAAGCAAATCCCCATAGACACATGAAGGTAAACAAGACTAAAATATCAAACCCCTTTTGATTTTTGCATTAATCCCCCCTCCTCAAATTTAACACTTTATATTTTAGCACATTTTTAAAAAATAAATGAAACTAATAGATTAGTTATAAAAAATGTACAGTTTTGAAAAAATAGCACTCAATTACATTTTATCCATCAAAAGATATAGTTTTTACAAGTTTTACCATCATAAATGGGTCAAACATAGAAATTTTCACCAAAAAAATTAAAAATTTGGAGGAAGTTAAATTATTTACACCATATTTGTAAAAAGTGTATTTGAAGGAAATTTGAAATAAATAAAAGAAAAATATTCCACATAGATCAATCTTCCATTTTGATTTTTCAATTTAAATATAAGATCTGGTTTTTCCCCTTGATCATGCATAAAAATTAGAGGAAAATAGACTTACATGGTCAAATTTAGAGCCTCATATCTCCTTGGATACTAATCAGAATCCTTATTATGACCACTTTATAGAAACCTCTTGAAGTCCTCTTTCTTATAGAGAAATAATTTTCTAAATCAGACACCTGTGTGAGGATAAAACTAATCTACAAGATAGTCCCATTTTATTAAAAAAATTAAATTCTCCAAAAAAATGTATGGCTAACACAACAAATCAAATAAAATCAAATGTAAATCATTAAGATTGATTATATCTGAACTATATATATATATATATATATATATATATATAATCGAACTCAAAATCAAAAATCCTCCACAATAGATGTGTTTTAAATATGAAAAAAAATGAAGATCTGAAAAGGAACCATGCAACTTATCTGAAGAGTGGACAAATAATGTAAAAAGTGACAGTCAGAAAAATGTTAGTTTGAGAATGATTTAACACCATGATAGAGTTAATAAGACTCTTCAACCAATATCTCTCCAAGAGACCATTACCACAACCATGAAGCTCATGCATTGCACAAAAATAATAAATTATCTATTAAAAAAAATAGATTATATAAGATTGAAACTATTTTCTTCTTCTCCTTCATACAAGATGCACTATTAGAGTGCATATAAATAAGAGAGGGAAATAGGTTGGCCTTTCCCAAAATAGTAATAACAATTTTATGGGAAAAAGGTTGAACCATGTACAAACATTAGATAATAAGTAAATCTCAAATAGACCTAATATAGATTAACCTATGCTAGTGATTAACTCCAATAAGATGTAGGTGTAGATCCAGGTATTATGTAAAATTAAAATTTAAACTCCATATTAGGAAGTCAAATAGGTAGTAATTTTGGAAACACATCCTCAAATTATCTCTAGATAGATTACTCTTATAGATTAAGTTCATTCTCATTAGGGAATGTTGACCAAATTTGAGCTTTGGTTCAAATTTGGGCACCCCTAGGGAAAATTTTTGATTTTAAACATTTTAAGGAGTCTTAATATGTTTTCATGAGAGGTATACTTGTTACATTATGTCATTTAAGGTCACATTAGCTTTCATTTTAGTTGCATTAGTTAATTTGTCCTTTTAGGGGTTCATTTTATGTCATTTTAAGAGTCATTAATTTATTTAGAATATTTCTAAAGGTGCGTAAGTGTCATAATCTCATGGAAAACATCTAAGAAGTCAATTGAGATGTCAGTTATGTTATAATTTTGTAGTTTCCCTAACTGAGGTTGCAAAAATCAGATGAAAAATAAGAAAAATGGCACTTGTACAAATTCTTTGGAAGTAGGCCATATGGGATTTTTTAGGCATAAAATATTTAAATAAGATGGTTTTTAACCTATAAACAACCTAGACATGCACTAAAATGGAGAAACCAAGTCGAGAGGTCAAATTGTCAAGCTCATATATTTTCAAATGCTATTCATGGGAACTAGAGGAATTGAGGGGAGTTGTTAGGTTACCTTGAAATAAATATTATGGAATTTGGAGTTAGTTTTAATTTCCAAGATTTATGAACAAATCTTAACACCTAAAACTATCTAAAACCCTGGTTATGACCTAATGAGGAAAATGAGCTTGGAGAGCCATTCTAATGGCATAGTTTGGAAAGTAAAATTATTTTATCATGAAGATGACTCACTCAAGATATCACACATGCAAGGATATGTATGGAAATATATAGCCAATAAGAAAATTGTGGTTTTTCTCACCATTTTTTTGTGTTTTCTAAGGTCTATGATGTTTCAGAGGGTGAAATCAATTTTTATGGGAATATTAGGACATATTATAACTCCATATGTTCATTTTATCCTATGTAAAATTTTATAAGTATCCAAATTAAATCTCTCCTTTCAGCCAATCAAAACTACCATGGTACACACAAGGGTGAATAGAGTGGAAGTCTCAATTAGATGTCTTTTTAAGGTGAATTTGAGATATTTAAGACCATGGATAAGATTTATATGTTTCATTCAGTCATTATCATGTATTTTAATGGGAAATTTAATAATATTTTGAGGCCAAGTGTGAGGAGTGACTGAAACAAGGAGTTTTAAGATTGTAGACAATGATTTCTTCATTCAAGGAGTTTTTAAAAGTGTAGGGATGAAAGCAATTCATGGAATTACATTATTGATGGTCTTACCTCTCAGCCCAATCATTATATCTATCCCTAGTTAGTGGTGGGATGTTAAAATAGATGCAAATTATGAAGGTAGCTTTTCATTCCAATATTGAGAGTTTTATGCCACCTTTCACAATTTTCATGGCTTGTATGAACAATTAGACATCCTAAATTTGCATGGTTAATATATTGAATCTTTTCCATGAAAATTTTAACTTTTTTTGAAATATTAACACATGATCAAGTGACCTTTGGACTTCCTTTTCTTTGTCTCTCTCTCTCATAAGCCATAAATATGTATTCTTTTGCTTTTTTTTGGCAGCCTCCATTGGTTAATGGGGAAAATCTAGATAAATTTGTACTTGAAATACTCTTTAATAAATATATAAGTTATTTTTACACTCATCTATTGTACTATTGAGTATTTATTGCAATCTTGTTGGTTTTGCCTAGTGAAAGATCTTCTTTTTTAGCATGTTACTCTTGGTTGTATACCAAATGTGCAGAAAGGTTATTATTATAGGTCTTTGTAAGTATTATTTTATAAAATTATAGATGTATTATAAGTGGTTTATGACTATTTCCCTTCATGGAATCATCCATTTCCATCCTAAGTATCAAATACCTTCTTGAATTTAACATATGAAACATTGATGTGATAATGCATCCTAAGTTGTGAGTTTTGTGTGAGAGAGACTTTGTTTATCTTTAAGGAGTAGATATTTAGTCAAATTGGAGTATATTAAACATTGGTGCATCACCTTTTTAGTTTTTTTATTTTTTTTAACCCTTTTCATCCTTAATTTGATAAGAAAAGAAGTGCTTCAAAGAGTGCATCAAGGGAACTAGCCCTTCTAGAGATTCATCTCTCAATATTGTCACCCATAGAAAGATGGTTATTTCCATTGTGCCACTTGGATAAGGAAATCTAATAAGATCCTCAAGGGTGAAAATTTAGGTGTCAATTTTTTTTTTCATGCCTATTGGGATTATAAGTCTTACAAGATTATCCAAGATTAGTGTTGGTCTTGGCATAGTTGCAGCTACAAGAGCATCTACATTCACTAATTTAAGACTCTATTAAATATTTCAAGTATTTGGTTAATTATAATTTCCTATTTTCCATGCCAAAGGTGACCACTAGGTCTATTGTTAAAGGTATACCATTTGAGTTTGTGCAATTACCCCCATATTATGCTAGAAGGTTTGCATTTGTGAACACCCATCCTTATTCAAGAGAGTTTGTGTTTAATAACTACAAGTTATTATTGAGTTCAGCTTATAATAAATTTGGGTCACACTCTAATATATATAGGCCTTTCCCTTTTTTGGCTTTCACTAGGTCATCTCCATTGAACCTTCCCTAATATGACCAAATTCTAGGAGCAGTCTTTAAGAGTGTTTCATCTTTTAGTGGAGAAAGTCCTACCACTCTTATTGAACTTATTAGGAATATGGAAAACTTTTGTAACATTCATAACATTACTCAAGAGAATATTACCATCATATTTTTATCATTATCTTTCAAATGGAAAGCCTTAAATTGGTATGTAACTTTACCTTACAACTCCATTGCTACATGGGATGAGCTAAGAGACCTTTTGTCTAAGAGGTTTGAAGAGAAAAGTGATCACCTATCACTAGCTGAGCAGATAACCACTATCAAGAGGGAACCACAATAATTGATGTAATATTTTAACACTATGTTTCAAAAGACATGGGATAGAATCCTAGATCTTGTGAGGGCTACTCCAAACTATGCCTTCTTGTACTATTTAAGGGCATTAAATAGTGACAATGCCATGATGATTCAATCTATAGGTGGAAATACATTGAATAATGACTATGACATATCCATAAATGTTGATAATTTCTTTATCCAAGTAGTAAAAATATATCCTATACCATAAATACCACTATTCCCTGATTTGCAACCTCTTAGCCAAGTTGTATTTCCCACTTTAGCTCCTTTGCCTAGTCAAGAAAGGCTTGTTATTGCTCCTCAAAATGAGATCCATGAAGTTAAAATTTTGGTCCAAAATTTCAATAATGATTTTTTTCCCTCAAAAGGCAACAATACTAAGGTTATAAGCCATATCAACCCTATATTCAGTTTGGGCAAACCAATAGACCCCTTTTCGAAGCAATATGCAAGGACAAGGTCAAATCACCCAAGCTAGGCTTTATCAAAGCTATAATCATAATGATACCTCATATTATAAATCTCTTGTCCCCACTCAAAATAAATTGTTTCAATAATATCCATTCTATCCATCCTTTGATCAAAATCAAGAACAAGTTGCTTATGTAAATGAAATGCACAATCAAACCATGGCAATGCAAGGTAATCAATCCTTCCAAGTTTCAAGTTTTGAAGGACCAATGTAAAGTGGGGTGGATAATGGTAAACCTAAATATGATTATACCCTCATAAATAATTTGAAAGGATATTTTTATGCTATTAATCACTTGGCGAATCCAAGTAATATGAATACTAGTGTTACCTCTAGCACTAGGTCCAAGAAAAAGGTTGTTGAAAAGCAACAAGGATCAGTTCAAGGACCTATTTTGCTCCCCACTTCATCTCCAATGGTAATTTTGTAAAACTTAGATCCTAGAGTTTAATAAATTCAAAATTTTCATAATGTGAAGACAACTCCTATTCACCCTCCTTCTCAATCTACACCATAAGGAGCTAGTGCTCCTGAGAAGACCCCAAATATGAACAATCCTTCCATTAATATTGTAGACCAAATGAAGAAGTTACACATGAACATCTAATTTTAGGATTATTTAATAATACAAGGGAAAAAATATATGCTCCAAAAATAATTACAAGGATTAGGTAAGCAAGTTGGCTCATCTAGGAATGAAAATGTTGTCCTAGTTAATGGAACTCAACCTATAGATGGTTAAGTGAAAAAGAATGAAAACACTCTTCTTTATACTTATCTCTAATTATTGGTGATTTCTTGTTTCATAATTATATCATAGTTATTGGGGATAGTACTTTAGTTATACCCAAGTGTATAGTGAATAAACTAGGCCTCAAGTATGAGCCAATGACAAAGGGAGTCTTACAACTAGATGGATCACCAGCCAAGACTTTGGGGGTAGTTAAAGATTTTAATTTGATCCTTCATGATTGTATTAACTTTTTCATTCCTAATGATGTGGTTGTGGTATATTTACCTCCATACTTTTCTCTTTGCTTGTCAAGAGTTTACAGCCAAGATAGGTGGATACTTAGTAGCCAATTAGTCCTACATGGTGTTTAGGACAAAGTATGGCACTAAGGTGAAGATTGAATCAGAACTAATTCATCATAGTCACTTGGAGACCTATACACCTAAAGTGGAAAATGTTAACTAAGCTATCATTGATGAAGAGGAACTCCACATTGACCAATATCCATCGTCTTCCCTTGAAGGAGTTTTTAATTTACTCCTAAATGAATGGGGAGATGAGAATTATGATCATGATCCTTACAAGTTCATAGAAGAATATATTCTTGGGGTGTATTGTATTCATGATAAGGAAAATTTCATACCAAACTTAGTGAAGTAAAGTGAGAATGTGAATGGTTTATGGTAGCTTTTCTTTGATGGGTCAAGAAGTAAAATTAGGGTAGGTGCTAGAGCAATGTTGGTTTCACCTTCTAAAGAAGGGTACTATTAAAATTTTAGATTTCAATTGTCATGTACTTGTAATTTGGTATAATATGAGGCCCTCATTCAAGGCCTTGAATAGGGTATAAAAATAGGATTTAAAGAGCTATAAGTGTATGGAGATAGTGAACTTGTTGTGAACCAAGTTAGAGGGTAGAATTTGACTAAGAAATCTTTACTTAAGTCTTATAAGCATAGAGTATGGAATCTTGTGGAATATTTCTAACATTTCAACATCACATCAATTACAAGAGAGGACAACAATCATGTTGATAGGTTGGAAACTATTGGATCTCAATTTGACTATTGGATCTCAATTTGATGTTCTAAAAGGTATAAAAGAGGATAGGAACCAACCTGATCTAAAGGTGATTGTAAGGCCCTCCATACTAGATAATGTTACTAATTGGCAAATGTTTGATAGTGATCAACAAATATCTTATTTTATACAAGAGGAGTTTGACTTTTATTCTAAGAATTATTCCAAACTACAACAACAATATGGAGGGTGGATTGTCTAATTAAAGTCCAACAAGCTGTCTAAAGGCCTAGTTACTCTTGAAAGCATATTCAATGAGGATGACTAGCTAAATAGAGAGAAGGTAAGTATGTATACCAAGCAAGATAAATATGATAAGGTATAAATATTTAAGGATAAGTTACTTTCACATGGAAAAGTATGCAGTATTCAAGAGAAACATGCTTTCATTGAGTTATGTAAGGAGTTTAGTGATGTTTTTGCATGGGAGTATAGTGATTTGAAGGGTTTTGATCCAAGTCTAGCTAAACACACCATAGAGATAGATTAAAATGTCAAGCCTTTTAAGAAAATACAAAGGCCAATCAATCCTATGATTGAACCCCTCATGAAAAAAGAGCTCACTAAGTTGATTGAGTCTAGAATCATCTTTCCTATCAAGCATTAATCTTGGTTGGCCAACTTAGTCCCTATTAGAAATAAGAATGGGGAGATCAGGTTTTGTGTTGAATTTAGGGACTTGAATAGAGTTTCTTTAAGGGATAATTATCCCCTTACTTCTATGGAACAAATTCTACTAGTTATGGTAGGTAGTGAGATGTTTTATCTCCTTGATCAAATTTTGGTGAAGGAAAGTGACCAATATAAGACAACCTTTACTACTAAATTTGGTACATATGTTTATATTAAAATAACTTTTTTATTGTCTAATGTTGGAGCTACATTTAAATGTGTAATGGATATGGATTTTCAAACACTAATCAATGACATTGTGTTGGTGTATCTTGATGATGTAAAAAATTTCTCCAAGGATGTAAATGATCACTTGAATCACCTAAGGCAGATTTTGTGAGGTGTAGAGAGTTTGGAATCTCTCTCGACCCAAATAAATGTGTGTGTTTTTTTCCATGAAGGCAAGCTCTTGGGAACCATTGTCTTCAAGAAAGGCTTATCCATTTATCCTAAAAGGGTGAGTGCCATCTTGGCTTTGTCCTTACCTAAACACAAGAAAGATTTGCAAAGTTTCTTTGGGAAAATCAATTTAATATGGAGATTCATTATTGATCCTACTAAATTGGTCAAGACTCTAACCTCCATGCTAAGGAAAGATGAATTTTTCACTTGGACAAGGAGGAAGGAAATTTTTGAAGAGATCAAACAAGCCATTACCCAAGCTCCAACCCTTACAAGTCCTAATTTCTCAAAATATTTTAGTTTTTATACTTTTGGGAATGATGAGGTAAATTTTACCATGCTTACTAAAACCAATGATGAAAATTTAGTGTAGCATATTGCCTTCTTTAGTCAATGTGTAGAAGGATATGAGGTAAGATACACCTATGTTGAGAAACAAGTACTTTTAGTTATTAGGAGCCTAAAGAAATTTAGGCATATTTTATCTAATAAAAATATTCATATATTTTTACCTTATCCTAGTGTCAAATAATTTCTCTTGAGTAGGGATTTGAATGAGAATAAGGCAGTGATGTGGAAATCAAGACAACCAAGCTACTGAAAGGAAAAGGGTTATGTGAGCATCTTGATTCAAACGTAAAAGAGAAAAAGGAGGTTGTTTTTGCACTTCATGATGACCTTATAGTATTTTTAACTTCATACATAAGGAGTTGGACATAAGACATGATTAATTTTCTTTAAATTGATGAGTGTCCACAAGGTCTTGATAGAGCTAGAAGAAGGTACTTTATATTACAATCCATTCCTTATATACTTATTAATAGAGTGATATTTAGGAAGGAATTTTCAGGTGAGCTATTGAGGTGTATTGATTTATATTAGATTGACAAAGTACTATTTGATTTTCATGATGGACCAATTGGTGGTCACTTTTCTCTAAGAACCATAGCTGCTAGGATTATGAGGGTTGGATACTTTTGGCCTAGCTTATTCAAAGACACTCATGCTTGGGTAAGAAAATGTCAAAAGTGTGCTATCTTTTATGGAAAAAAAATCTTGTTGCCTTGCCTCTTTATCCAATTCAATTTGATGTACACTTTATGCAATGTGCTTTAGATTTCATAGGCCTAATCAATCCACCTTCTAGTGATAGTCGCGAATGGGTGTTGACTACTATAGACTACTTTACAAGATGGGTAGGAGTTGTATCTCTCAAGGAGGTAAATTAAAACTTAGTCCTAGACCTCTATGAAGGTATAGTAGTAAGGTTTAGGGCCCCTTCAATAATAATCTCAGATAATGCATTGACTTTTCTTGGAATAAGGACAAGTGAATGGACTTGGAATCATGGCACCTATCTCAGCACCTCATCCAACTATTATCCCCAAGGGAATGGAATAGATAACTCTCCAAAAAATAATATATTTAAGATGATAAAGAGGATAATGGAGGAGAATCAAAGTACTTGGCATTCCAAGTTGAATATAGCCCTTTGGGATGATAAGATTACCCCAAAGAGAGAAATTGGGAATTCACCATACACACTTGTTTATGGGAGAGAAGATAGATTGCCTATTTCAATTGATTTACCAGACATGAACCTTACCTATTAGCTGTAATTTATTGAGAATTAAAGCATGGAATTTAGGTTATGTGAGTTGATCAAGCTTGAGGAGACAAGAAATCAAGCTATGCAAACTATGAGAACTCATTAAGAAAAAAATAGATATTTTGACAATAAATCCATGACAAGAAGCTTCAAGGAGGGAGACATTGTCCTAAAATGGGATGAAGATAGGGCTAAACATGGAAGACACACAAATTTTTATTTTTTATGGAGTGGCCCATATGTGATCACATAATGCAAGCAACACAATACTTTCTAACTCTCAAGGTTAGATGGATAGGAGCTTCATATACCCAATCAATGGGATATATCTCAAACATCATTACTAAGCTTATCCTCTCTCCTTGTACATATTTTCTTTTTTTCCTTATGTTCCTTAAGTGTTTAGGCATAAGTGTGAGTTTTGTCTTGTGTCTTGTCTGGTTTAGTGTTTTGCTTGGTCTTGATTTATTAATGTGTTGTGTTTGTTTAGTGTTTGTTTTGGAAAAAATTTTACTAGTTGTATTTAAGAATACATTGACTCCATTTTCCCTTGGTAGGATAAATCTATTGGTCCTTAGTAAAGTAGGCATACTACCCCTATGAATCACCATTTTGTTGACCAAATTTGACTTTTAGATAAAATTAGGTACCCCTAAAGAAAATTTTTGATTTTAAACATTTTAATGGGTCCTAATATGATTTCATTGGAGGTATATTTGTTACATGATGTCATTTAAGGTCACATTATCTTTGGTTTTAGTTGCATGATTTAATTTGTCCTTTTGGGGGATATTTTATGTCATTTTAAGAGTCATTAATGTATTTGGCACACTTCCCAAGGTATCTAAGTGTTATAATTTCGTGTAAAATGTCCAATAAGTCATTTTATATGTTATGTATGTCATTTTGTCAAAAAAAATTAGTTTCTATAACTGAAGTTATAGAAATCAATTAAAAAAGAAGAAAAATGGTACTTGTATAGATTTTAAGGAAGTGTGCAATGTGGGAATGATCATGGGGGGTCTAATAATACTTATAAAACTCACCTAAATAGTTTTTTTTATCTTTAAATTCAAATTTTAAGTCAAAACCATTTATCTCCCTTCTTGTTGTTCTTGGTAGACTGAAGTGACTTGCAGTTTTTTGCTTAGTATGGATAACACAAAGGGTTTTAGTAAAAATGAACCTAAGGGATTATTCTAAAGTCAAATACCTTAAAATTCATATAGTAATTTTTAATAATGGAAAAAAAATCTTCATGAACCATCCATTCAAAGTGAAATGTGCAAAACTACCTGCTCATCCATGCACCCTTCAAGTTTTCATTCATTCTAGGAAATTCCATACAAACCACTTGCTCAAATTATTTTGGATATGTGTTATAAGACCTTCAATTCTTTTTTTCACTTTTGGATTGGTTTTTATGATAAAATTACATCAAATTTACATATTGGTCTTTTATGGGTGCAATAGGCATTTTTCTTCATTTGTAGAATTTCATGCTTCAAAAGTGGCCACAAAGGGTTATGTTAGTTCCCTTTCTATGTTTCAAATGTCATCCTAACTCTTCCCACCTTGAAACTTCATCCTTTGAAATAATATCTATGAGTTATATTCCTATGAATATCCATACAATTTTACCATTAATGAACCTTTAGGTGTTTTCATAGGGACTTTTCATGTTGAAGAGAAGTCTTGGAACTTATTTATGTGTTTTGAGATATTAAAAATGTTTTGGAGGTATAGATATGAGTTTAGAAATTTTTGAGAGATAGATTATGCTTGTTGTGAACACATGTATACTTTTTGCCTGTATGCTTTTAAGGTGAACCTACAAGAGACTAGGCAGAGATTTCAATAACCCTTTTTGAGTTGATATTCCTAGTTATTAATCTCTCCTTCAAGCTCAAATGTGAAAAAAACTCCATAGAATACCCATTTAAATAGGTAGAGTGTAAAATTAAATAATAATCATGCTATAAAAGATAATGATTGTGTTTAGAGACTCAGTCCCTAAATGAACAAAATAGAGGTCTTGGGGATTTTGTAAACTATTGAAAACATGTCTCTTGGGGTTTATCATGTATCTTAAGGATTGGATCATATATTCCTTATATAGGAAAAGACCTGTGAAAATTTAAAATGTGGTGTAAACTAGAGATGGTAATTTTCAAGGTCCAAAGATGGCCCTAAACACACTAAGACCAGGAAGTTTGATCTATAGGTCTGAGCCTAAAAAGAGCTTCTCTCACCCAAAGTTGCATAAGGGCCTATATACTATATATAGATGATACCAAATGACATAAATGAGCATTCATGAAAGAATTATAATCATATGAAAGTCATATACTATTATTTGATCTCCTTTCCACATTCATCAGTCCATCATACAATACCCCATTGAGCACCTATAGGCAGGAGAATGGGCAAGTGATAGTTGACTCATTTTAATGGATAATGATGATTTAAGACTTTAAAATGGATTTTAGTTAAAGATGTGTAGTTGGGGATTGAATGTCATCAATTAGAGGATCTCATAATCTTGTATTGCTTCACTTGCACACTCCCTGTCCATATAATAGGCAATAAATATACACCTACAGCCATAATATTGAAATAACAAACAATGAGTTAGTTTCATGAGTTTTGATGGTGTTTTAAAGTAAAATAAAGTACCTTAGAGATTTTAAATTCATTAATTAGGTTTAGGCTTAACATTTTATGACTTGGAGCAAGTGGATTACAAGCTATAGGCTATGTCAAAAAAGCATTGTCCTAATCAAAGGGAGCATACTCAATCTACACAATTAAGAGGACATTTTAAGGTTAGGAAGAAAAATGTGACTTATAATAATAAATATTCAAGGACATAATACTCATAAATACCTTAGATATTATTTATGATCAGGTTCATACCCTCTCTCATGCTTAAAGGCTCACCTATAGGTCATTTAGGTGAGATTTGATATAAACTATGGTGATTGACATGGGTTTAGGTTTCCTTGAGTTGTCCAAAGGGAGGCATGGACTAAAAAAGATAGTATATAGTAATTTTAAGGCTAAATGAGGTCTAAAATCATCTTGAGAGTATTTATAAGAGATGATAAAGACCTACAGGGAGGATTGTCACAGTCAAGGCAAGGTTTAGAAAAATGGAGGGATAAATGAATCATGAACCCTCTAGGAGTGAGAGGATGGTGTAAATAGTTTAAATGGGATTAATAGTGATCCAATATATTCCCAAACATACCCAATACATTTTTAACATGATAAAATTATCCCCTCACTTGGAAAATGGACTATAGTCTGTACAAGCAAGCTAGAAAACCCTTGGTCAAAGAGTAAACATAAGGAATCCACTAAGAGTAAGGGTTTTTAATGGTTTTAAAAGATTAATAAGAGTAAAATAAAGGTTTTAAACATGTATAGGAAGTTTATAAACATGAAATTGGTTTTAAAATGTTACCTATAAGTGTATTTGGGGAAAATGCAAGAAAATAGGGTTTTTTAACCCCTTTTTTACACAAGTTGATTTGGTTAGGTACCTAAATGAGGGATTAAAAAATTTACATTAATTAAAAATACTCATTAATACCTTATAAAAATATAAAAAATATAATTATTCCATGGGGATAAGGGATGTCTCTCACTTTTTTATCTCAAAGATCAGTCGCTCAGGAAAATTAGAACATTGGTTTTCCAAGCAAAGGATGCCAAAATGAGTAAAGAACTTAAGTTTAAATATTTTAATATTAAATTAAAATTAGGTGATGAGTATTAATGATGTATGTAGGATAATTAACATTAAAATAAAACTATAACTCTTCAAAATGACCTATTTTCTCATGCATACAATCAAATTATAAGAGTTTCCACTAGGCCTAATTGTCAAATGAGAAAGAAAGTATGAAAAGGAGTGTTTGATAGGTCATGTGATGGATTGATGAGTATGAATTAAGTGTTAAATTTTTTAATAATTAATCCTAAGAATGATATAATATTCCAAATGACCCAAACCTGCAAGGGGTATGTCAAGCCCATTAGGCCTTAAGGAGACTTGAAGCCAAGTGGGGGTCTATATGCATTTCTAGGTCTTGATGAGCTATCAAAATGGTTGTAAAATGTTTATGTAGTGTTTTTATATATGTATGGGATTTTTTAGGAAAAAAAATTTAAATAATATGTTTTTTAACCTGTAAATAGCTTAGATATGCACCAAAATGGAGAAACCAAGTTGAAAGGTCAAATTGTCAAACTCATATCTTTTCAAATGATATGCATGTGAACTAGAGGGATTGAGGGGAGTTTTTAGGGTCCCTTGACATAAATAAAAGTTTAATTTTTAGGTAGCTTAAATTTACAAATTTTATGAAAAAATCTTAACACTTAAAACTACCTAAAACCCTACTAAAACACTGGTTATGACCCAATGAGTAAAATGAGCTTGGAGAGCCATTCTAATGGCATAGTTTTGAAAGGAAACCTATTATATCATGGGTAATACTCACTCAGACTCTCACACATGAAATTATATGTATGTAAATGTATATAAAATAGGCAAAATGTGGTTTTTCTCACCATTTTTTGTGTTTTTAGGGTCTATGATGTTTCAAAGGATGAAATAAAGTTTGATGGGAAGATCAAGACCTATTAGAATTCCCCATGGTAATTTTATCCCATTTAAAAAAAAATTAGTGTCCAAACTAAATCTCTCCTTTTAGCCAGTCAAAATTGGCATGGTGCACATAAGGATAAATAGTGTGGAAGCCTCAATTAGATGTCCTTTAAAGGTGAATTTGAGAGATCTAAGGCCATAGATAAGATTTATAGGTGTCATTCACCCCCTCCAATATATTTTCATGGGAAAATTAAGAATTTTTTGAGTCCAAGTGTGAGGAGTGATTGAAATAAGGAGTTTTAATACTATAGACAATGATTGCTTCATTCAAGGAGTTTCCAAAAGTGTATGTATGAAACCAATGCATGTAATTACATGCCTAGAGGCCTTAACTCTCATCCCAATCATCATATATCTCACTAATTATTTGTGGTATGTTCAAACAAATGGAAATTATGAAGGTAGTTTTATGTGTTAGGATTGAGAGTTTTATGCCACTTTTCACAATTTTCATGGCTGGTATGAATAACTGGACCTCCTAAATTTGCATGGTTTGAATCATGCCTATTTTCCATTCAAATTTTAACTCTTTTTGTAAATTTAATTATTTCTAAGTGACCTTTGGATTTCCTTTGCTTTGTCTTTCTCTCACAAGATATAAATATGTATTCTTTTGCTTCTTTTTTGTAGCCTCCATTGGTTAATGGGGAAACTTTGGCCAAATTTGTACTTAAAATACTCTTGAAGAAATAGATAAGTGATTTTTTAACTCAAATATTGTACTATTGACTATTTATTGTAATCTTATTGGTCTTGCCTAGTGAAAGATTTTCTTTTCTAGCATGTTACTCTTGGTTGTCTACCAAATGTCTAGAAGGGTTATTGTTACAAGTCTTTGTTAGTATTATTTTATAAGATTAAAGGTGTATTAGAAGTATTTTATGAATATATTCCTTCATGTAATCATCCATTACCCTCATAATTATCAAATACCTTTTTGAATCTAACATATGAAACACCGATATGACAATGTATCCTAAGTTATGAGTTTCGTGTGAGAGAGACTTTGTTTGTCTTTAAGTAGTAAATATTAAGTCAAATAGGAGGATATTAAACATTGGTGCATCACCTTTGTGGTTTTCTTAGTTGTTTTATTAACCCTTTTCATCCACAAGTTGATAAGTAAAGAAGTGCTTCAAAGAGTGCATCAAAGAAACTAGCCCTTTTAGAGATTCATCTCTCAATATTGTCACCCATAGCAAGAGGGATGTTTCCATTGTGCCACTTGGATGAGGAGAGATAAATAGTTCCTTAAGGGTATAAATCCAAGTGTCAACAAGGAATTCATTCAACTTTATAAAATCTATTTTTCACCCTTTTATCAATACTCCATTTATCTTCAAGGATGAAATATTCCTTTTTGATGAAGTATTTTATAACACCTTGTATTTCTATATTTTTACCTACATCATCAAGGAATTGCACTCTTTTATTAAAAAATCAAGTTTTGCTTGATGTTTTTAGTGCCAATACATGCCAATAATCAGGTCATAAGACTTTAATATTCTAAGTCAAGATATTTTTATTCTAAACATTATGAAACATGTACTCTTTTCTAGGTGTTAAAATCTACCTCGCATCCTTCTCTTAGTTTAGAGGTTTTAGTTTTGCACTTAAAATAAATTTCAATTGAAATTAAACTATTAACTATGTATACATAATATTTTCACACTTTTATCAATTACTGATGCTTTCTCTCTTAGGAACCCATCGACTTTCAATATCTTTGAGGGCATGCCTTAAAGGGTGCATTGATAAAGTAGTGGGCATACTATTGGTGCTTTGTAAGATTGTTGTCCCCTATACTACCACTTTTTATTTGGACAACTATCTCCTATATAATTCCTTAAGCCTTGTCTTCTCTCTTTCACCCACTTCCAACCATTTTCCACATTCATTAGCCCCTACCTAAGCCTAAAACTCTTTTTTATGGTTTACATTACACTATCAACCTCATTAACCCTGTATTCAAATTGATAAAAACACATTAAGGATCTAGGTCCAGTCTTGGAAACTTAGAACAAGACCTAATTTGTTTTTATCAACAATGATATCAAGTTTATTTTGTTAACCCTCTCAACTAAACTTTTGGATAGGTTTATGGTTAGATTTGGCTATATATACATATTAATTTCACCATTTCTAAGAGAAGAGAATAAAAATAGTAATATATTGTGCATATTCTTATCCACCATTCTACTTAAAGAGTATAGCTTAGGGTTTCAATACTTTCTTTAGAGATACATGCCTTATGGATAAGTCTTTTAGATAGATAGAGAGGTCATGTAGACTATATTTGACTTATCCTTGTTATCTTTACATACCACAACAACCTATTACAAAGCACCTTGGCCAAGGGAGAGATTAAGGCTCGATGGGTTCATCTTCAAAGGTAAGTATTCCTAACTTTGTTCCTCTTTTGTAAGAGTAGATAGGTTAGCATTTTTACTTCTCTCCCATGCATTAGGATTTATTATACATTGGCATGAGTATATATATTCTCTGCATGTTTACTTATTATGTTTATTAGCCCCACTTTGTGCCAAAATATTTGGTGAGCACTATATTAGACTTTAATTTACTTGTCATCTACTTAGTGAAAATGAAAACATGGGACCTAGCTATGTGTAGTGCATAGTGTTACTTGACTAGAGGATTTGTAACCCTCTCTTGTGATTTTATTATGATAAGAGATCCCTCAATTAGGTCTAGTAGATCCATATTAGTCATGACCCTGAATATCTAATGTATTAACAATTAGAAGTGTAAGTAGTATTTATCTTCTCTGAGTTAATATTGATTAATAGATTAGTTGCATTTCCATTTGTATATAGTCTAATGAAGCTGATGTGAATCAAACTCTTTTAGTTATTGTTTTATGCTTTAATTTTATCATCCTATTATATTTTTATATTTTTTGTAGTACTATATCAAACTAGTCAGTATAGTTCTAATAGTCTATGCACATGTTTAAAACATAGTCACTCCAGAATGACTATGTTATATTTATGTAGTTCTTCTTTGAATGCAGGTGTCTAGATCAATCAGTTTGGCATAGTCATATTTTTTAGTTCCATATTTTCATAAATATTCAAACTCATCAACTCTATTTGAAATTCTCTTCTTTAAACATATAGGTTTGCAAACATAGTCAAGCCAATCAACTATGTTCACAACTTCCTTTCTAGCATATAGGTTTTTCAAAATGTGTTAAACTAGACTCTATTAGAAAAAAAATTGAATCAACATTTGAATATCATAGTATAAAAAATTTCAATCAAAACATATTTAATCCTATCAAGGTTCATTATTTTCTTCTCTTCATTTTAACTTTTCCTTTTCATTACTATTTTTCACAAGTTTGTAGTCATAAAACTACATCCCTATAGCCAATTGGGGAAACAAGATCAACATAATTTTATAGCCTATTTTATATCTAGAAGACATAGTTGACCTATTCGATTGTGTTTTATATCTTGCTTCTATATAATATTATCAACCGATTCAACTCTATTCTACACTATTTGCATACAGTGTCACCTAAATTGAATCTATACTCTTCACAATCAAGGAATTAACCTCTTTTTTTAGTAATTAATTCACCCTTTCATTTCAATTGATTTCATTCTTAGAGTAACAAACATATATTAATTAGGTGGTTTTTAAAATTATTTATTTAGTCACATTATTTTTTTCTTTTGCACACACTTCCAAATCACTTTACATTAAAAAATCATTAAACATTTATCTTCCCAAGGTCTACCTACTTGGATTTCATCACTAAGGGAGAAGTTGACTTAGTTTCCTATCTAATTATAAACACATGATTGATGGTGTATATTTTCAAATCATCTAACACCTGTATTGTTATAGTATTATGAAGTGAGGGGGTGGGCACCAATATCAAGCCAGTACCATCACCAATACAAATCACTTTTAGCCTAAATGTCCAAAAACTATCCTTGGGTTGCCTTTTAGTTCCTTCTTATATCCAAATTCCAAATCACATTAAAATTAATTTTCATTATAACTTAATAACACTTAGTATGAATAGTTAGTTAGCATTTACTTTCTATTTGTTGCTTGCTCTTTCATAATTGTATGTTGTATTGTTAAACTTGCATTAGCCAGCATTGGTGCAAGTTTTTTGTTATGTGTTCTAATTGGATAAATTACATTGATCCAATTCCTTGTGTGTTTAAATTAATTTTCATATATTTTATCTTAAAAAACCTTTCTCTATTTTAGAACACTGTCATTTCTATCAACACAGTCTCTTATAGACTATTTAGCCTATCTACCTGAAGTACATAGTCAACATATCTAACTATGTATCTTTATATTATTATTCATTATCTTGTCTAATAATTACATAATCAACCTATCCAATTATGTCTTCTTATTTCTTGACATGTTCCTTGTTTATCAGTATGTAGTTGACCTATACGACTGTGTTTTATTTTTTTCTTTTATGTTTCCTAGTTTACAAAATATAGTTGACCAGTTTGACTCTATATCCTATTTTCTAATTGTATCTTTTCATAACCCCTTTAGCCTTCTTTTCTCATCTTGAAATTATTTTTTAATGATAATAAAGATTTTATTCCAACAAACATGATGAGCTTTACTAATCCTTATAGATTTTCCCAAAAATAGCTTGTGGCTTCCAATTTTGATTAAAGTAATGTACACATTACCACTTGCACTACCAATTATGGGACTCCTCCTCATTCATCATAAGTTTTAAATCCTATTTTATCCTTATAATATGAGCTTGAACTAGAGTACACACCTGAAATTCTCTTTTTCATTAATGAATTTACTCAACATAGAGGAAAGGACCCTTCAACTATCTATAATATAATGATAGGTGCTCAAGTAGAATAACCTCATTCACCCTCCCTTATATTATCTCATGTATTTAGAGGTGATATTTTATTTGATTCTCAACCTTTCCCTTCTATTTGGACTCCTTCCCATACCATGACCTCTTCTTTTATGATCTCTTCAAACTCCATGCCAAGTATCTCCACTAACATGGCAAGTTCAACATCTAGTGGGCCTTTTCCAAGGCCCATCCTCCTCAATAAATCCACTAGTTCATCATTTTATACCAATGATAATCATGCTACTAGTGCTTATTTTTCTTTTAATACTAATCATTTCACTAGTGCATATTTTTCTACACATGTTAATAGTAATACTAGTGCTTTTTTTCTACCAATGCTTCTCATGCCACTGGTGTTTTGCATGCCACTAATCATAGTACAACCCAAGACACTAATACCAATACCAATACTTCACATGCCATAAAAACTAATAAAAATACCACTCAAACCCATCAACTCTTATTACAAACTCAAAATCAAATGAACTCTTTTCAAACCAATAACTCCAATTAAATGATGCAGATGCAAAATCAAATCATTCACCTTTAAAATCAACCCTAACATGTTCCATGGGGAGAAAAAAATCCAAATGACCCCCACCCTCCCCTCAGGGATTCTCATGGAAACCTCATTCTTCAACAAGCCCTCATCAATAAAATTATCAAACATCTCCAAAATGAACCTCTTATTACATAAATTACCAATATCAACATAGGAGGTATCATGCCTACCATCAGTTATGATAGGTCCACTGATCCTACCTTACATTTTAAAAAAATGGCAATCTCTACAAAGTTTGGGTCAAACTTAATACTTTTGCTACTACCAATATATTTTCTAAAACACTCTCTAGAGATGTTTTAGACTAGTATAATCAACTCAAATCCTATTTTATCACTAGCTTGGAAGATCTAGTTAATTCCTTGATACAAGAGTTTCAAACTAATGATCTCCTTAAGAATACCTTGGCTCACTTCATTAATTATAAGAAACTTAAAATTGAAATGTCATAAGATTTCATGAATGATGGAATAACTTGTCTAATAAGTGTGATCATAACATTGTAGATGATATTCTCTTTCATCTATTCACTAATGCTCTATATCCCAAGTTACGATATCAGGTTAGGACTCTCTCTCCAAGAAATTTGGAAGAAACCCTCAACCAAGATAAATACCAATATTTTATCATGGTCCAATTTTAACCTTCCCAACCTCCCATGGACACTCAAATACTCATTAAAAATAAAAACCATCATGCTACCAATGATGGTGTCACTAATACTTATGACACCATTCACAACATCTAAGCCATCACTCCCAACAATGTTATAGAGCATGATCCCCCTCTAATCAACACTCCTAATTGTATATTTTCCTAAACAAACAACATAAACATCCATAAACTATTATCCTTATCTGAGCTTCAAAATCATATTCCAAGTCCTCTACCATAAGATCTTGACCCCACTTGTCTTATGAAATCATTGTATGATCTAAAAAAAATTGTTGGTTTCATGTAAGTTGGGACCACTCTCACAAGACTTGTACATAATTATGTAATCTATCTATGGATTTATTCTTTTCCTAAACTTTGACTATGAATAACTTATTTGCAAGTACCAACAATCATCTAACATATCCTTTAAAGCTCACAAAACATAAAACAAAAATAAAGCTTTAAACCAAGCTAATGTTCATCTTGCCATCTATAAGGACCCTATTCCTAATCTTCAAAATATCAATGACAATATTACTCCTACTAATAATGTTAAAATTTTTATAGACTTCACTGCCAATGACTAATATGTGGTAAATATGACTAATATGTGAAGGCTAGTTACTTTTATATATTATACACCAATACACACACACTAAACCTCTCAAACATTATGTGTCATTCAAGACTCTTCCCCATCTCATCTCACAGAGTTGGGGAATGAGGACCTTATATCTTTCTAACAACCCACTTCCAACATCTCACCTAGATGATACCTCTCACACTATATCTATAAATCCCCTAGCATTTACACACATCGACAACATTTCTTAACCTTATAATAGTATTTTTTCACCTCAATCACAAGAAATACCTAAACCAACTATCTCATCATCTAAAGATAATAAACCTATTTTTCCTCCAGCTAAACAAACTACATTTCATTAACACAAGTTTGAATGCACTTCTAATCCTCTTTAATAGGATATCCTACAACATTACATGCTTCTATCCAGTGTTCCCCCCATGGGTTATAATGAATGGGACCGCATAGCATAACTTTCTAATTTCCCCTATCACATACCTTTTATATAACTCATGTTAACTTCCCACCTCATCAAAACCATTTGATGTAATTATTATTTTAAATGAAAATTCATCATCCTCCCCTAGAAGGATGTGAAGCAACCTTGTTTAGGTCTAAAGATAGTATACTAAAACAATGTAAAAATATGTCTATACACATTGATGAAATAATAGACACTTATCTTTCCCTTAAACTTCCTATAACTTCCATGGTCCTAGATGATATTTTTCTTCATGTGGATGATCCTCCACTATTTATTATTATCCAAATTAGGGATATCTAAGTTAAGCATGCCTTGATTGATAAGGTTTTATGTACTTGTTTCACCTCCCTCAATTTCATTAAAACTATTGAATATTCTAAGTGTAATCTTAAGTCTACATGTAGTACATGCCAAGGTTATGATACAAGATAAATTCCTCCTTTAGGTTACATGTGGCTTCCTATTACCATCCCTCTTATCATAGTCTGAGTGAAAGTTATTATATTTAACTTTCCCCTTTCTTATAACATATTGCTTACCATACCTTGGACTCATTTAATGACGGCTATCACCTCATCTTCCTACCCATGAATAAAAGCTCCCTATAATGGTGATATTTACAAGATTCAAGGAGACACAAACCCTTAGAATTTTGAATAATTCCAAGAATGTAGTGTCTTTAAAATTACAACCCTTGAACCCTTGCCTAGTATCCCATTTCTGGAATCTCAAAATTTTAATTATGTTTTCAATTTTACTTGAGGTTATCATGGTCACTCCAAACTCCTCAGGAACATACCATGTAACCTCTTAGATTTAAATGATGATGATCTAAATTAGATCAACCTCACTATTAAAACTTTGAATCTATCCCCTCATCTCATCACCTAGCTTCCATCATCCTTAAAATTATTTTCCTATTATCCTCTTATTGATGATATACTAGTGGTCTTAACCAAGACTAGACATTCTATTCATCATGCAACTTCTTATGAAAATATCATGCTTACCTATGTCAACCTCCATACACCTGATTATGATGATGGTTATACTTTAGATAATCCATTTCTATTAGGACTTGTCTAGGATAGAGATGTCAATATTATTAGATATCCTACTTCTTTATTTAAGTATTTTCATTCATATTATTGTTTCCTTTTTTCATAGTGACTAATCTTAGTCTTCTTCATATTTTTTGTAGGTTAAAGATGGAGAGATCATATAGTTCACCTCTAATTTTAGTAGAACATCTTAGGAGCATGCTCATGGATCATGTTATGACCAGTCCTTATCATTTTTCTAGATACTGAGACCCTTCTAGTTTGCTTCCCCTAGAGATGCTAGATACTCCTATTAAGCCCTTGGTGCATCCTATTTCACCCTCAACTAAGTCTAGTCTAGCTCATACTAATACTCTACCTTTATCTAAGCCTCATCTTATATCTAATTTTGATTCTCATTCAAACTATCCTAACCTAGTTTTTACACCAACCCTAGCTTACCTTGGTGATGGCATTCTTCCTTTGTCACAACATGATCCCCTACCTACCCAATGGGATAATCAAAATCACTTTGATATTCAAAAAATTGTCAGTCATTGGATGAGAGACTATTATTTATATCAACCTTCTTTGACTTTTGCTTAAACCTCTTCTATTAGTATGCCCCCAAAGTCTACTAACAAGCATATTTGTTGCTTCCATGGCACAAATAATCATTATTCCACCCATCATCAAAAGATTTAAAAATATATTAACATGTTGCATCCTAGTATTCCCTAGCCTAAAGATAAGTCTATACCTCCTCCCAAGTTGTTACCTAAGTATATTCCAAAATATGGGGAGGTATATTATCTTTTTCACTAGTGTAGTACCCATCATACTACTCATTATCTCATTCTCTATTAGCATCTTCATGATCACCTTATGACCATTCCTTCACTCTATTACTTCTTCCATAGGTCACCCATGTAAGAAGGCTCCTCCTTTCTCTATGGTTCCCTCTTCACCTACATCTTCTTCCCCACATGTGATTCCTTCTTCATCAGTGGTGCCACCTTATTGTTTTAGCAATACCATTCCTATTCTAAAATTTATTCCCCTCCTTGGGTATTCTACACATGAGAGACCTCATGAGCATGATCCTTTAGTTATGCCTAAATTTTATATTTAGGATATTTGGTGAGAATTTTTATAACATCTTTCCATGAGGATAGATGAGACTCTAGATGTCATCAGGATCCATCTTCATACATATATTTTTAGACAACATGATATTTGTGGACATATTTAGTAGTATTTATGAACACAACATGGTGTTATTTTGCTTTATTTTTCATTATGATTCTGGATTGGAATTGTGATCCACTTTTATATATCTTATATCATTTGATCATGTGTCAAATTTTATTTCTCATATCTATTTCACATGGATATTTATATTATGCATTATGTATTGTATATGGTTTCATTTATTTTTCATCTTATCTTCTGGTTTATTTTCATTATTTCCATGATTGAACGCTTATATTTATGAGTTCATTTATTTTTATGGATGTCTTATTTCCTTCCTTGTGTTTTTTTCTACCTTATCTCAATAACATGGATAATTATTATTGTGATTTGGTTATACAAATCTTGTTCCCTTTATCAATATTTCTTTACCCTATGATCAGTTATCAAACAACATATTTTTTTAATCTTATATTATTGATCTACTTTGGATCTCCCTTTATTCCCTTATCTTATTTATCATAATAATAATACATACATTTAAAACTTGAGAAAAAATACTAGTTTATAGGAAAGCCTAAGTGTTAACTCAGTCATCTCTTTGGATACTTAGCTCCCTTTAACCAAATTCTAAATCTCATTTGTGTTTATCATTTCTATTAATCATGTTAGTTATTTCAAATCCATATGGAGGAGGAATCGTAAAAGTCATAAATTTAAAATCCAAATCATTTAAACAAAAGGAAATGACATAAAAGTCAATATACAAATCTCAAAAGTCAAATCACATTAAAAGACATGATTCATAGCACATATCTTTTTTATAATCAAATCTCAAACTCCATAGTTGGCCTCATCATAGAGTTGAGTTTCATTGAGATGTGGTAGGGCAATATATTAGGAAAGGATAATTAAAAAGAACTTTTGGTGCTACCCACTTTTTCACACAAGTACCCAATCTTCATAGTAGACCAATGGATCTATAAGAGGTCCTTAGGAATGAGGAACATGTTGTGGGAAGGGTGTTCATTTTTAATTATATTGTTCATCTAACTAACTTTATTTGATCTTAGTATCTCACCTATTTTCCTATACAACTTTGTGCTTATTTTGAATGGGTATCCTCTATGTTTTGATGGTCACTAGACTCTTATTGTCTTTCTTGTGTACTTAGAATGTCTCATTTATTTTTAAGGTCTTCTCATAGATGCCTACATCATGATTTTTACTTTCCTTTTTTCATTTTACAACATTCCTAATATTCCCCTTGAGAAATATTATTTTGTTAACTGATCATTCCCCCTAGGGTTTCCCTTTATGAGTTGTAGTACAAGACCATGGATATGACCAAGCCTTCCTCACAAATTAGCATATTACAGACATTTTTTAAAAATTATTCCCATAGTTATGTCCACCTCATTGATGTTTCCTTTGTGATTTTTAGTGTAAGACCATAGATAGGACTAGGACCTTCTCACAAAATATTCTAATACCCAAGTCACAATGAAACTACATGTGTCAAATTTGAGATAAGTAGTGATCAATTATAATTAACACATCATTAATATGCTTCTCATATTGATTTAGTATGTTATATACTTACTTCATTAATCTTTCACTTTTATCTTCTTATTTTTTGATTGCATGTACACTTACAACCATTTATTAAATTTTTCATACTCCCTAACTTAAATTAGTGTGATCAATTTAATTTCATTTTACATTTTGTCTTTATTTTTATATTTCCCAATGTGATTTAGTATGATTGATTGACTTAATTTTTTTGTTTTTATACCATTGCTTTTCATGAACCTTCCATTTTATTACAAATTTTCATACTTCCCAATGTTATATAGTTGAATTTTATTTTGTTTTAACTTGGTACAAATCTTTTACATGGTTTAAAAACATTTCTTACCCTTTTGACCATCTTTGGTTTATTCTATTTAGTCATCTTTTGTTATTACACATTTCCCATCATGATATAGTGTGTAGTACAATTTTTTGATTACTTATATTTTTCCAAGTCATTTTTTCCTTTTCATTTTTAACCATGAATGTGTATCACATAATAATAAAAAATAAAACACACATCACATATCTCCTATAGCATATACAATAAAAGATAAATACATGTGTTATAAATAAAATATATCCATGCATCCACATCCAAATCCAAGTATAACTCATGAGATCAAAAATTCAATATCAATATATAGTCATGCTTTTTATATAAAATACAAAATATAATATCTCTAATTATAAGTCTAGGCTCTATCATGTATTTATTATGGCCTAGCCACATTACCCATATATGCATATGGCTATCCCCTCTAAATAGTGCACTATAAAGAGGTAGTCCAGGATCTCAAGATAGTAACTTATCCCTATAGATTAGCCACCTGGGCTTGCACCTATCAGATCTGAATTGTAGTCATCATGTGCATGGATCTCTCTTATGCCAAGGCCTTCCAAACTTGTGGCTCTCCTTCTCCAACCCATATCGGTGGTTGTAACCCATCACCACATGCATGAAGATGTCTCACAGTGTCTCCAACCAATATAAACCATCTTGCCTAAGTTGGGGTAGATGTCACCATAGAATCATATAACGTGGTGGGTTCATATGGTTCCAATACCCCATCCAAAATGTCATGGTGTGCATCCATAACTAGGAATTCCCATATGATATCCTCTATTACAAGATCTATAAAACTAAAACTAGATAGGTATTAGATCATATATATCTCAAAATACATCTATCTACCATAATCAAAATGCAACTGGTATCCTATATCAAAAACTTAAATCAAAAATAACACATTTATCACCAATGTTTGTGTCACTGATCATAGTCTTTCTATCTGCTCACTCGTCAAGCTCCTCCTTTGTAGCCTACCTCTACACCAGTGCAAACCTAGGTGTCGCCACTAAATAATTCCATGATTATCTCCTCAAGGATGCCTATATGGACTAAATATGTCTTTTAATGGATGTTGGGTTCCCCTATGTAATATCTCACACCTACATCTCATTGCACTAACGGTGTATGTTAGAAACTCACTATATTTAACCCAAAAATGGTATTTTTTTAAATTTTACTTTAATAAGCTAAACCAAATTATTCTCTATTAAGATAAGATGATTGGTATTTAAATAAATTCATCTTATATGGTTATGATTTATTTATATAATGTTCAAATTAACACATTCAATAGGATTACAAATTTAATCCATCATAAAATGTATATCTGTTGAATAATAACTCAACTAACAACTAGATTTTTATATAATAAAATTATACAATAAGAGAAGCTAGCTACTAATTATCAAAGTATAATAGTACAAAGTTTTTACATAAAAGTGAATATAAATAAATACATAAGTAAAAGTCTTTATCAGTTGACTATTAAAGGAGAGGAAGAGCATCATCAGAGTGTTTTTCCATACCAACCATAGACCATATATCCCTCGCACATTTTCCTAACTAAAGAATGACCCTCCCTTAATGAATTATTATATGATAATGGTGCAAGTATTGAGAAGTCAACTAGAACCCATGTGTTGTAAGATTTTCACTACATGTAGCATATCATCAAAAATGCATTCTAACATGACATTGTGCATACATGCATATTAATAAAATAGGTGAAATGATAATGTTTAAATATAAACATTACTTTGGTTAAAGTTTTTGTATAGTTTAATGATCACATAGATCAATCATATTCATGCACACACTCAATTAGATTTCATTTATTCCATGTACTAATGACTCTAAATAAATTCATGAGATCCTTATCATAATATTATTTATTAGTGTCATTAATGCCAAAATTTACTAAATAAGTCATATACAAGATTGTATAGAATACTCATATATATTTATCAACAATACCATAGTATTTAACTACAAAGAAATAACATGAAATAGTTACATGCTATATAATAACATCATAAAATCTGCTATCATATTTCCTAAGTTTTAATACAACATATTATCTATTTCCAATAAGGCAATATTTCAATTGAAATTGATTACTAGGAATATTCTTAATATTTAAGTATTCATTAATTATATATAAAAACACCTCTTTTATAGGTATTAAAATAAAAATAAACATAAATCAAGAATTTCACATTAATTCCAAACTTTGAAGTGAACATAATAAACACATCATTCTTTTGTTCTAATCACCAACTAATTATCATCCATTCAATTAATAATTGATTTGACATATATATGAAATACATTAGAGTTTTCATATTAAAAATTTTATTCACTATATACAAACATCTATGTACCATCTAATTATTCACATGTGTGTGTGTCAACTTGCATTTATATATATTCAAATGATATATATATATATATATATATATATATATATATATATATATATATATCATTTGAATATATATAAATGCAAGTTGACACACACACATGTGAATAATTAGATGGTACATAGATGTTTGTATATAGTGAATAAAATTTGTGTGTGTGTGTGTGTGTGTGTGTGTGTGTATGTTAGTATGACCATATTATATACATATATATATATATGATCATACTTACATTTATATATTATTATATATATGTAAGTATGACCATATATACATTAATTATATATATATAGATATATATATAGATATAGATATATAATAAATGTATATATGGTCATACTTACATATATATATATATATATGTAAGTATGACCATATTATATGTGTGTGTGTGTGTAATTATGACAATATATACATTTATTATATATCTATATATATATATATAGATATATATATATATAGATATATATATATATATAGATATATATATATATATAGATATATATATATATGTAAGTATGACCATATATACATTATATGTATATATATATATATATATATATAATGTATATATGGTCATATATATATATATATATATATATATATATAAGTATGACCATATTATGTGTGTGTGTGTAAGTATGACCATATATACATTTATTATATCTATATATATATATATATATAATATGGTCATACTTACATATATATATATATATATATATAGGTCATCAAATAAATATACGTATATAAATCCAATTATAATATTCTTTATGAATAGGTCATCAAATATATATATATATATATATGTATGTATATATGTATGTATGTATATTTATTTGATGACCTATTCATAAAGAATATCATAATCTCTTTATGCATAATCTATCACTAATATATATATATATATATATATTGAGTATATTCTTTCATCTTAAATTTTTGACTTAAGAAACATTAACTCAATTTTAAACCAAAATAAAATTCACATTAACACCACTTAGCACCTAAAGACTCAATTAAATGCCTTAAAATTCAAAACACAAAATGTGAAATATGTTGTTGTATACCATACAATACATCGACTCACTGAAAACATTCAACACAAACTTAACCCTAAATTAAACATCCATATCCCAAAATAATTCAACATTAACTATTTTACAAATGTTTAAGCTCAGTCTGGTCTGTACATCTAACATAGCCAATTAAATATCATTCAATCATTCATCTAATTATTACACACAAATGATTAACATTAAAAAACAATTCAAATGATAATGTATATCCTTGTCTTCATACTTGTTTGTAAATATATGTTTAAGACAATAGAACCTATAGTAATTTTTATACTACTTAGCCAAGACATTGTATATATATATATATATATATATATATATATATATATATATATATATATATTATACTCATCATATGATCATTACAACTACTCAAACAATAACAATTCCTTTTATAAAAACTTAACAGAAATAATAAATCAATCATTTATACAAATTAAACCTAAGATTTATATTAACTTAGTCATTTTATGTATTCCAAACCCATGACCAAAAAATAATGCAACACTCATGCATTTCCCATACAAAATAATCTTAATCCTATTGTATAGGTAATTGACTAAATTCACACAATCAACCAATGATCATTTTATACACAGTCGACTCATTGTTTCATTTAATCAACACTCATATCCATTTAAAAAAATAGTAATACACAACCATTTCAAATTTGAAAATGATATAACAACACAACCATATGATAATATTCACAAACCCTAGTATTTATTCCAAAACCTAATGAACATTTAACTATTTTAATGTCTCTAAACTGTTATATAATTACTAATTATCAATCATCTAACAATTTTTTCTACACAAACATCTACATATCCTAATCAAATTGAAACCCCAATTTATTCATAATGCCCAAATAACTAAGTATTAAATGTTAACCCTCGGTCATTTTATTTAAACCCATTCACACAACTATTAAAGCTATTACATAGTTGTTTTTTAAAATAATAACAAATGAAAAAAAAACATAACCATATTAACCATTCATAATTTCATTTCCATTCATAATATCCTAAATAACTATGTTCATGGTTGCCTCTATCAAACCAGTGATTTGATTATATGGGGATATTTCTCTTCCCACAATGTTGAATCATTGGATTCATTTTAAATAAAGAAACCTAGATTAAAATCCACTTATCATTTCATAATAACCAGAATGACATTAACACAGGCATGTAGGATAAACAAAATGAATAAACCCTACCTCTTGAGTGTTGATGGAGAAGATTTTCCTCTTTGACTACGAATTAAAACCCTTTTCTTTTTCTCTATCTAATCTCTATTATCCATGGCCTATACATTCCAAAAACACATATTCCTTTATTGTCTTCACATCCATATGCATGTCATATAAAAACTCCTAATTTTATGGTGAACCCATCTCCTTCCATTAATTCTAAAAGAATGACTCACCATAGTACCAAAAATTCTCTCCATGACTCAACAACTCATAGCTAAATCATAAAATAACATAGTCAATTATTATCCACAAATTAACTCGTAGTAAAACCCTAACCTCCTAAGTTACATGGCTCGATTAAGCAAAGATAAAATCAAATGATAACTCCAAATTAAGGTTGACAATGTGTTTTTTCAATGAACACAATAATTATGTTTAATAAAAAATCAAATGTCTATCACAATTTTTAAAAATTTAAACAACAAAGTTTCATACCTAGTTATCCCCTTTGGCATTTAAAAATTATGTCACCGTAGGTATGACCATCATCACTTTCACCTAGGTATAGGTTAGATAATATTTATAAAATCAATTTTTTAAATGATCTAAAATGTAATTTATTTTTATGCCATGTATATATGTGTTATAACAATACTTTTTATGTTAAATTATTGTGGGTACATGCTTATATGGAGTTATGCAGTCAAAAATAAGTGAATTTATCTAAAAACATAAATAACTAAAACATTGCATAATGACAACAACATTAAAATATCAAAAAATAGTAATAACTTCAATCAAGACCAAAATAGAATCTAAACATAGATCAAAACAAAATCAATCATGAAATTTAAAACAATCATGCATTTATTTATACTATGTGATGTGCATAGTGTTTCTTATCAAATCTGTGCACCTCCAACATAATTATCTATAGCACCCTCCCTGGATATACACTCCCTCCATATTTATTTAAAGAGTGGACTTTCTCCTACATCCACCTCAAAAATTTAAATGGTAGTTATCTTGTATCAATGATAATAAATAAAAACGTTGCTAAATAAAAATAATAATAAATGAGCATAATCCACATGCATATGAAATTCATGTACAACTAATCAATAAGTAATAAGTCACACTAAATTATCATTATATGTTTGTCATATATCAGCATAAATGAAAATATTTTACTACAATAGTAATTAAACAACATTAACCCAATTAATATATGTTTAATAAGCAAATCAAGTTTAGTGAGAAAATCAAGATGTAATATCCTTCCCCCCTAAAACTAGTTATTGTCCTGATGACACTTATTTCAAATAAAAGTTCTAAAATGAAATAACACATAGTAGTAAATTGAATAATAATAGTAAATGCTCTAAACAAATAAATGTGGAAATAACTTATAGAAATCATCATAGTCCTTTCAAGTGGTATTGTCCTCAAAATATTAGTCCCACTTGACCTTTCACTATGACACAACCCTGTTATGAAACTTAAGTGTGTGAGTATCAATTATTCTAACTAGTTTTACTTTAACCATCTTTGGATTTAGAACCTATAAGTCATTCTAATCCAAAATATGAGAAGGATCAACTACATAATTTTGAAAATAGGACACATGAAAAACATTATGTAAGAGAGCTAGATATTGTGGAAAGATAAGCATATATGTAATAGGATTGATCAACTTGTAATACCTCAAAGGTTCCCACATATATTGGTGAAAGCTTTGTTGATTTACCAAACTTAATTCAGCTCTTCTAAGGCTTAACTCACTAAAATAATTTATCACCAATAGAAAATTGTCTTATTATCCTTTTCAAATCAGCATAGCTTTTATGTCTATCATTGGCTTTAGCCAACTTTTATTTGATTGACTTGACCTGATCCTCTATTTCTAAAAGTATTTTAAGACTAAATACTACCCTATATCTAAGCTTGTCCTAACTGATTGGTGTTCAACACCTTCTTCTATACAATGCTTCAAAAGGAGCCATCTTTAAATCTAATTGGTAAGATTTATTATAAGAAAACTCTAGTAGTGGAAGATACTCTTCCCACTTGTATTTTTCATCCATGCAATACATTTGAAGAAGATCTTCTAGAACTTGGTTTACTCTCTCTATTTTTCCATTTGTTTCTAGATGATATGCAATACTAAAATTAAACCATGTAACCAAATTTGAATTTAGAGTCAACCAAAAAATGGATATCATCTTCAAATTTTGATCATAAATGATCTTCTTTGAAAACCCATGTAACTGGTACACCTCTTTCACAAATCATTTTGAAATCATTGGTGCATCATCAGTCAAATTACTTGGTATGAAGTGATCTACCTTGATTAGTTTTTCAACTACTACCAAGATCATGTCATGAAGGTTTTGTGATGATGATAAACCTTGGACAAAGTCCATACTAATTACCTACCACTTTTATTCTAGTGCATCATGAGGATACAATAATCTTATTGGATGCACATGTTTAGCCTTAACACATTGACACTCTAAACAACAAGACACAAAATCTTTTGCATCTTTTTTAATTCCTTTCTAGAAATAGAAAGGTCCTAGTTCAACCATGAGCTTAGTCACTCTAGGATGACCTAAATAAGGGGTATTGTATAATTACTTTAGAATCATGCTCCTCAAATTGTCTCTCTCAGGTGCATACATTTTGTAGTTGTATCTCAAAATACCATCATGCTCTACCTTGAATCCTTTAAACTTAGGTTTCTGAGCTTTATTTCATAAATCTTTCTTAACTTACTAATATATTTCATCTCTAGGGGATAATTTAACAACTTGATCATCAAAAGTACTCTTAATAGTATCCAAAGTTGTTATGTACTTCTACAACTTAGGGAATCATTAACTTTGTTTACCTTTCACTTGATGTTTTCTAATATCAAAATCATAGTCTGATAATAACTCTAACCAATGTATTTTATGATAATTGAGCTTTAGTTGGGTAAATATATGTTTGAGCCCCAATTTTTTAGTATTGAGCTCAAATAGTTTCCTCAAAATATAATGCCTCAAAAATTTTAAGGTGTGAACTATTATAGCAAGTTCTAGATCATGTACAGCATAATTTACCTCATATGTTTTAAGCTTCCTAGACTCATATACTATAGCTAAATCATCTTTCATAACAATTCCTCTAATACTACCCCTAGATGCATCAATAATTACTAAGAACTAACCATAAGGATTGGGAACTCTTGTTATAAGTGACAAAGTAAGCTTCTTTTTAACTCTTAAGAGGATTTTTTTCACTTGTCTGACCAAGAAAACTTTGATTCTTATACTAAAGAGAGGTAATTGGGTTAGTTATTTTTGATAAATTTGAAACAAATTTCATATAATACCTAGATAATAACATAAAACTTCTCACCTCATGCAAATTTTTGGGTTTTGGACACTCTATTATGGCTCTTATCTTTTCCAAATCAACTAAAATTCTATTTGTGGAGATAATGTGTCCCAAATACTGCACTTTTCTCTAGAAAAAATCACATTTGGACAACCTACCATATAGCTTGTGCTTATGAAAATGCTAAAAAACCAACTCCAAATGTTGTAGATATTCTTCCTCATTCTTAGAATAAATAATAATATCATCATGAAAAACTAACACAAAGTGGTCTAGATAATTACTAAAAACACTATTTATGAGATTTATGAATGTTGCCAGAGCATTTGTTAACCTGAAAGGCAACACTATAAATTATTAATGCCCATTTTAAGTTTTAAATGTTGTTTTGGGAATATCTTCTTCTCAGATTCTTAGTTGGTAATATCTTGCTCATAGATTTATATTAGATAAAACTATCTCCCCACACATTTTATCAAAGAGATCATCAATGTGAGGTAATTGATACCTATTCTTAATCTTTTCTTTGTTCAACATCTTGTAATCAATACATAAACAAAGATTACCATCCTTATTCTTGACGACATGATGAGTGCACCCTATAGTGACACACTTGGTCAAATCAACCCTTTAGATAAAAAAATTTGTACTTGAGCTTTCAAATCAACCTATTCTATAGTTTTCATCCTATAAGGTGCTTTGGATTGTAATTTTGAACTAGGTATTATGTCAATTGATAAATAAAACTTCCACCTAGTTGGTAATCCTAGTTATTCCTCTAGAAATAAATCCTAAAATTTATTAAAAAAAGAGTAATCCTCAATGGATGATTCCTTAGATTCCTCCATTTCATTTTTTTTAACAATAAATGTTTGATATCATCTCATGTGATCCTTTTTAAACTAAATTTCATAAATCTACCTAAGTTTCAACTCCCTTTTTCTCACCCTAAATCTAAGTCTAATTGACAAAATCATCCTAACATGCTACCTTCTTAAGATAATAAACTACCTTATATTTATGCTTAGCAAGCCAATTTACCCCTAGGATTACATCATATGACCCTATTGGTGCTACATAAAGATATACTATTGATGTGAATTCAATCAATTCAATCTTGACTTCTACTAAGCACCTATAAACTTTGATCTTGGCTTTATTCTCATATTTCATTGACCATGAATTTGTTATTAAACCAAATTTCCTAGATAACTTAGATAACATTCATGGAGAAATAAAACATTTTATAGCTCTAGTTTCAATCAAAATAGAAATAGGTTTACAAAAAAGATTACCTACAACCTTAATAGGTGAGACTTGAAAATTATCTTGATGATTGCTAACAATTGCATGGATTATTTTTTAAAATCTTCCTTATTGCATAGTACCTTTAGCTTTACCTTCACACGTTCCTTGAGTACATTCCCTGGCATAATGATCACCCCCATATATGAAACATATGTTAGGTAGTACTTTCCTTTCCAATTATTGGTTCTCCTTGAAACCAATCTTGAATCCACCATTTGCTTTATTTATACCTGAGTGATTCATAAACTAATTCTTGTAATTTTCATTCCTTTTATAGTTCTTCTTCTTAAGAGTGGGTTTAGAACCTCCAAACTTATTCTTGAACTTTTCTCTAACCTGAACAAGATACTTTAGTTTTGACTCCTACTTAACTAGCTTCTCAAATACTTGATCCATCATATATCACCAATGCACATCTACCTCACATCTAATTTAGTGTTTTAATCCCATAATAAACTTCCAAATGTTAAACCTTTAATATACCTGATATTGAAGAGCATATTTTAGGAGCTTAGTGAACTATTTCTAGTATTCATTCACTAAAAGATCTCCCTACTTTAGATTATAAAAATCCATCAACTTTTGGTTAAAATATAGTTGAGGAAATTATTATGATATGTACAAAACCATGAATTACTCCCAAATGGTGGTAGTGGATTCAAGGTTCATCTCAAGCTTCTTATTTTCTCACCATGTTATTATTTCTCCAGCAAGTTGATATGTTATTCAAATTACCTTAATAACTTTTGAGTAACTATGGATCTCAAAGTACATTTCCATTTTTATCAACCAATATTTAGCACCATTCCCTAATACAGTTCCATCAAACTTAGGAGGATTAAATTTATTCATGTTCCATGCAATTTCGACAACTATATGATCCCTTACATCATGTGTCACATCATCATGCCTACACTCTTACTAAGCCTCTTGTTGAGCTTCTTTTTTAGCAAGGTTCTCTTTAGGATCTTTTTGATTGATTTCATCTACATGTCAGTGTACTTCTTATTCTAAGTCTCTGATTTTATTCTTAGTTTCATGTATGGTTGTTAGAATCTAATCCAACTTTGTAGCTTGCTTTATGGTAAATTGGTTTGGACTATTGGAGGGTTAGTGTTTTAAGTACCCTCACCTCCATTTCTACCATACACCATTCTACTTTTTGATTAATAGGAGACTATGAATATGTTATCAGACTCATTAAGTCCTAGAGTTTGAACCTTAGCTATGTTACCACAATCTTAAAACCCCACTAGGTTTAACCCAAAAATGATTTTAAAAAATTAACTTTAATAATATAAAATATATTATTCTCTATTAAGATAATATAAATGATCTTTAACTAAATGCATATTATATGGTTATGATTCATTTAGATAATGATTAGGTAACATATTCAATAGAATTAAAAATTCAATCTATCACAAAATGTATATCTTTTGAATTATAACTCAGCCAATTACTAAAAGTTTATACATTAAGAGCAGCCAACTTTTGGTTATCAAATTAAATAATACATAGTTTTTATATCAAATAGAATATAAATAAATACATTGTTTCATGGAAATAATGAGAATCCACAACCTCATCATATGTATAGAAAATATAATCATGAGTAAAAGTCTCTATCGACTAACTGTTGGAGGAGAGGGAGAGAATTATTAGGGTGTTTTTCCACACTAACCATGGACCATATATTATTCAAATAATTTCCCAACTATGGAATGGCCCTCCCTTCATAGATGAGTAGATGATAATGGTATAGGTACCAAGAAGTCAACTAGAACCCATGTGTTGTAATATTTTCATTACATGGAGCATATCATAAAGATTTCCATTCTAATATGACATTGTGCATACATGCATTTTAATCAAATAGGTGAAATGATAATATATAACTATAAATATTACTTTAGACAAAATTTTCATATATTTTAATGATCATAGAGATCCATTATATTCACACACACACACACACACACACACACACACACACACACACTCAATCAACATTCATTTATTCTATGTACTAATGAATCTAAATAAATGCATGAGATCCTTCTCACAATATTATTTTTTAATGTCATTAATACCATAATTTACTAAATAAGTCATACACAATATTCCATGGAATACTCATATATATTTATTAAAAATACCACAATATTTAAATATAAGGATACAACATGAAATGATTTCATGATATATAATAACAACATAAAATCTACTATCATATCTCCTGAGTTTCAATATAGCCTATTATCTTTTTCTAATATAGCAATATTACAAATATATTAATTACTAAAAATATTCATAATATTTAAGTATTCATCAATTCCATATAAAAAACCTCTTTAATAGGTATTAAATAAAATTAAACATAAATCAAGAATGTTAGTAGAGGTTCCTGAAGCATCAAAACATTCTAAGGATGAGGATACTTAAGTTTTAATTTAGTGCATAGGATAGTGCAAAGAATTCATACACAAGGTGGGAAAATAGAGGCATAGAAAAGATGAATTATTATGTGTTAGATAAGAATTAGGAACAGTTAGTAATTCATTAAAATTTATAGATCATTCAAATTAAATTAGACAAAAATAATCTAAACATTAAAAATGAGAATCCATGCAAGGAACAAAATAATAAACAAAATAGGTAACCATAACCAAAATAGTCTCTATTGATCTCTTCGAAGGTGGAACTCTCTTCTTAAAAACATAGATTATGTAGTCATTTAAATTCTATGACTATTCACATTCTTCTTATACTTGGCACCAAAAGAGGAGTATGTTTATATTCTAACCTATTACAAGTTGTGGAGATAGGAAAAAATATACATATATCCAACAAACTAAGTACATAATGCATGAATAAAAAACATATCCTGCACATATTTACTATCCATTTTCATCTCCCAACACATTTTTAGACTTGAAATGTTGTCTCGTCCTGAGACAATGTTACAGAATCTTATAAAATTGCTCATATGGTAGAATTTGAAGAAGTGGTTAGATTAGTAAGATTCATAGTAATCTCTCAAGGTGTCATTTCAAATTTTCACCTCTTATTCACTACTTTTCCATCCTTTCAAGTTTTCAACTAAGTAGCATACCAACCTACCACCTTTTTGGGTTTTCAATAGGCTAGCATAACTAGGTAACCACCTTTTATAGGTTTTTAAACATCTTGGCTCCACTTATCTTACTAGTCATCCCCAATACAAAAGTGTTTACAAAATTTGCATCTTGTGTAGTACTTAGCTTGATGGAGGACGTAGGTCATAAATGATGACTAGGTAGAAGAGTCATTGGCCTTAGACTACCCAACCTTCCATTGAGTAATGACATGTTGGGTATCCGATAGTGGCTTGTACAATAATGTGTAGAGGATCTGGGTAACCTCACTATAGAATAGAGATAGATTAGTCTCATATTCATCCTAGTTGAGCATAACTTCCTAGACCATGCATAATAAGGTACATAGTAGTACATGATATTTGATGAGCTACTTCAAGTCTAAGTCATTAGTGATGGTCATGGCTACCATAGTGTTATTCACCCTCATCTGTATCTCAACACTTAACTTTTCTAATTTGTCTATATGGCATTGGGTCTAGAGACCTACAAATGAACTATGCATAATCTCACTCTACTATTGGGAGAGTTTATCATGTACATTATCCCTAGCATTGATAAAGTCCTAGAGAGATCTATCATTTTCATCAATATAAATGGTGTGATTATCCATGTTTGTCTTGGTAGATGTGGTTGTGGTGAATTTTATGATGGAGCTAGCTAAAGAGTCATCTAGGTGTTGCTTCTAGTCCATCAAGTTGCGTGTGACTTATTATGATTGTAGTGCATTAATTCTAAGAATGCTCTAGTACTCCTTCAACAAGGTGATCAATGTGGCTACCTTATTATTCACATCATAACCTAATGTATCGACTACATAGAGTTTTTTATCAGGGCACTAATCCTTTATTAACTCAAAGACCAAACTCTTGAGTCTATGTTGATCAGACATGACTTGATCCTTGATTGATTGAGTGAAAAACTTTGAGAAAATGTCTTGGATCATCTTTATAACTTAATTAATGTGAGCCTTCAACTCTATATTATCTACCTTAGATTGACCCATCTCCAACTCTAAGGAGGTATCCTTCTATGTAATTAATTCTTGAAAAGCTATTGCACCTTCCAGTTGTTTCTTTAGGGGAAGCCTATAGATGTCTAAAGAAGCTTCATGATTGAGTGGGAGTGTGACCAATGTACTTGTAAGTGTTTAAGGGTCTAGTAATGGCATTGTGTTAAGTGGGAAAAAAAACATGGTGTACCAAGCACCAATTATTGGTACATCTTAGAGCCAAACTCATAATGGCAACTCTAGGAGTTGGGGCCTATTTGAGATGTTAATGCTTGTTATTATGTTGTCTACTTGGATTCTACCTATGAATACTTAGGTACCTATTACTATTTTGATGTGGCTTCTACTACTGGCTTGAGTTATTATGCAACATCTTATCATATTTTCTTTTTGCTTCCTCCTTTTTTCTTCATATCTTTTTATGCAGCTTGTAGCTTTGATTATTCCTCCTTGGCCTTCAAATTTTGTGTACGTTCTTCTTATTTTTTCTTTTTATGTTCTACTAGGGTTTTAGCCTTAGATTTTTCTTATGTAACTTAGTCATGTACTTGTGCTTATGCTTATTTATTTTCTTTTTCTATTTTTAGGCATATGTCTATGCCTATTCCTATTGTTGTCATAGGGCTTCATTTTCTTTTTCCTTCTTTTTATTCATAGTTTTCTCTACTTGCTACTATGTGTAATTTATAGCTTACATGGCCTATTGTGCTTGGTCTATTAAGTCCTATTTTTATTTTTCTTCTTCCTTTACCTTAGCCTTGGTTGTGAGCTCAACTTCCTTTTGCTTATGTGTCTGCACCTCCTATGTTTTATTGGCTAAATCGGTAACTTCCTATGATTTCTTAGCAACATCCATGGCCTTTTATCTCTCAACCTCTGCATCCTTAGACTTTTGTGTGGCTTTAGCTTCTTTAGTTTGTTGAGTTTCTTATTGTTTCTAAGATTGATCATTCTATTTCTTCTTCTCTTCCTTCCTTACTCATCATTCTACTATGTGATTTACTTCCTCCTTTGAGGCCTATTACTCTTCTATAGTGGGTTTCTCAGGTGTGATCTCTTTAACTTCTTATGCATGTGGTGAGGGTAGTGAATCACTTGGTTGAACTTTTGAGCTAGAAAATTTTTCCTTCTTACACCCAAAAGTGACCAATCTATATTTAGGTGGTGGTGAAGTAGAGGAAGGGGTAGGTTGTACTTCCTATGTAGCATCTAGTCATCTAAATGTGTGTTCTTATAGTATATTGGAGACCCTAGCCTTTTACCTTTTTTAAGGTATATGCATGAGTGATTATGGTGGGATTTCTAAAAGAGGTGAAAAAAATATTCAACTACAAATGTAGGATCAGGTTGTGGCTAGAAAAAATCAATCCTTTGCTACAACTATTTTACTTCTTCCTGTATAGTATCAATAACATTAGATGATGGGCAAGATGGAATGTCCACCCATATTTCTAGAGGAACCTACTTACACACTTATACCATGCATATATCCTTCCATAAGAATAATTCTTTCTCCTCTTCTCTATCATAGAAATCTCCATCCATATCTACAATCATGGCCTGGTAGACTTCTTGCTCATTTGTGCCCATCTGTGGAAGGTTACACAAGCTCACAATCTATGGCACCATCAAATCATCCAACCAAGTTATTATGTTTCATGTCTTATGATTCAAATGAGGGGACATTTATTGGTGATCTATGGAAATTTTATGAATTTCCTTCTATTTTTGATAACTCAGATTCTTTTGGTTATTACATTATAGGGATGGGTACACTAGGTGGTATGGCCTGTAAGGGAGTCACACATCAAGATGAAAAGACTTTTTATTTAGTAAATTATACCTACACCATGTCCATGGTGATAAATAATGGAATTTGTGCAAAGGGTGACTATGTCAACTCATGAATGTGAATAAATACACCATTTGACAGCAAAGTGGCAGTTGCATGTTGGCCCAAAAAGTTCATGATGTCTGAAGGCACCTGAGGATGTATTGTGATAAATTTGGGACACTCATCCCACCATACTTTAAATTTTCCCTCATGTTTTATGGATCTACACTCCTTTGTCTATATGATATTATGAAATTGATGCACTGGTTAATAATCTATGTCAGGGTACACTTCTCCCTATAGGGACTTCCATTGCATGAAATAGAGATGAAAAATGAGGAATTGGTATTTAAATTTTTGACTTAGAGAGGTGAGACACTTATCAATGTTCATATGTAGATCCTAAATGAGGTACTCTATCCAATTTAATTTCTCTTTCCTATGGATCATGTGGTGGGTTATGTCCACAACCTTGTTTGGTATTTTTTTATAGACTTAGTTGTTTGTCAGAACCTCTTGGTAATGTATTTGATAAGGATACACAATAGCTCATTGAGAATGTCCTCAATTAGGATCCCTTTGGATCTCTGAACATAAAATTATCTTACTTCTTTTAGGATAGTGGATGTTATCATCTCATATGGAAACAAGGAGTATCTTCACACAAGCATGCCTAAAACTTGGGCCATGGCTTATGTTTGATTACAATGGTGATGTTTGGGCTGAGGTAGATAGTGTTTTCACTATATTATCCAAGTAGAACTTGTATAATCTCCCCCAAATCATTAAAATTAGGCATTTGAAGCAATTTTTCAACATCTATGTTGTGGAAGTAGTGGGGAGATATGAGGACAAGTGATTGTATAGCATTGATGGGGTCAAGGTGAAATAAATTTTGTTCTACTTACAAAGGAAGTCTAATGGTTCTAGATTGTTAAACTTTTCCTACTTGAGAGCCATTTTGATGCACATTACTTATTTTTATGTGTCATCCAATCCCCTTATGAGTTATGAAGTCTCCATATTTGATGAATTAATGAAATTATAATGTTATCTACTTGCTACACAAAAAAACTAGCTCGACTCTTCACAATTACATGTCATGAAAATATGTGTAAGAATGAAATGTCAACTTGGTCTCAAACTTATCCTTTATATACTTTATTCCTATTAAACTCCACACAAATTTTTCACTAATTTTTCCATTCAACATGAATGCAATGTTGATGTGGTAAATCTAATCCAATATAGTAATTAAGGAAGTTAGTCATTGGCACATGTGTGGAGACACATCATTATGCTTTTTATTATCTATATGAGGGTATGAGTAGATGATTTTGATGGGCTACTAATTTGTTTTAGATCAAGTCAATTGAACCTTAGATCTAGAATTTACTTTTGGTGGATGACTATTATAAGGTGCAAATCTTGTTGATGTGACTTTTTCATACCTTTCCTAGACTTAATTTCTTTTGTTCTCTATTTTTTACATCCATGATGGCACACATGGTAGATGTACACTATGCTTGGTATATTGGTTCTTAACTAGTATTGAAGAGATCATCTATAAACACACAAATAAAAAAATAAACACACCAAAAAACATGTAGAATTGATAAATCCTAATATACTTGGTCATACTCAACACCCACTCACTTAATAAAATGAGATCAATTTGAATTTTTTGGTAGGGATTAAGCCTACATCCATTCACTCACCCTAGTAAAATTGTTCCTTAAAGATCACTTAAAACCATGGTTCCTTGTTGTGATAGTTTATGTATAACATAAGTCCCTTTCCATAGAATGTGTAACTTGCCAACTATCATATAATCAAACTGGTTAATCCTTATGAAATTCCTTGTGTTAAAAATTCCTATCATGCCATGTTTTATGTCTTTATTTGTGAACTTCCTACATCCATGATGCTCTACATCTATACTCATCCATCCTATTTAGTTTCAGAAATTTTTTGGTGAGAGACTCACGATCCCCTAGTCTCATGACCATGGAAATGTGTAGACTAGGTACTAAGTATTCCATTGGCATAACTTCTTCAATTTCATACACCAACTAGAAGGGAGTAAAACTAGTTGCTCTCTTATAGTGATGTGATATGCCCACAGAATTATAGGAATGAAATCCTCTTAACAATCCCTTTGACATTATAGATCTTGATCAACATTTTACCCAACACTTTATTGGAAGCTTTAGTTTGGCCATTTGCTTTTGGGTGCTATGTAGTGATTTTATGATGAGAAATCATAAATTCCTTAGTCATATCCTTGATGGTGTTATTTATGAATTGCATCCCTTGATCATTGATGAGTTTGATGGGGCAACCAAACCTTGTAATGATGTTCTCATATATAAATTTTATTACATCCTTTACATCACAGTTAGGTGTCATATCAACTTCACCCCACTTGGTAAGATAGTCAGTCACAATGTTAATGTATCTTGCTTTAGTATGTTTATTCGGTGGATTGATAGGTCTAATAAAGTCAATGCCCCATTTTTCAAAGGTTTGCTCAGCTAACAGAGGATAAAAATCATTTCATATATTTTTATTTATTTACCCATGCATTGATAGAAATCTTAGTGTTGTGTTACTCTATGTGCATCTTGAAAGGGATTGGGCCACCATAACCCACTCTATATCAGCTTCTTGGTAATAAATTCTTTAGAAAAATGTCCTCTTATGACTCCTTGGTGTGTTTCCTACAATAGTTGAGGTCATTCATGTTCTAGAATAACCCTACATAGTACTTCATCCTTCCCCAAATGATACAAAATCCCATTGATAATGGTATATGGTAAAGCTCTAGTGATAAATTATTTCTTATCTTGTTATTAATAGTGCACAGGGAATACTCCTTGTTCAAGGAAGTTGGCATTTACATCAAAAATTTCAAAAATAATATAAATTCAAAAGAGATGAGCATCAAGATAATATTCTTATAATTCTTTTAGTTATTTGTCATTAAGAATGTGGCTAATATGATCCAGCCCCACATTCTCTCTTCCTAGCTTGACATTAATGCAAAATTAGAAATCTTGAAATAACATCAACCACCTAGAGATGCATCCTCATAGCATCAACTTATTAACAAAGTATCATAGAGCTTGATGATTTGTGAAGACTTCAAATGGTTTCATGAGGAGATAGTGTTAAATTTTATATAGTACAAACACTATGGTCAATGCTTCTCACTTAATTAGTGTTTAGTTCTTCTCTGCATCAGATAGTTTCCTACTAGAAAAATTAATGGGATGGTCAATTCCACCATCTCTTGGATACATAAGCACAACACTGACTACAATACCTAAAGTATCCACATGGACATGAAAGGTCTTGTTCCAATATAGAAAGACAAGGATGGGCATAGTAACCAATCTCTACTTTAGCTCGATGAAGGTTGTTTGGCATTCTGAAGTCTAGACAAACTTTGCAATTTTGCATAGTAAATATTATAATGAATATGAAATGGATACATATCCTTTAATAAAATTGTGATAATAATTTGTATGGCCTAGAAAATATTGCAAATCTATAGAACTAATTGGTAGATTCATACTTAGAATGATAATAATTTTAGCCTAGCCTACCAAAATGCCTTCACTACATACTACATGGCCTAGAAAGATGCCAAAAGGTGTAAAGAAGAGACATTTACTTAAATTCAAATCAATGTGTAGATATCAACATCACTCTAACATTAGGTGCATCTTAGTCAAATGTTCTTTAAACAAGGAAAAGACTAGTCAATCATCAAGGTAGACTTCTAAAAAGTCATGAATGAAGTCCTTAAATGTAGTCACCACTACATGAGAGAAAACTATAGTTACATTCTTAAAGATAAAAGGCATGACCTTGTACACAAAAGATCCCCATTCCATGGCAAAAGTCATTTTGGCTATATCTTTTTCCTATGATGGGTATTTGATGATAGCCACTAAAGCCATCCATGATAGAATAGACTTCATGGCTTGTGACATATTCCAAAAATTCATATATGAATGTAATTAGGAATGGATAATTTACACATGCATCATTTATAATGTGATAATCTCCACATACTCAAATATATTTTATTTTTTTAGGCTATACTACCATAGGGCTAACCTAATCTACCTTTTCTATAAGACAGATTATTCTTACATCCTACATTCTATCAAGTGTAGACTTCACTTTTAATTTCATGTTTATATTTAGCTTGTATGGCCATTTATTTGTAGGTAATAAACACTCCTTAATTTTTATATGCATCTCTCCTAGATATGGATCAACTCTTAAAACCTCTAAAAATTTATTAGGAAAGACATCTTGATAATCTCGTAGGAGTTGCATAGCTTTAAACAAATTCAACTTTTATCCAAGAATCACCTATATGTACCAATTTTGGAACTTCCTCTATCTACCCCATTCACACCTATATCAGTGTTATTATGTCCCCACAGCACTCCACATAGAGCATCCATGCTAGTTATATCTTCTTCCACCAAATGGATCCTCAATATCCCTATAGTTCCAAGGCCAATTTAGTCAATTCCATAGATTCATAACCACACTTCATATTCAATTTCATCTATAAATTATTTAGTACATCTTGTTTGAAAATCCTAGATACTTCTTCACACACCACATGTGATCACTCTCCTTTACTTGATACATGTCACCTTTATAGTGAGTCTCTTTCAAGACATTAGTTACTATGTTCTCATGTTACTTGTATATAGTTTCCTTTATCTTGATCCTTGTACATGATTTCATTTTCATGTTGTTTGTACATAACTTATACTCATAAAACACAAAAATAATGTAATATGTTCAAAATACAAAAACATTCAAATATTGAGAAAATACAAATTTTAGATTGTATGCATTTCCATGCTTACATTCCTTTTATTTACCAGGTACTACATATGTTATATATGTTAGTGTAGTAGGTTTTATCATCTATACATGCTTCACTTATTCCCTTCAAGTGTTTTCATATTACTAAAAGACTCCAGTCCTCTACAAAAATATAGATTTGCTACTATTCTCCCATTGGGGGCACATACACATATATGTACATTCAACATTGACATATCAACCCATTTGGGGCATCGTACACATACCTTCTAATTTGATAGGTTATATATTTTTATACTCAATATCATAACTTTAGAATTTATTACATTTTGATATTGATCATTTTATACTACACTAAATTTTTATCGACTATTACTATAGACTCAACTTATGTACATATTTGTTCTTATACAGATTTGTACCACATGAGTATCCATACTTTCATTATTAGATTTACTATTTTAGATTTGATTGTGTTTCTTTCCTTATACATCTACTCATGGGAACTTTAATATGCCATTTCTCTATGCATCTAATCTAATTCTTTTCATTTTGTGTATGATTTAGACATGTTCCCATATATTTATTTGTGCTTCTTGATTTTGTATGCAAACATTTAAACATGTCCTTCTATGTGGATCTAAGCTAACCTTGCTCTTTGCATGTGTAGACATTTGAATATGTCCTTATATTTGTGCCTTTTCTTAGACTTAGTGACATGTGCCCATATCCCTTTTATCATGTCCCCTTGGCCTACTTTTCATGCCTCATGTGTTTATATGTATGCATCATGGCCATGACACTTGTCTCTTGTTGGTTGCTTTCAAATCCAATTTGCAATGCCATGAGGGACCTCATGCATCTCCCCTTCCTCCTTGGGTGCCTTGATGGACATCATGCCCCATCCCCCTAAGTAGTTTACTCAAATTATATCCAAATTTTTTTTCCATATACATGCTTACATTGTTATACCTATTTTTACAACCTTGTCAATGGTAGATCTAACATAAATCATATAGTTCCTATTGACAAATTTTGACTTTTAGGTCAAAATAAGGCACCCCTAGTAGAAACTTCATTTTTATACATATAAGGGGGTATAATATATTGTCATAAGGTGTTATGTAGGTCATTCATGCCTCTCAATGTTATATTAACCTTAGTCACTCATTTCATTAGTCTATCATGTTATTTAAGGTCATTTCAAGGGTCTAAATGGAGCATTTAATGATTTGTATGGGTTTCTTGGGAAACATGCAAGTGTAAAAACATGATTTGATCCCCCATGTGCCATTATAAGTCTCAAGTAACTGACAAGACTGGAATTTGCAAGTACAATAAAAAGAAAGTCTATTTTCCTAAAGAAGAGGAAGAAAATGACACATGTATGGCTTCTTGTGAAGCATGCCATATATGAGGAGGATATGTAACATATTTCCATCTTCCTAAATCTCATATCCATGCTTTGGTTGATCTGGAAATGCTAATTTGAAGCTAAAATTGTTTAGCTCTCTTCTTGATCTTTTTGGTAGATTCAAGTGACTTGTAGGTTTTTACTTAGTACATATAAATTCAAATCCAAATAATAATTTTGAGGAATGGTGGCATGTGCTTCATTAACCATCCATTCAAAGTGGATTGTATAAAATTGCTTGTTCATCCATGAACCCTTCAATTTTTATTTCATTCTAGGCAAGTCCATACAGACCAATTACTGAGATTGCTTCCAGATATTTTTGGATTCCTCTTCTAATTATTCACACACATAGTCTCATTTTTCATGAGTTTTTGAGGTGCTAACCAACTCAATTTGTAGGAAGATGTAATTTTCTAAGTTATGGGTAGTTACACCATTTCTAAGATTTTTATGGGTTTTCAAGGGATATGGAGGGTTGTTTTAGTTTAATATACATGTTTTAAAAGTCCCCTTTCCTCCTTTTCACCTTCCATCCAAGTCACCTCAATCCTTATGTTTGTAAACCCATATATCCTCCTTGTTAAGAAGTCATGTGTTTCCCTTGATTGTTATAATACAAGTGATCTTCAGGATGAAAAGATGTCTGAAGTTGGCTCCAAGGTCTCCAATAATATAGGCTTCACTTTAAAGATTAACTAATGTACTTAGAGTTATTTTGAAGGCATTTTCCTCTATGATTTTCCATATTTATTACCTTTACTATCTATACACAATCAAAATAGCAATCAACAAGCTCCCTGATGACATCATCTTGGGGCAAATAGCTTGATGATGAATTCAAACATTTGAAACTTGAAAGGTGAAAGTGTGGTTTGAATATGCTCATGAGGTTTTTGGTTAATTCTTGTTCTCTATTTCACACCTTCTCAAGCAAAGCATTGTTATCTTAGTCATATACTTACCTATAGTGGGGCCTAAATAGGGGATTGAGGTACTAAAAAGGGATGTTAAATCATGTGGTAAAGCCTTACTTAAATCCCTTTTATGTGGAAAGACTATAAAAACTTGTATGAAGTGATAAATGGTAAACAATATATGAGAAGCCTTTCTAAGAGTAAGGACTAAGTTTAGGGAATTAGTCCCTAAAATGGCAAGATAGTGGCCCTTAGTGTTTTTGAATATTCCATAACATGTCTATCATTGAGAATTGGAACATCTAGATAGGTGATTTTCAAATCCTCTAGAATAAAGAGAAAATATGCCAAATATGAGCTCTAGAAGATGGATAGAAGGTGGTGTATTGGAGACACAAAGTTCCCTAAAAACACTGAAACCCTTGCAATCACATTTACAAGTTTGAGACTTAAGTGACTATTGGTACACAAGAAAATAATGAAGGCATACTTTTATGCTTGTATAACCTAATGACATGAAATTTATTCCAAATAGCCTAAAGGATCTTCCAAAGCAAAAGGTTAAGTGATGTTATATCCCTTGTACCCTTCTTTATTCGCACATAGTCCATGTGCACCTACAGCAGGAAAGACACATCAATAGTTGAATTGGCATGAGATTTTGGTGAAATTTTATGTCTTTAAAATTGGCATCGAGGTCTTTTAATGGTTCTAATGGTCATTCAGATTCAAATAAATTAGTCAAATCTAGATCACCATCAGAATCACAATCCTCAATGTCCTCTTCTTCATCTTGTATTTAGTGGCATGGTTGCATAAGAGATTGTTCTTATTTCTTGGAATTTTTATATCTTTGTAATTCCAAATTGAGATTAGAAGCTACATCTTCTATGTTGTGGATTATGTCATAGTGCTTAAGTCTTCTACACACCCATGACATAAGAATTGTTTAACTTTCTGTATTGCATTATGAACCAGGGGGTTTTCATATTAAAAACAAATGTCTATATGAAATAACTTTTCACTTTTACCCAATGCTTTGTCTCCCTCCTCTGATATTGATGCATATACCATGTTGATGGTAAAGAAGAAAGCGTATAATGGAAGGTTTGAACCTAATACTTTGGTGCCACACATTCCTTAGTTCAGACTTCAACACATTTATGAATATGAATTTTAAGACACTCACCTTTCTAGAAGAAAGGCTAATTACTTATGATTATTTGTGATGATGGAACCTATTAATCATGAGCTTGCATGCATCATCCCACTTGAGCTAGTCATTTCTATGAATTGCCTACCATGTAGTTGTAAATCTATTCAGATCATAATCCAAAGCATTGACTTATTAGTTGGTGGTAGGTACATGAACTTGTAAGCATAGATGAACTCATTGATATCCTTAGTTACATATTACATAGGAAGTTATCTTTCATGTGTGAAGACCATTCTCATATGATGGAGTTTATAATCACCTCAAGCCTAGTTGAGTAGGTGCATGTTTGAGTCTCCACTGATAGATGAAGATATATCCCAATGCAAAGTGCCTTCTTTGGTTGGATATATATAGTATTTCATATGATCATCTACTTGATAGTGGAAGTCAACCTCTAAATTAGTAGGGGATTTTACAGACATATCTATGAAAATTTGGGTTACCAATGACTAAGTAACTACTAGTTTGGGCTTCCATTATTTAGATGTCTTTAGATTTTGAGTGAATAATAACTGTACCTAAGGTTTATTATGCTCATACAAGAAATTATACTTGATTGTACATAGATATTTTATATTATACTCAGAGTTCACCTTCATCTAGCTAGTTTTTTCACAACATATGGATACTCTAATTTAGCTATAATGATGTACAATTTTTTCACTATGTTCATAGGAATGGTGACAACCTTATCTCCTTGGTGTGACTCTAATTTATTTTTCATCATGTTGATAGTTATTTGACCATCATATTCCCATTTCTTGCCAATCAATGTAGGGTGATGTGTTGTTGTTGTCTTCATGTCAATGACATCAAAGTCACCATGCAAGGTCAATTATATGACTTTGATCTCAACATATTTTATTCTACTAATAGGATAAATGCATCTATAGTCAGTTAAACTTAGAGTTAATAGACTATAGATAAAAACTATTCATCTAATAGTCTCTCATGTAGACAAAAGAATCATATTGATTGTGTTGCCAAAATCAAAGACAACATTTAGAATTCTATAACGTACAACCTAAATATCAATTTGTGCATCTAGATCTCATGAATTCTTTGTTTTGATGTACCAAACCATATTTTTTATCTTTTTTTGTCCCAACTATGTACACTCTAGTAGATTATGTAGTAGGTTTTTGATACTCTAAGAGATGTCTTCATTATGCAGTGTGCTTTAAAGTCTTAGAAGATCTATTAGTGTAGTGATAAATCCATCCTGTCACATAGTATGCATGATCTGCCCATACATTTGAGCATCTATTATTTTATCATCTCTTTCATTAGTGTCTTGATGTTGTATGTTTTTGAACATATACATAGCTTCATATGTGAGCCCCTTTTCTATAGTTAGGTCTAGGCAATTAACTTATTTTGATTTTTGGATTCCTTGATCTTGAGGAATTTCAATTGGAAGAAAACCTTTTTCTACATGTTATTATCATATAACAACATTCAAGAATGCATCCTCCTTAGGTTGTGCACTCACCATATTCATATTTTATATGGCCTTGTCATTTCTTTGCTTCTCCAAGATAGGACAATATTTTATGTCATGATGGTCATATATTCTACAACATATGCAATAATATTATCTTTGAGGATTTAATGAGCAATTTTATTGTACATGATTATTTTATCCACATATGTAGCATTGTAAAGGAGGTCATTGATAGTTATTTCCTCAACCACTTGGTAACCTCCTCTATATCCTCCACTAGATTTTCCTCTATTGGATTGATATCCTCCTCTATACCCTCCTTGTTGTTGCATAGTGTTCTAGTTTTGATGTTATTAGGTATTATCTCCAATTATGAATTATTGTTACATAATTGGTGGGGTTTAACTCATTTCTTATTGTTTCATCATGGATGAGATCTAGGGTGATGCATTCTGGTATTGTGGATATGGTGGTGTCCAATTCAGCAAAGAAGGGGTCCAACCAACCATACCTTGAGGTTAGTATTATGGAAAACTAGGAATCCATTATGGACCTACTTGGGTCATACAACCTTTATCAACCTCTAAGCCTATAATCATTTGCTTCACTAAGGAATTTTTTTGTAAAATTATGGCAAATACATTTTTGGTGATGCCTTCCTTGATCTCCTATAAAGCCCTATAATTCTTTTCCTCATGATTACTCGACTTACAAAAATTGTTATATAGATTCTATGGATTTTTTACATACTATTGTAGAAGATGGCATTGTGTTGTTGTATGCCCCACTACTTGATAGATTTAACATAATTATATCTTGATCTTACGATAATCATTCCTATGATGTCTTTATTTTTTAAACTCTATGCACCATAGATTCAATTTAGGTTTATCTACCTCACAGTATTGCTCCATTGTCTTCATAAAATCATGTAGTGTATTTTAAATCTTTGAATTGGAAATAGTAGCTTCTCCATAGTCTTCAATTTACTCTACTGATAGGGTAGTAGCTCTAACATCCACTTTAGTAGCATATTGAGTTTGTGTAGTGGCAAACCTGATTCTAGAGTGCAGTCCTTTGATGAACCATATAGCTTTGTCTTTGTATATTAAGGCAAATTATACCTTATTCATCACATTATAGAATCTATGGTCATAATCACAAACTAATTCTCTTGACTTCTACCTTAACTCCTTTAACTCTTGTATAGTTTGGGTTGTATTTTGCTTTATCTTAAACTCTATGATAAGCCATTCCTTAACTTGTTATACAGTTACCCATTAAACCTCTTTATGGTATATGAATTCAAGTGCTCTTTTGGATAGTCCCCATACTAACTCACACTTTTAGATAGCTTCATCAGTAATGGCATTAGCTTGTCATATCATTTCATAGTTTAATAAGTGTTATTTAGGGTCTGTAGATCCATCATAAATTGTTAGGTTTATGAATACTCCTAAATGACCCATTATGTAAACTAGTGTTAATGAAATTACTATGTATCTATTATAAGAGGAGGTTGTATCTTGGGTGATCCTACTTACATACTACTTTATACACTAGGAGAGTCAACATGTGCACTTTATTTTTTTGTACTTCCTTCTTTTCTTTGCTTGATTTCAACAAGCCTTATGACATTTAAAGACTTTAAAATTGATGTTTTTTGAATTTTATTACCCCAATGATGCACTTGTTTTGTAAATGGACCTTCCCAACTATTATTTTCCTATTCATCTAGCTGAAAATTTCTACTAGAATATAATAAATTGGGCTATGGGGATGTGTGTTCTTTTAATGAATGATAATTTCTTGCAACTTCTTCATCTATTATGTTTGAACCTATGATTAACCTATGACTATATTCTAGTTATTTACTTAATTATTCTTCTTCTGATAATATCCATTCTTGTAGTTGTGCACTACATCTATCATTGAACTGCTCTACACTATTCTCACCTTCTTCTTCATCATCTCATTCTTCATCTCTTCATTCTATCTACCAACATTCATCATATTATTTCTTCATCCTTCATTCTTCTTCTCTTTCATCATGCTTATCATGTCTTCTTACTCATTCATCATCTAGTTTAATACTACTCTTACCTCTACTCACATCTACCAGAGTATTCTTTTATTTATTCTATATGTTATATTATCACAGTGCACATTTTAAATCCAAACTTTTCTTCTAACTTTCATTTTAACATGTCTCCATTATGGATTTAGGTTTAACCCCTATCTAATAATCTACTCATCATTCACTATCATGTCATACACACCTAGATGCCCAAAGTGACTACTCCATATTGGTTAGAGTAGGAACCATGGCCTTGTCCACAACCAACATCTTCACAAGGAGAGGTAGATGCTATAAAAATATCCCTCTAGTTCCTTATAAAAATAAGTCCTACATAGCTTTAAAATATATTTATCCTTTTACTACAAACTTGATGATGTATCCATCTATGGTAGTAGTAACTCAATAATCTATTGCCCTCATCTAATTAGTTTCTAGTTTCTATAATCAGTCTATCTTCTCTTCATTCTAGATGGTTGTTTAGTTTGTTCTCAGGTTAAATAAATAGTTTCTAACTATGCTAACTAATTAGCTATCAATTTAATAAATTCACACCAAAATATTTCATAAATCTCTACATAGATATGCTTTTAAATGATTTCTTATATGGTAAGACTAGTCCATTGGGATTATTATTCTGAAAAATTACATACTTTTTGGTCTAATCATGTCTTAATGTCTCTCTACTTAGGTAACCATCTTAGAATAGTTTCCTCTAAAATGAGTAGTTTTACGCTCACCACACCATTATTAGTAGAGGTTCTTGAATCATCAGAACATGCTAAGGATAAGGATAGCTAACTTTTACTTGAGTTCATAGGATAGTGCAAGGAATTCATACACAAAGTGAGAAAATAGAGGCATAGCAAAGATGAATTATTGTGTGTTAGATAGGAATTAGGAAAAACTAGGAATTCATTAACATCTATAGAGTATTCAAATTAAATTAGACAAAAATAAGATAAGCATTAAACATGAGAATGCATGCAAGGAAAAAAATAAGAAACATAATAGGTAACCATAACCAATATAGTATTTATTAATCTCTTTAAAGGTGAAACTCTCTTCTTCTTACAAACATAAATATATATAGTTGTTTGTATTCTATGACTCTTCACATTCTTCTCGTACTTGGTGTTAAAAGAGAAGTTTGTTCATATTCTAACCTATTACAAGTCATGGAGTTAGGTAAAAATACATATATATCTGAAAAATTGAGTACATAACACATGAATATAGATAAATATCTTTTTAATATTTACTATCTATTTTATTCTCCTAATAAATAATTTTACATCAATTCCAAGCTTTTAAGCGAACATATTAAACACATCATTTTTTTTCTAATCAGCAACTAATTATCAACCATTCAATTCATAACTAATTTAGAATATATATGAAATACATTAGATTTTGCATATTAATAATTTTATTCACTATATACAAATAACTATGTACCATCTAATAATCTCCATATGTGTGTGTGTTTGTACATGTGCACGCATGTGTCCACGTGTGTGTGTGTGTGTGTGTGTGTGTGTGTGTGTGTGTGTGTGTGTGTGTGTGTGTGTGTGTGTGTGTGTGTGTGTGTGTGTGTGTGTGTGTGTGTGTGTGTGTGTGTGTGTGTAATTTCTAAGTATTAAATATATGTGGGTGCATATATTTTTATGAACTATTCATTAATAGTATTATAATGTCTTTATACATAATCCATAACTATATAGTTTATTCTTTAATCTTAAGCTCCCAACTTAAGAAACATTAATTCAATTTTAAACCAAAATAAAATTCACATTAACACCACTAAGCACCTAAAGACTCTATTAAATGCCTTAAAACACAAAATGTGAAATATTTTGTTGTGTACCATGTGGTACATAGACTCATTAAAAACATTCAACATAAACTTAGAACCTAAATTAAACATCCATATCCTAAAATAATTCAACATCAACTATTGTTGTCAATGTGAATTTTATTTTCATTTAAAATTAAGTTAATGTTTCTTAAGTTGGGAGCTTAAGATTAATGAATAAACTCTGTGTGTGTGTAATGGATTATGCATAAAGACATTATAATATTCTTAAATAATAGTTCATATATATATATATATATATATATATATATATATATATATATATAATACTTAGAAATTATAAACATAGATATATATAAATGTAAGTATGACTCAAAAAATATTAAAAATATCAAAACCTACAAATTGGGTCGAGTTGGTTGATCAAACAATACAAAAACTTGCTAAAAAGTGCTAAAATGCACTAAGTTGACCTGGTCAACCTAGTAAGTTGGACTACAAGTCTAGAAACTAGCAAAAACTTATACTAGGTTAGGTTGTTTGATCTAGTTATCTGAATAAAATTTTACAAGTTCTAAAACTTGTACTAGGTCAAGTTGGTCGAGCCAATTACCTATTCCTACAAACTTGCACATAGAGATAAATAAACTAGGTTGATAGGTTCGATCCACCATAGTAAAGATATGATAAAAATAATGATGAATAGAAATGACATAAGTGAAATAAATCCTACAAGGGTTTGATTCATGACAGGTTTACCAAAATGTATCTAATCAAAAATGCATCATGTCCATAAATCAATCCTAGATCAGATGGGATAGAGCACACCTACACTTCTGATTTGAGAGTATATAATTATTAAGTAGGAGCATGACCAATGTGAGGATCCACTAGACCTGATTAGGGGATCACTTATCACAACACCCCATATAAGATAGGGTTCTAAATCTTATAGTCTAACACAATCACATAACAACCCTAAAAGAGTCCTATGATTTAATATTTCACTAATCTAATAACAAGAAAAGTAAATATAATCTAGTGTGCACCAAATCTTGTGCCACAAAGTGGGGTTTATAAATAGAACAAATTAACAACTAAATTAAAATGTATTAGAAGACATATACTCACATCAATGTATATGTAATCCTAAATATGTGGTAGAGAAGAATACAAATGCACTATCTATCTACTCTTACAAAGGAGGAATAAAGTTAGGAATACTCACCTTTGAAGATGAACCCACTGAGCCTCAATATCCCCCTTGGCCAAGGTGTTTCACAAGAGATTATCATGTTATGTAAGGATAACTAAGATAAATTAGCTCTAAGCTACACAACCTATCCAAGCATCCAAAATACTTATCCACAAGATGAGATCAGAGCTCCAAAGAAAGTATTGAACCCTAAATATTTATTACCCGAGTAAAATGGTCAATATGTAGATGTTTTTTCACACTTCTTCACTTAATTATTTTCTCTTATAAATGGTGGGAAATGACCTTATATTTATAGTAGTATCTTACCCTAAAATCTTTGGAGAACTTTGGTTGTGCTAGGTCAATGTAGTTGACCTAGCATGTTTTCAGGTATAACTCTTTAAGTTTGTGATAGGTCAATCGAGAGGCCAACAAACCAAAAGAGAGAAAAGGTCCCTAAACTATGCTAGGTTGACCTGGTTGACCTAGCACAATCGATAGGTCAAAAGGGTGATAAGGTAAGAAATGAAGGCTAAAACATAACAAATGATAGGAATAAGTAGAACTAAGAATAATAAGCTTGGGTTCAATGGTTTAAGGAGGCTATACTATGTATGGAAAGTGGAAAAAGAAATGACAATCTTACAAAGCACTGATGGTCTACCCACCCCTTTCCCATTACACCCCTTAAAGCATGCACTCAGAGAGATTGAGACTCGATAGGTTCTTGAAAGATATAAAGTGTCAGTAATCAATAAAAGTTAAAAATATTATGTGCATTCCCATAGATAAAACATTGCTTTAGGATGATAATGATGATCTTGCACTCATAAATATGTGCCAAAGTTATAGAATGGGCACGTATGTTACATAATTATAGGAAATATTCATGTCTACATATTTGTATCATATATGTGATTTCCCATTGATAAAGCATGGACCAAAAAATGAGTGATGAGAGAGATGGATATTAAATGTGATAGTAAATTGTCCATTCAACCAAAAATAAATCATCCCTTTTTCATCCCTACTATTTTAGGATTACTTAACAAAAGGAGATATAACTATTGAATGTGAAAATAAAGTTGGCCGTTGAACCAAAAATAAATTCTTCCTTTTTCATCCCTAGAAATTAAATGTGGAAATAAAATCATAAACTTAATCAAAAATAATTTCTCCCTTATTCATCCTTATTCTTTTAAAACTACTTAACAGAAAAAGATATACCAATTAAAGTGAAAATAAGAATATTGAATATTGAAATAACATCATTTAATCTTCTTTATATATATATATATATATATATATATATATATATAATTTAACTATTTTCCATTATTAAGGTTAAGGCCCCATAAAGTGAAAATCAAAAATGTCAACAATTAAAGGTGTAGAAAGCTTCTATGTCACTTAAATGTGTTATAAAAGAAGCTATTGAAAGTATCACAAGGATGAAAAGGCAACAATATAAAAATGGAAATTAGGGACCATGCAATCAATCACACTTAAAAAGATATTGAATGATGGGTTAATCCTCGAATTATGAATGGTTTAGAAACCTTTATTTCATCAAATTGAACTTGAAAAGACCCTAAAGGTTTCTATGGAATGTTGATATGACACAGCACAATCAATTAAGATATGTAAAAAAAAAAATTAATATAATTATAGTTGGCATTATTTTATCTTGATTAAATTTTGAGGTATCACATTAAAGATATAAATGAAGCAGTTAATCATGTAGCTAAGTAGGGGAATTTTGAGTGTTTTATCCCAACATAAATATATTTGTGATTGTTAAAATTTAAAATAAATCATCATCTATTTCCACTTATCTTGAGGTCATACATTATCATAAATAAGCCATTTCTATTCAAATAAATCTATAGTTATTTTATATAAATAGATGATGCAATCCTTCCTATATACTTTTTCTCACTCTTGGGATGCATTTTTATCTATGTATATCATTTATTTTCATTGGACACCATAATTATAATTTTACACAGGTTGAGTGATGTCACATCCTAAAAAATTCAAACTTCAATGTTTTCCAATAATCAAAGATTAAAGGACTTTGTTCAAATTTTAACATGCCACTTGTCACTTAAAAATTAAAATTATAAAAAACTTTAAAATTTTGCATTGTCATATTAATTAAGTTGGAAAGGTCAAATTTTAGTTTGAACTCTTGTGAAAAATTTTAAGATCTTAGATCCCATTAGAACTTTTGAAGGTTTTGTTGAGAAAAATTATATGTCAAATTTTTTTATATTCTTGATCAAATATATTTCCCCAATAAGATCTCTATGATTTATTTTTCAAAAAATGAAGAAATATTAGTATTTTTTGGGTTTTATAACCCAAAATATTTTAAAGTCACAAAGTTAAAACACCATAATGTTAATCATGTCATTTTATCCGATTAGGTCTAAGTGATTTCAAAAGTAATGTTATAGTATTAATCAGACTTCAAATTTTGATTAGGTATTGAGGACTTAAATAAGTTTTAATGTAGTATTGATCAATTTAAAATATATGATTAGGTCATTAAATATTCAAAACATATATATTAGTGTATATCAATATTTTTAACTCGAGATACAAAGCATTGAATTCAAGCAAAGATAGCACAATAGTAATTAGATTTAAAATTTTGATAAGATAAGAAAACTCATTGATATTCCAGTGTTCAAATATAATGTATATCTAGATATATTATCTTAGATAGTCCTAAAAGCTTCAAATTTATTTATCACAGTGGTAATTGGATTAAAAATTATGAGTAATCCTTCAAGGTAACAAACAGGTTCGAGATAGCATATGTCAAAGATTCAAAATAATTGAAAAAATAATCCATAGTGTAAATCAAGTTTTTAATCTAGATAGGATAATAAAACCTAAATAATCTTAAAATAAATCAAAATTCATTGATTTAAATTCTTGACAAATAAGGAAAATCCCTCGTAAAAGCCTATTTGAGTCTAAACATGTCTTTTTCAAGTGATAAAAATCCCAAAAATGGCTCATTTTTCATTCATTCCAAGAAATCATTTGGATCTAAAGTGTTCTAAGGATGATGACAAGCTCCATGATTACAAATTATTCATCTCATATTTTGGTTTATTCTTCCTTGTGCTTTTCTCTTTGTGTTTCATGATCAGTTTAAAGTTTTATTCCATCCTCCTTTTTCAGTCAACTATGTGAAACTCCAAAAAATAATCCATGAGCATTTTTGTTAGAATTCATCTCTTCTTAGTTTAAATCACTTCCCTACTATGTTCTTAATTTTTTTTAATAAACTAATTCATTTATTTGATTATTAAAATTAGTCAAACCCTAGTTCCCCCTTATTATTAGTAAACTCTAAAAAAATTCAATAGCTTGTTTCAATATCTATGCCCATTGTGTTAAATTTTGTATACCCACAAAAGCAATTTTTACCTCTTGACCTCACCTTCAATAATTTTAGATTACTTTCCCAAAGTTTTTATTCTCACAATTTCACCTTCAAAAAGGAAATTCAAGTACATGGGTTATGGGCCCATATTCATTCTTAATATAGATATTTTTAATTTTTATTATATAAATATGACATATATGGATATTGATGAGTTTTGGGAAATAATAGATACTAAAAATTGAACCACGATGAGGAAATGAATCTTATATAGTAGGCTTGTAATGTTGCCACTTTTTTAATATATTTTTAGTGTGTAGATTTAGCGCTTGCATGTGAAAAGTACTATAATTTTGAGAAGAGGGAAGTAAGAACTCTAGATGATCAGTTGATTTCCAAATTAAACACACTCTCCTTAATTGAATTCTTTAGTCCTATGGACCTTTGTCCCTCTGAGCATGCCAAAAATTGTTTTCACTTAGATATTGCACCCATTTGATCAATCAGTTGATCTAGTGAAATAGTGGGATCATCCCTAAGGTGTGGGACCTTGGATCCTTGGGATGAATCTATAGATAAGGCCCAATTCCTTCCTAAACTACATTTATTTGATATAATATCATATTCAAGCCTTAAAATGTTTTAAAATACCTATTTACAACTACAATTATGATTTTTGGTCATGAAAAAGGAAGAATGTAAACTAAAAATATAAAAGAGGTGATGCACTGAGTCTAGAGATCTCTTCCACTCACTCTAATATAATAATAAATCCTTAGAAATAATGAGAAATTACATAACCTGTAAATTTTATAACATTTTCATCAATATTTCATATGAAGATAGGAAACTACACGACATACAACCTCCCAAGGACAGTGTAAGATGATAGGACAACAATAAAAGGGACTAAAACATCCACAAATGAATATCAATAGTTCAAAATTACATAATACTTAGGAAAATTGACAATTTAGAAGAGGCAAACATCAATTCTTATTATATTCAAGGCATAATTCAACATTACAAGACTCAAAATGAGTAGCATTTTGTCATACCCAAGAGGACGAATGATGAAAATAGCCTTTTTTAGTCCTATATATAAGAAATGGAGATGAGAGAGAAGAAGAGAGCATAAGTAGATCTTTTAAATTTTTCCATTATTCCATGGATCAGCCCATTCAAGAAAAGATACAATAAAATGGAGGTATTAAGCCTTCTCTAATGCACTAGACCAATCTAATGAAGACCTCCAAGGAATCCTTACATAGTGATGGAGGAGGTGACCCCATTTTTTCTATTTTTTTCATTTGAAAGGCTTGTGGATGATGGATGTGATTCTCCAATGCTTCTAAATTCTTGAAAAACTCTCATCTTAATAGCCTTAACTCGCCCATATCCTCCTCTCATGCATGCAAGCTAGAGAGAATCTAGCCCAAGTTTGAATTATCTCCTTCACTGCCATGCTTGATGAATATTTGACCTAAAATTAGACATCTTACACCCACTTGGATCCTTTGGTTGACTTGACATGATTTCTAATCCATGGATGAAGTGACACATTTCTATGGGTAGTTTTCTAGCACCTAAATACCTCCTTAATGCTCTTTATGACCACTTACTCCTTCTATAGTAGTGTCAGACAGCTTGTAAAAGCATGAATTATTTGATGAATTAGCTTTAAAGTTTATGTGAAGGCCTCTTTGAGGGGTTGAGAAACTAGTGTATCCTCATATTTTCTCATGAGAACTCTTTGAGAAGCTAATAAACCTACATTTTCACACTTAAAAGTAATTGAAACCTCCTTATATTCCCAATCATGTCTAAAATCCTTAAGCCTCTTCACTTATAATCCATGGTTTATTTAACTTTCAACATTAGAAATATTCAAATCTTGTTTATGTCTTAATTCTCTCATATATCTATAATTTTCATGTTCTACAATTTCTTTGTCTCTTTAACCTATAAACTCTTTCAATAATTGACCTTATAGACCTACAAGTGGCTTTGGAGGGTACTTAGATGGAAATATCATGTCTTAGGAATAATGTATACCTATTTGCAGACTTATTTGAATGGATTAAGACCATGGGGCTCTCAAATATTTATCCCACATGAGAAACATGTTAGTAAACCTACCAAGAACCTTGTCTAAGGCTTGTGTGAAGGTTTTGAAGACCATAAACCTTTTACATCCTCAAGGAAACTCTACTTAAAGGTATGTAGGCCTGAAATATTCTATATTCTCCTACTTTTGAGAGGTTTTAAAACCTTATAAAATAGTGTATATAATTACATATCTAGTTAAATCATGTTAAAACTCATGAAACACTACCCTAAAAACCAATGACCTTCCTTAGGTCATGTTCCACAAACATGCAATGTTGAAACATGCTTAAAACTCTAAAAACCTAGACTAAAAGACATGTGTCTTTACCATGCTTATAAATCATTTTTAAAACATGAAATAGATTAATATATACCCTTTGAATATTTTAAAGAGGTTTGTGGACTTATAGATTGGTCTTGAAGATCCTTGAAAACCTACTTTAAGACCTCTGATCTTTCATCACTTTGCAAGTGTTGGAATAATCTTGAAGACTGTCTCAAAACTATAATATTATGAATATATGCTAATATTTTGATTATGAAACTTTAAAAACCTTTCCTTAAAGATATATCATGCTTATTAATCTTAAATATGTATCTTGTGTTCCTTTTATCACCCTATAGGACTATATTTCTCATGGAGAATGGAAACTATGACAAACTACCTATAACCTAATGTTTCCTTGATAACCCTAAAGGTGAGTGTTTGATACTTGCCTTAAGAGTTTGAAAACTTGGATGGATGCCTTGATACCTACCTTGATGTCTTTTTCATGTTCAATAATCTCTAGTTTCCACCTGAAATGGTTTGTAGAAGCTTAAGAACTCCATTTATTACTTCAACATCATGGAGATCATATTTAATACCTATAAACTTTTCTTTATAACCATGTCTTTAAGATGTCCATATGTGGGTTTGGGTGAGTTATAGCAACTTGGTTTTATCATTATCTAAATGAAAAGTTGTTATATCATGTTTCAGGCCTATAACTACATTGCAGCTCCTTGGAGAGTCTTAGAAGGCTTTGAAAACATGTTGTAGGCTGATTGTAGGCATGTAGGTGTCCTTTTCTTTGGATTGAAAACTCTCACCTTGCCAACTTATTTTTTAGGATCTTTAGACTCATTTATACCCTATAATAAAGAATAGAAACCTCCTTGAAACCCTCTTTAAACTTCTTAAGGGTGTCTACAATCTTTTGTGAAACTTTCCAGCCATGAAACCAATTAGAAATTCTTTAAAATTTGCCTACAACTTTTGATGTTTCCTTAACAACCCTATAGGTGCATATTTCTTTTTTGAACCTCACTTTATAAGCTTATAACTTCTTGTTTTATGCTCATATTAACCTTTTCCCATGATCAAGGAACCTTGGGGACTTATTATAGGCTTGTTGGTGAAGTATTTTGGCCCAAAACCTTTTAAATTTTGTCTTTATGTCTCTTGATCAGTCATGAAGACTTTCTAGCACCTTGCATGTATGTTTCACCCTTAAACATGCTTGAAACCATGATGTAAATATCTATGTAGACTTGCAGGCATTTATGCCATGGCACTCCTTATTTCCATACCTATAAGCTTGTTAAAGAGTCTTCATATGCTTGAAATCATCATAAATGGCTTTCTTCCTCTTACACACATTTACAAGTCCTTCAAAACCTTGTTTCAATCTTGTGAGGAGCTTAGAACTTTATAAAACTCTTTATTTTCACATCGACATCCTATAAAAAATTAGCAAAAAAAACATAGTTGTAAATAACATAGCAGTAAAAACATAGTATGACAAAAATGTAGTGTGACCAAACATCGTGAGGATAAAATGTAGCAAGGAAAAAATGTAGTGGTATTGGTAATGTTGTGAAGATGACATAACTTTAAACTAAAGGTCCAAACTCATGAAATCACATTTTCCTCTATTGTTTTGCTTGTAAATTTGGTGCATTACTTTTCCACCATGAAATGTTAACTACTATCTCCAAAATAAACTAGATAATTAATAAACAATGTGATAATCACTCAAATGTCCCAATTATGCTCTTCACAACATTTTTGTGACATTACCAATACCACTCCATTTTTCCTCACTATGTTTTATCCTTGCAACATTTTTGTCATACTACATTTTTATCCACTACATTATCACATAGAGCCATTCACACGTAATCAAACTTGAAAACTTCCCTTTTAGTTCATGCATAATATTCATGACTACAACTTTAAAAATCATGACACTAGTTGTAGGCTTGAAGGCTCTTAGAGAGGTCTTACAACTAGTGTATTATGCTAGGAAATTATTGAGGGCTCTTATGATAGTCATGAAGGATTTTTTGACTCTAATGTAAGTCATTTATGTAAGCATGTTATAGTCTTAAAACATCAAAACCCTTGACCATAGTTATATGTTTGTATATACTCTTTGAATGATTTGGGGATCATGAAAACTAGACCTACAATCCTGTAATCTTCTCAAGGACTTTAATGCATTTTTAAATGCTCGTCACAATCTAGACAAAGCCATAAATAGTTAATAAGACCCTTACAGGATCTTAAAAAAATAGGTTCTTTCAAATCTTTTTTTGTAGTCCTTCAAAACCTTATATGAAGACATATTTAACACAAACCCTACTCATTCATCCTCATTAACTTTTTTGGTTTTGAGAATGAGTTGGAGAGGTTTTTATAATCATCTTTACAATTTTTAGGTCTTTAAAATGCTTGTAAATGGTGTTTTCTTAGGTTAGGGTTTTATTAAGGTTTTATACCTGACTATAGTCTCCCAAATGAAATGATTTGATTCTTACTTTCACCATCAATCTAATAATTACTAATATAATCCTTACAACCCCCTTGATACTCCCCAGGACTTACTTCAATCCATTGACCTATAGAATGAATATTGAACATGGATGTTTTTTTCAACCAACCCTACAAACATAGTTTCTTGGATATGACTTATGTTTTTAACCTGATGTTATCTCTTGAGGCTCATTAATTGACCATGAATTATCTCTTCTTTTCTCATACCTTATCATTCTTGAGATATGTTGAAATCACCTACAAGTATGCTAGAGACCTACAACTTGTGTTTTTTTGGCCTACAAAACCATGTTACCTTATTTAATACCCAAATAACATAAATAATATGCATTAGATATTCAAAAATACTCTAACATTCCTATTTTTTATTTAAAAAGGTCCTACAAACCATTTGAAGACCTAAAATCACACTCTTTTTCATGGAAAAAACCTATCTTGACATCATCACCTCCTTGAATCCTTAAAAACATGCTTAGAAAACATGGAGATTGGCCTAATTAGGTGATCAACATCTTGAGAAGGATGAAAAATATTATTATCATGGCTTGAAGGACCTCTCTCATGTTGGAAAGATTGAAACCTATAATTAAGACTTCAACCTCATGTTTTGAAACTTAGAGCCTTGAAAGGACCTTTACAACATGATGGAGACCTTTTTACAAATCTAAGAAACCTAAAAAACATGCTTAAAAAGGATAGGAACAATGGATACTTCTATGTATAAGAGCTTAAATATAGGTAAGAGGCTTAGTCATGGTTTGAATGCACTCTTCCCACATTGGGGATTGAAAATTTCCACCAAGAAATAGGAGTGGAGAGAAAACCAAGTTAAATACACTTATAAACAATATGTATAAATTTGAATAGCTTTTAAAGAGGTTTCAAATCTCAAATAATCTTTATGAAACCTTATAGAATGTTTCACCCCTCTAAAGTTACCTAGGGAGTGACATAAGACCCTTTTATTAGCATATGTGTTGTCATTGATGTCAAAGGCTTTATGTCATATGTGCATTGATGTTAATATTAATGACAAAGTGGTGATGTCACAATATGATAAATGTCATTGATGTCAAGAAATATAAGCAACGTAAGTATTTTTTGAGGCTTATCATGGTGTATCTAGTATGTTGATGTGGTTTCAGGTCAAGGTGAGGTTCCAAAATGGCAAAGCTCATATAGGCAGGTTGATGGATGAGCTTGGTAATGTGATCATTTTTTAAAATCACTATGGTGTATCAAGAATGATTTGAGTGCTTATATAATTGAAAATAATTCATTATAGTAGTCATATGAATGTTTAGTTTCTCTTAGTCATCTTGGCAAATTAGGTTGAGTGAGCAGATTGATGGCATTGGCATTAACACATGTGAGCGTGTCATAAGAAAGTGGTCACATGGGTTTTTTCAAATTTATTCCTAGATCATATGGTTCAAGTTTTAGGTCTTGATATGGTGTCTATAAAAATATATCAAGGTTCAAAGTTGGCTTTCTAGGCAGATTGCAGTGTTTCCCATACTTAGCCAAAGTTGCTCTAGTAGACTATGACATGACAAAGAATTTGAAGTTCAAGCCTTGTAAAATATCTAGTATTAAGGGTAAACACAAGGATACTAAGTGTCAAAATTTAGATAATTCAGATCAAATATCTAATGGCATGTGTTTAATAATAGATGGAAATATAACAACAAGCATGAGGTCAATAAGCCAAAGGATAATAAGATTTCACATGGGAATACCAAGTGTAATAATCACATTTTAAGAATAAAAATTAGGGTCAACAGAAATCACATGGACTACCAAGTGGCACAAGTGCATAGAGTCTGATAGAAGGGTCCACAGAAGGCATGTAGGGATGCTAAGTGTCTCAATCTCGATAGCATGAATCAAAGATAAATGATTAGAGATTGAAGGTAAAGACCAAGTGATTTGTGAGGATAAAAAAATATATATTTAATCAATTTTATATAAGGCACAAGTGGAGACATTTGTCGGAAGCTTTTTCTTTACATAGTGACCATTGGAATTCAAATTAATAAAGGAAAACTAGTCTGTGATTTTTGAGCTATTACTTTTGATGTATGTAGAATTTTGTAAAGACCAAGTGACTTGAGAGGATAAAAACCAAATATATTTAATCAATTTTATATAATGCACAAGTGCATTCATGTGTCTGTAGCTTTTGCTTTACATAGTGACCATTGGAATTCAAATTAATAAAGGAAAACTAGTCTGTGATTTTTGAGCTATTACTTTTGATGTATGTAGAATTTATTAATGGAGTAAAAATCAAAGATGTAAAGAAATTCAAGACACATAAATTTTGGTTATATTTTTTTACTATATATAAAATTTTAGTTATTAATTTTCAATTTTTATTGTGTTTGACCATCATCAGCAAGTGACCCAAGAATGATGTTTGAGTTTGTATTGATGATTTTTTGGATGTTTCAAGGTGATTTAGCCATTAGAGAGTATTTTTGACTCCATGAGGACAATTTTTGTGTATTTTGGAGGTTTTTCAAATCCATATTTAGTAGTAACAAATGCTTATAAGTTGACTATTTATTCATTCATGGTATTCTTGAGTACAAGACTAATATTTGAGCAGGTTCTACATATACAAAAAAGTGTAATGATGGATGTAAGGACTTGAAGATATATTAGGGGTCATATAAATTATACCTATGTATTTATATGAGGTATTGTGTTTCTAATTTTCTTAATTAAGTTCGAAAAGAGTGATTAGGTCTCAATGAGACCTATAAGGGCTACTAAGGCCTATTTGAAAGGTATAGCTACTTAAGGGTGACCCATGGATGCTATGGTCAATGTCTTAGTGTGATAATAATCCTTAAGGGTTAAGGAAATTATAATGGCCAACCAATAATATGATATTCATGAAGGATATATAAAGATTGAAATCAAAAGTGATGGTTTCTAGAGTTTTAGGTGTGTAAGATAGAGTTCTAAAGTGAAGCAAGAGGAGAGTGTGTGTGCTTAGTAGATGGGTTAAAGAGTAGAGAAAGTTGAGGAATATGTATATGACTTATAATTCATAATTCTAATTTTATAATAGTGTAATTTTATGATTGGATATTGAGGATGAGATAAGAGGTATAGAGTGATCCAAAAGGTGTTTTAGATGCCTTATTTGTGTATGCAAGCTTGAGAGAGTGTGAAGGGTTGAAAGATAAGTGTTACACATTATTTATCCATCAGATTGAAAGGTAATAAAAAAATTTGATCTATTTATTTCATAGGTGTTGTGTGTGTGCTCAACATCAAGAATAATTTGGTGCTTATTCATGCTTAGGGGTGGGTGTTCCTTGTGAAGTGGGTGATTCACTAAAAGGTCTCATGTTTGTGATCATCTTTTATGAAAGTATTCCATGTGTTGATAGGATTAAGAGTGGTTTTTATTAGCCATGAGGTTTTCCCATGTAATTCATGTGTTTTATGTTTGATCTTGCATCATATTTCTATTTCACTATTATGAATGACATATTCCTTATGAATGTTAGTGATTATTTATTAAGGATTACAACAATTTGAATTGAAGTTTGGATTATCTTGAATCACTAATTCACCCCCCCCCTTCTCAGTGATTGTACCTCTAATAATTGGTATCATATAAGTTCCTTTAGTGAAGTCTTGACACATTGAAGGTGATCCCAGGTAAAATATGGAAAGTTAACATAGGTAAGCTTTCTCTACAAAGCAAGCACCATTATTTAGTGGGTCTAATTATGATTTTTGGAGTGAAAGGATGAGGACATACATTATGTCTCTAGGGTATGATATTTGGAAATATATTATAGTGGTTATACTACACCAACTACTCCTCCAACTAGTGCATTTGATAAGAAGCTAAGTGAAAATAATTCAAAGGCAATGAATGCCATCATTTATGGTTTTTAAAAGATTGATTTCACCAAGGTAATACATTGTAAATATTCCAAAGAAATATGAGACAAACTACAGATCATTTATGAATGGGATTTAAAGGTTAAGTTGTCCAAGTTGCATACTTAATAAAGATAATTTGAGAGTATGAAGATGAAAGAAGAGGATTCAGTGACATCATATCTACAGAGGGTTGATGAGATTATGAACATCATCAGAGGTCTTGGAGAGAATATTGAAGAAGCTACTATAGCACAAAAGGTATTAAGATCTCTCACTCTCAAATTTGATTCAAAAGTATTTGTTGTAAAATAAAGTTATGATCTTACTCATATGAAGATGGATGAATTGCACAGGATCCTTACTGCCTATGAAATAAGAGTCAATGAGGATAGACCTCCTATGAAGTAAGCATCCTTTAAGGTGATCAAGGAAACAAAATCTAGGAAGAGCATTTTATTTATTGAAGACTTTGATATTAATGAAAATCAACTTGAAGCCATGATTTAAAGGAAATTGAATGTAGGATCAAGTATGTGTGAAGCAAAACATCCCTTTAAATGTTTTTCATGTGGTAAAGTTAGTCATTTTAAAGCTAGATGTCTAGATAGAGGCAAGTTTAAATAAAAATAATCACATAAGGAATCTCATGAGGATGAACACAATAAATTATAGGGTCCTAGCAAGTAAAAAAAGTTATTCAATCAAAGAAATGGCAAGACAGAGTCATACAAAGGTAGTAAGAGTCTTTACCATGAAGAAGATAGTAAATCATCTATAGAAGTAGAATAAAACACATCAAATAGTGATGATTAGTTTCATAATGAGGATAAGAAGACATTGTTTATGGATCTTAGTGATGATGAAGGGGAATGTTCTTTAAGCAGAGATTTATTTGGAGGAGATAGCTCAAAGGAAGAAGATGAAAAAGATACTATTGAAGACAAATATCTAAATAATATGGAATAAATGAAGCTAGTACAAGGAAATAATGGAAAACAAGCTTCCTTAATCAAATCTTATGAGGATCAAATTGGCCTTTTTGAAGGAAGGTTGAGTAATGAAGTCAAGGAGCATGATGAGATCACTCAATAGCTTGAAACTCGGCTTTTTACTCTTGATGAATAAGTAAAGAGTAAGGATGAAGAATGTATCATGTATCAATCAGAAATGGAGTATTTAAAGATGAAACTAAATCAAGATATGAGAAAGTTTGAAATATATCAAAATTCAAAAGCAAGCAGTTCTAAATGAGATGATCTCATGACAAACAAAGATGCATGTAATAATTTAGATAATAATGAAACTAAGGTAGAATTGATGAATGCTCTTGAAGATATAAAATTTGAGAATAAAAATAACAAGAAGATTATGTCACAAATCAAGGACTATGAGGATAAAATCATTATGTTTGAGGCAAGAATAACTGGTGACAACAGGGAACATGAAGATAGAGTGAAGCATCTTAACACTTAGTTGGAAACTATGTCTACAAGCCTAAAAACTATTGAAAATAAATGCTTCAGGTATGTAATTTAAATTGAGTCCTTAAAGGTTGACTTGGAGAAAACATCTACTAAGGTAAGGTCTTTTGTGAAGTTTGAAAAGAGTACTAATGATCTTAACAACAATTTGAGTAGTCAAATATCTACAAGTGATAGAATTGGTCTTGGATACAAAGAAGAACAAAAGAATGTAACTCAAGATAAGATAAAGACTAATGAGAATAAGGACAAACAGACCTTGAAGATCAATAATCAATCAAGAAATTAAGGTGTTGATATAATGAATAAAAATTTGATTAGACAACCAAATGCCATGAGGTATACAAGTTTCAATGGTAATTGTTACACATGTAATCAATTTGGTCATAGGTTAAGAGAGTGTAAAAGACTCTCAAGAAATGAATTTTCTTGGACCTATGATATGAATCATCATTCAAATGGTGTAAGTGAATTTGAATGATACAGTTTCTATGACATGGGGCACATTACAAGATTATGTCCTAACAAGGTGAGAAATAATGAGTTTTTCTTAAGAAATATGGTTTGCTACAAGTGTCAAGAGAGAGGTAACATAGTAAGGTTCTATAGGAATGGTCAATCTCTTAATTCAAATAAAATCAATCCTAACATGAATAAAATAAGATATAATAAATGGATACCCAAGGAGGTAATTGGGTTGATTGTCATGATAGAATAGGAAACAAGTCCAAGAATCAAAGATCAAGCCTTATCTACTCAAATGGATAAGAATATCAAGCCAGAATCTGAGTTAAAAAGAAAAAGTGAAGTTAAGGACTCATTCAAAGTTAATCTAATGATGAGGCAAGACTGTAAGTCAAGTAAGAGCATGGATATGTGGGATTATCCTAAGTTCTGGGACTATTAGTCTCTCATGACTAATGGGTGTATGTGTCTATACTTCTTAGGAGACATCTTTGTTGTGAAAAAGAAAGTATGTGTGATCAAGGTGTGTTTAGGGATGTTTTCCCTAAGGTCAAGGTTGAATGGATTATGAGGAGGATGTGTACAATTTTATTTTAGGTGGTTTCATGCTTTGTATATTTTTGTGTATCTTTCTTGTTTGAATAATGTCTTGAACATATATTAGAGATTATGGTGTTATCTTATGAGAGGAAATTTTAAGGAAATAATTAAATTTTGTCATGATTGGAGATGGATTGAAGGTGTTCAAGATGAGCCTAAGGTTAGGAGACTTAGGGGGAGACTCTCTTAGTATTTTTAAAGTGTGATCACTCCCATTTGCTTTATATTGTGCATTTCTTCTTCATACAGTAGGGTATGGTTAAGATAGTGTGTTATCAATGAGCAAGACTATAAAGAACTAGTAATAAATGGTTTTCATAGTGATAAGTGGAGTTTTAATCATCTATATAAGGTGTTATTTTCCTACTATTGGTCTTTTAAGTCTTTTTAGGTCCTCAAGATCAATTGGTGCCCATTTTGTCATTGTGTCAAAGGGGGAGCATGTGTGAGATGTTTCATTTCCAAGGAGCTTGTATGGTTGAGCATGATTTCAAAATAGGCTATATGATATGAGCATGATGTAAGGGGATATTTTTAATTGGTCAAGTCCTAGGATTAGAGGACTTTATATTTGAATCTGAGAGGAGAATATGTCCACTTTGTGATTAATGGCAAAGGGGGAGAAAGAAAAGAAGAGGTTACTATCAAAGACAAAGGGGGAGATTGTTAGCATATGTGTTGTCATTGATGTCAAAGGCTTGATGTAATGTGTGAATTAATGTCACTATTAATGAAAAAGTGTTTATTTCATAGTATTATTAGTTTCATTAATGTCAAGAAGGTTAAGTAAGGTAATTATTGTTTGAGGTGTATCATGTTGTATCTAGTATGTTGATGTGGTTTTAAGTCAAGGTGAGGTTTCAAGATGGTAGATATCATATAGGTAGGTTTATGGATGATTTTGGTAATGTGATCATATTTCAAATTCCCTATGGGGTGTCAATAATGCTTGGAGTGCTTCTGGAAGTCAAAGGAATTCATCAGAGTAGTCATATGAATGTATAGGTTCTCCTAGTCATCTTGGCAAATCAAGCTGAGTGAGAAAATTGATATCATAATTCACACAAGTGAAGGTATAAAAATAAAGTGGTCATATTTTTTTTTTCATATTTATTCCTAGACCATATGGTTTAAATTTCAGGTCTTGATATGGTTTCTATCAAAAGATATCAAGGTGTAAAGTTGGCTTTCCAAGCAGATTGTAGTGTTTGCCACACTTATACAAAGTTGCTCTAGCAGACTGTGATGTGCCAAAGACCATCAAGTTCAATATTTGAGAAATTTTTTTTATTTAAGTTAAATTCAAGGCTGACAAGTGTCAAAATTTAGATCATTTAGATCAAGGATCTAATGATGCTCATTTAATCGTAGATGGAGATCTAAAGGTGGGCACAAGGTCAATAAGTAAAAAAGATATTAAGATTGCATGTGGGAATAACAAGTGGAATAAGCACATTTGAATAATATCAATAATATTCCACAAAATACACATGGGACTTACAAGTGGTGTAAGTACATAGAGTCTAATATAAGGGTCCACAAAAGGCACACAGGGTTGTTAAGTGTCTCAATATTAGTAACATCGATCAAATATCAATGGTTAGTGATTGAAGGTAAATATCAGGTGACTCACAAGGAGATTGATTATTTGCATTTTATCAATTTCTCATAAGTCACAAGATGGAGACACATGTCTAAATCTTTTGCTTTACATAGTGACCATTGGAATTCAAATTAACAAAGGAAAACTAGTATATGATTATTGAGCTAGAATTTTTTATGTATGCAAAATTTGTTAATGGGGTAAAAATCAAAGTTGTAAAGGACTCCAGTGAACATCCAAAAAAATTGGTTGGAAGGTTTGAATATTCATAAATTTTTAGGTATTGAGCTTCAAATCTTATTGTGTGTTTGACCATCATATGCAAGTGACCCAAGAAGGATGTTTGAGTTTGTAATGATGTGTTTTTGGATGTTTAAAGGTAATTTAGCTATTAGATAGTATTTTATACTCCATGAGGACAAAATATGTGTATTTTATAGGTTTGACCAATCCTCTTCAGTATGAAATAATGCTTAGAAGTTGATTTTTTGTTCATTTATGGTATTCTTGTGTATAAGACTATTGTTTGAGTAGGTTGTACATATGCAGAAGAGTGTAGTGATGGATGTAATCACTTGAAGGTGTATTAGGGGTCATATAGACTATACCTATGTATTTAGAAGAGTTATTTTGTTTCTAATTTTCTCAATGAATTGTTAAAAGAGTGAATAGGTATCAATGAGACCTATAAGGGCTACTAAGGCCTATTTGAAAGGTTAAGCTACTTAAGGGTTACCCATAGATACTATGGTTGATGTCTTAGTGTGATAAGAATCATTAAGGGTTAAGGCAAGTCTAATAGCTGACCAAGAAGATGATATTCATGAAGGCTCTATAAAGAGTGAAATCAAAGGTGGTGGTTTCTAGAGTTTTAGGTGTGGAAGATAGAGTTGTGAAGAGAATCAATAGGAGAGGGAGTGTGCCTAGCAGATGGATTTAAGATTAGAGTAGGTTAAGGACTATGTTTATGACCTGTATTTCATACTTATGATGTTATATCAATGTACTTATAGGATTGAAGATTAAGGATGAGCAAAAATGTCTAGAGTGGTCTAAAAGGTGGTTTGGATGCCTTGCTTGTGTATGCAAGCTTAAGAGAGTGTGAAGGGTTAAAAGAGAAGTGTTACACATTGTTTCTCCATCAAATTGAAAGGCAATTAGAGTTTTGGAGTTGTTTATTTCATAGGTGTTATGTGGATGCTCAACATCTATAACAAGTTGGTGCTTGTTCATGTTTAGGAGTGGGTATTCTTTGTGAAGTGGGTGCTTCACTAAAAGGTATCATGTTTGTGATCATATTATAGGATAAGTAGTCCATGTGTTTGTAGGATTAAGAGTGGGTTTTATTCCCCATTAGGGTTTCCCATGTAATTCATGTGTTTTTTGTTTGATCTTGCATCATATTTATGTTTCACTATTATGAATGACGTGTATGCTTTATGAATGCTAGTGATGATTGATTAAGGATTGCAAGAATTGGAATTGAATTTTGGATTATCTTGCATCACTGATTCACACCCCCTCTCAATGATTGTACCTCTAACACCTTGTACCCCTTTATGACCTCATGAGTGACTTTTAAGACCTCGTTTGATCTATTTTACATTAAAAGGTAATTAAACAGACCTGAATAAGGCTAAAATGACACTAATGAATGACTTATTAGGCCTTTAAATAATATTTTCTATTGAGAGGTAGTTTTGAATGCCTTTAATCATAAAAGTGGAACTTGACAAGGTAAATAAGACCTTATATAATACTTTTGACACACATTCATATTGAAAATCAATCCAATAAGAACCCTACATGACTAATGCTAACCTATGACCTCAAAAAATAATTATTAAACTCAACTAATGAAGTAAAAATACTTAAGTAACCTTAATGACTGCAAACATACATGTCCTTAGGCCAACATAGTCATCATGAATAATCATATCAAGTGTCAAGATACCAAGGTAACTTGAATAGTTAACAGATCCCATGTGTCTTAAGAAGATAATTGGGATATAGTCAAGTGGTGAGCATGAGAAAATAACAAGAATAAGGTGACAAAAATGGATAAAATAAAATAATTAATGCCCACAACCAAGAATATAATTTGAAATGAAAAAATTAAAAATCATTATGATTTTGTAACAATTTCTTGTTTTTTAATGATGACCAGTGTGATTAGGAGATAATTCATTTTTATTGAGCATAAATGACTAGAAATGGTCTGAAAAGAAGTTATTTGAATGGATATTTAAAATAAAATGATAATACTAAGAAAGTAGTTAGGAAAAAGTGAGATAATTTTTAAAATCAAAGCTTATAGAGGGAATAAAGAAATAAGGCTCAAATTGAATCCTGATAAGAAAGATGATCTAGGATATATGAATAATTAAGCTTTAGAATCTTAATAGAGAGTCTTTGTATCTTGAGAAGGCATAGGGTTTACATACTTCCTTTATAAAAACTTGTAGTATATCTTGATTGAGGATATTACTCTTTATTTTGAGTTGTTTTCAATGAGAAAAAGTGTGGTGTGTTTGCTTATGTGATTCTATCATTCCTTTGAATGCTTTGAGAGAAATATTATGTCTATTTTTTGTTCATGATCTTGCTTATGGAATATCTTTAGACTCTCAGATCTAGATACAAGGAGAAGGTAATCATTAAGTGCATTCTTAGACCTTGGAACTACACCAAATGGTATTTGAATAAGATTTAAATCCTATTAGGAATGTAGTCATCTAAAATTTCATTTAATGCAATGAGTGTCACTTGAGACCACCCTATCATTAGTTTAGATACTATCTTATGGACTCTTTTGATCCTTTTCCATCTTACATGCACATCTAGCCCATGCCCAGATATACCAAAAACTGCATTGATCCATCACCTAGGCATCCCTAATCATTTTTCACACATGTCATCCACCTAGATAATAGTATATCCCCTTTTCTCTATAGCATAGTGTGATATAGGTAAATGGGGTAGCATCATTGACCTTTATATTCTTTTTCCCCCAATAGATATATTTCCACTCCTCAAAGCATCTTAAAGTCAAACTAGACTCATTTCATGTCTCGACTAGCATTAGAACATTATATAAAGACCACTCACATTCATTATCCCCTTAGATGGCAATTCTCACAAAAAATCTCAAAAATGGTTGTGCAAATTAAGGTTATTGATCCCTATTTACCCCTATTATACATACATCCATCTACAGTAGCCCAAAGCTTAGTTTTATTTAGATTTCTAGTTTCAAGTCACACTCAAAGCATTTAAATTGGCATTCATACTTAGGCATAGTAGCATCACTCTCACTTGCACTAGCACTTATATTTGGAGAGCTACATTGGGATTGATTCCCTTTAAGGTATTGGTATGTAAACAATGCTCAACACATGGGGTGTTGAGGCCATGTCCAGCCTACCCTACTAATGCCACTCTTATTACATTTGTGTTTATCAAAACATTAGTAATCATGGAAGCTTAGGATTCCATCAGGAAATAAGTCAAAATTAAGTACATATGAATATCTAATTCTTGTTCATGTAGGTGAAAGCTTTCTATAATAGAGCAAAGGTCTACCATAAATTTCTATGCTTCATATGTGCAGGGTTGAGAACACTACACAAAGATCAATAGCACAGTGCACTATTGGAAAAAAGATCATGATACTATCTGAAGAGGGATCTTGTAGAACATGAATAATAATATTTATCTAGATAAAATGTAAAGTATTACATGGTCTATTATATATCCACATAGATAGTTAAATAACATCCTAAAATATAGGAAGGAGGAATAACAAATAAACCCAGAATAGAGTTTACGGGTGAAATAGAATAAAATAAACTAATAAAATAACAATATTTTTCTATGGTGAATTAATCACCATTTATTATAATCTAAAACTTTCCTTCTTAATTCAACATATCTTCAAGTGTACAAGGGATATATTATCTAAATACCTCAAATTTGTCATGTGCAAGTGACTTGGTGAAGACATCTACACATTGATCTTTTGTCAATCAATATTGGATCTAGATTTTGTGTTGTTGTACATGTTCAGATATGAAATACAATTTCACCTCAATGTGATTTCTACATTCATGAAAGACTAGATTGTGAACAAGTTTTAAAATACCCTCATTATCATAGTATAGGATGGCAGGTGTCTTATGTGATACTACCAATCCTTATAGTATGTGATGTAACCATACTACTTTGCAAATAGCTCCTCCTACAGCACAATATTATAATTCAGTCAAATATCAAAAAACAAATTTTTGTTTCTTGCTCTTCTAACATATAGGACTATATCCCAAAAATAACATATATCCAGAAGTGGATTTTTTATCATCAATATTTCCTACATGATCTAAGTCTAAATATCCTATCAAGAAGAAATTATCATTCTTATTATACTTTGGGTCGAAGTCCATAGTACCCTTGATATATCTCAATATTCACTTTGTTATTTTCTAGTAAAATATCTTTAGATCCTACATGAATCATGAAAGATAACTAATTTCATAGATGATGTTTGGCCATATGTTAAGTAAATAAGACTCCCAATGAACTGTCGATGGAGAGTTGTATTCACTTGTGGTGATGGATCTATATGAGATAACTGAAGCCTTATCTCCATAGGTGAACTAATTGGATTACTATCCATCATCATAAATATATTGAGTGTTGTCTTGGCATATTTCATCTAGGACACAAATATGTGGTGTTCCTTTTTCCATACTTCTAATCCAATACAATAGTGTAGAATCCTAAGATATTTCATGTTGAATGATAAGATCTTTCTTTCTTATATCTATCATCTTCACTAAAATTTTAGTGATGTCTAGATAGTCAACATACACTATGACAATCACAATCTCTCCCCCTTGTTATTTGAGGTAGATATTTGGATCATAGGGACTCCTCTAGAATCTATGTTGAATGAGATCTTCATCAATTTTTATGTACCAAGATTAGGTAGCTTGTTTGATACTGTACAAATATTTGATGAGTTTACATACTTTTCCTTCATTACCAAGAGTGACAAAACCTTCTATTTAAGTCATGTGGACTTTTTTTTGTAGATATCCATTAATAAAAGGTACTTTATACATCTATTTGGTGGATCCTCTATATAAATTTTGCAACTAGAGAAAATATCATTCTAATTGTCTTAGTCTTGGCTATAGGAGCAAATGTCTCATCATAACCTATGTCTTCCTTCTGTGCATATCCCTTTGCTATGATTCAAGCATTGTGATTTTCAATACTACCATTTGATTTGTATTTAGTTTTGAAGATCCATTTATAGTTGATTGGCTTCTTCCCTAGTAGAATATCTTCAAGCTAACATGTTTTATGTTTCATCAATGATTGAAATTTTGCATCCATGGCATCCTTCCAAGCTTTAGACTCTAGGGCTTCTTGAACTATAGAGGGATCTTCTAATTATATAATTGAGCTCATTAGGGCCAAATTGACCTAATTTTAAGTCATGTTTTGAGCCTTTGGTCTAGTACATGATGTGTTTGGAATATTATCTAGTTTAGCATCCCTTAATATACTTGTATACCATTTAGGCATATGTTGAGTGGTACTTGTGGGTGGTGGAGCTAAAGCATTATTCCCATCATCATGATTGTCTTCATCTAGTTGATTTCCATCTTCTACATTCTCTATGGGACTGATTGGTGTACCAAGTGAGCTTGTAGAAGGACTTTCTATTTTTTTATTTTCAAAAAACTCAACATCCCTGCTTTTGTATATTTTCTTGGTCTTCAAATACATTAATTTATAGGCAAGTGTTTCTTCATTATACACTAATAAGACATAATTTTTTGCTTTCATGTCAAGTTTATTCCTCTCTAATTTGGGAATATGTATATTGGATTTGCATCCAAACACTCAAATATTTTTTATAGATGGTTTGTTCCCTAACCATGATTCTTATGGTGTTACCCCATAAGGATTATTAGTTGGAACTTTGTTGAGTAGATATATTGCATTTTTGACTAATTCTATCTAAAATACCTTTGTAAAACTATAATCATGTATCATACATTACACCATTTCCATAATAGTGAAATTCCTTTATTCAGTAACAATATTTTGTTATAGTATATGTGGAGGTTCCATTTAATAACAAATGCATTTTATTGAAGAAACATGTTGAATTCATTGTTGGTGAATTACCCCCATGATCTGATTGAAAAGTTTTGATATTCTAACCAATTTCTATTTCAATAGCAAATTTGAATTTTTTGAAAGTTTCAAAGGCTTGAGTCTTTCTATTTAGACAATAAACCCACACTTTTTTGGAAAAACAATCAATAAAGAGCATGAAGTACTTAAACTAAACATGAAGCATGACTAGGTGATATCAGTCTACACAAATCAGTATACACTAGATCAAGCTTTCCATGGGCTCGATATGTACTTTTTAAAAATGAAGATCTATGCCTTTTGTCTGCTAATCGATGTTGACATTTATATGTACCCTTTTTAGAGGTGTAAATCCTCTTACCCTGTTATAATGGTGGAGTGTGTCAGGATATCTAAAAATGATGTAACCAAATCTTTTATGCCATAATTATGTTGAGTATGTGTCTTTTGCGACAAGTGCTTGATTGATTTTTTATATAAAGTAAAGTTGGAACATTGTCCTCAATATTGAGGCTCATGAAACAATTTTTGAGTGTTTTGACTTATCTATGATCAAAGACATATTTTTTAAACCTTGATATTCAAATTCAACCTTGAGATTGCAATCAAGAAACTAACTGATTAATAGAAGATTCTTTGTGAGTCTCGAAACATATAGGACATCTAAGATTTTTCAAACATTGTGTCGAAGTGGTAAAGAGATGTTCCCAATACCTTGAACATGGTAGGATGAATCATCACCCAAAGAAACATGATTTTTAGGAGAAGTCTCATTCATACTATAGAACCAATCTTGTCTTCTAGTCTTGTATTGAGTGGAACCTGAGTCAATATACTAGATAAAACTTTATGATGTGGATTCTTCATGAGACTATATAGTATATAATAAGTCCACATCTGAAGTGGTTTATTCCTATTTGGTAATATTGCCTTGTTGATTGGATTTTTTCTTTCAATGAGCTTCCTATTGTCCTCATCCTTTTTGTGAATTAGAGGTTATTTGTTATTGGGCTTATTGTTGCTTGAAGATCCCTATGTAAATGAGTAAAACTGATAATCTTGAAGGTTTGGCCTTTCCTTCCACATATAAGGTAGGATTTTTGTTTTTATTCCCTTGTGCATTGTGTTGATGACCTTGTTTTGGTTTAGAATACTTGATATGTATTTTACCTTTCTTTTAATGAGAGTTAAGAGCATGTTCTTATGATTTCTCTTCTTTTGTATGCATAGACTCTTCATGTTGTAACATGTTTTCCAACTTTCCAAAAGATGGTTTTTGTTAAGTGACTATCAAAGTAGTTATAAATATCATGTAGGAGGGTGGAAGTGATATTAGGACAATAGGTACAAGAGAGGTATCTATCACCTACTCTCCCAATGCTTAAAGTGAAGACCTTAGGGTTACAACACATCATAGAAAATATTCTAACTTTTTAGTAGACTTTAATTTGAGTGAATGAAGTTGAATCTATAAATGGAGAATGGTACCTTCATTTTTGGCCTCATAGACTATTTAGAGCTTATGCTTTAGGGATATGAGTTTGTACCTCATCCAAAACTTTGAACATTATTATCAATTTTGCCTTCTGGTTTACTTTATCAAACTTACATTGTTGAATAATGTCAGTGGTATGTCAGGTGAATGTGCCATTGATAAAAAGTTGGAGGTATTCAAATCATAAATGTGTCCTATTTCTTATTTTCCAAGAATCATATTTATTACCGTATAGAAGCTGTGAATCTAGTAGAAAGAATTTTGGGCCATTTGTGGCCATTGTGTAGAATACGACCAAAGGTGATGGATTAGTTCCTTATCACTTGAGCTATCAATGTCTCCCTTTCTTTATACCATTATTATAATATACCAAACCTTTATTTATATGCATCCTTCATTTATAACCTTTGTTACATGGAAGAAGCTCACCCTTTCTTTATACCCAGTGGTACATAAAAGAAGTATAAATGTACATGAAAGAGAATGATGTATGGTACTTAAATAGTATTGAAATAATTTTGATTAATAACTAGCACCTAATTAGATATAATTTTGCATACATGGACATAACTTTCTTATATACTTTGAATTTATACTTTTCAGGATTTACACCTTTCGATTGTATCGAATGAGTAAAATAGAGGGATGGCTCAATAAATGTTTAACCTTATTTATCCCTAATGGTTTATAGGGACAATGTCTAGATGTCATTGTTGCATCTATGTTAGGCTATGTATGCATTAAATAAATCATGATAACTTTACTCACAAATGTGAGTCAAAGGCATAGCTTTGATAGAACACTACGATTGTGCATAATGCATTGTTCTATTTTTCAATGTATTTGCTTATAAAAATGAAATATTATAATGTTTTTTGCAAATAAATGATTAAAATAAATGTAAATTTTCTAAATCCATTTCGATAAAATTATATCCCTCTCCTTTTTAAAAAAAATGGGCTCTTTGGCCTCTTTTGGAGAAAAAATAACTTTTGCCTATAAATTTAGTTAGTTATGGCTAACTTTAGTGAAATTTATAAATTTGGAGGTTTGGATGTAGTATTTTTTCTTCCAAAAAATAATTTTGGGGGACTTAAAACTCCCACCTAATCTTTTCTAAATTATATAGCTACCAACCTAGGTAAGCATTCATTCAAGTTTATAAATGACAAAACTTGTATTCAAATGTTTAAAAATATACAAATCATATCTTAAGAATGGGCTATGAAAAACTTCCAAATGACTTTAAAATTTATTGCATATATTTAAATCACAAATGAAAATGAAAATTATAATAGTATACTATCCTATCCAACAATCATAATTCTAATTTTTATAATGTACGGCCTCCAAATGGAGAAAAACCATACATGTATGCAGAAAGCTAGGACAAATTACAAGTTTCATGTTTAAGCCATCAAAAATGATATACAACCTGATAAAATCATGTACATCCTAGTATGAGGTGGAATATAGATCAATTTTATACCACTCTATGGTTTTAAATTTCAAAAAATTGATCTATACGGCTTGTACCAATCAAAAATTATACTAGGGTAGGGAGTTGTTTAAAAAAATAGACTTTAAATTTTATGTCCAAAGAGATGTATGGCCTACTCTAAAATATATTTTTCAAATTTTAGGTGACTTCTAATGTAGATACCTATGTCTTTGTAGCATCAAATTTAGGTTTTTAAAACTGTACAACCCAAAACCATCAAAAACATGCTAAATTTTCCATAAAAATCATTCAAATAAGAGAAATATTATGAGAGAATGATTGAATGTGGAACACCACAATAAAAAACATGGAAAAACTAAGTAATGGTTATGGGAGAGGCTCTAGTAAATGAGAGATAATATAATGAGAGCATGAACATCTCAATTATTTCCTCTAGTTGTAGTATGAGGGTGCCTCAGAGCTCCACCTTCTGTTATTTTCCTCAAAAAATAATCTTGCTCTAATACCAAATATAGAGCAAGAATGATAATATTTATTCAGCTAAAATTCAAAGTATTACATGGGCTATAATATAGCCACATAGATAGCCAAACGACATCCTAAAATATAGGAAGGAGGAATAAAAATAAACCCAGAATAGAGTTCACAGGTAAAACAAAATAAAAAAACTATAAAAATAATAATATTTTGCTATAGTGAATTAATCATTGCTTATTATAATCTAATAGTTCTGACACATTTTTTTGGCTGACGACACTTTGCCCTAATTTTTCATCACTTTCCAGCATGCCACTTGTCTATTTCAATCATGTTTTCCATTTAAGTACACCCTTTTTAATTCATTACTATTTATAGGCTAATTAAACAAATCAATTATTGTAAAAATCAATGGTTGTTAATACTATAGTATTTTATTCCCTAATTTATTACTCATCTCTTTTAACTACATAGGGTTTTACATCAATTCCTAAAATATTTAAATCATTTTTTGAACCCAACTTGTTTTTAATAATGTCCAAACCCTAACCCTAAATGCTACTAGGGTTAGTATCCTTATTTTTATTGTTTCCATTTGTTGTGTTAGACTTTCCATATTTCGTATATTATGTTTTAGTAACACTCTTTCATTTTATTTATTTTATGTCATCTAAGAAAGGTATATCTCTTTTTTTAAGAATAAGTGCTAGGATTAGTGGTAATCCTATTGAGCATACCTAGATTCCTTCCATTCGATCTTATACCATGGATAAAGGACCAGTTAAAACTCCCCTAATTGATCCTTCACAACTTGATTATGTGGAATTCAATGATAATACATCATAACATGAGCAATATAATCAAGATAATAATCATACACAAGATGTGACTCAAGACACACTCCACCCCCTTCATGATAATAATCTTATAATCAATAAGGATGAATCTTACAAAGTTTCAGAGATAGAATTTGAGAACAGGCCCATGAACATGCATAGATTTTACAAGATATATTGTAAATAAAGAACACATCACTTGGTCAATCATGTAACCCCACATATACTAATATTTTTACACCCACTATGAGGGCAACTCAAATTATACAAAAACCTACTATAACAAGCCAACTTTCACCCATGGCAAAACCTCATATGGATAGTACACATCCCTCCTCTCTAGATGTATAATATTTTAAGAAATAGATCCATTATCTATAGGCCAAGGTGTTATATATTGAATAGGGTGCTATTAGACCACCTCATGCCTTAGACTTTCATGTGCTCCTACATACACCATTGACACAACATACCACAACTCCTTTTCCATCTGGATTTATGGCACCCAAGTTTACTTTGTATGATGGTAAGGGTGACCTAGAACATCACCTAAGTGCTTTTCATGTAACATGTTTGGACTATGTGTCTAATGGTTGGATCCTAACTAAGTTTTTCCCTCATAGTTTAAAGGGATATGCATTAAAATGATTCTATGATCTCCCTAATCAGTCTATTGCAAAATTAAATCCACTCATAGATATGTTTTTGACACAATTTGTGATCAACATTAGTGAAAAAGTTATCTATGCTCGAGTTGCTTAACTAAAACAAAAATCTAATTAGCCAATAGTTGAAAATGTCTTGCACTATAAAACCATATTTGTAAATATTAAATCCCCATGGTAGATAAATATCTCTAGAAAATATTCAAGAAAAGCATATTACCAACATTACATGAATCTATATTATTCAAAAGGCTTCCATCATTTATATATTTATATCATATAGTGAAGGAACAAGAAGTCAAAATTTTCTCCATGGGTAAGTTAAAGTACACAATCAGATCAAATTCCACAAATAAATGTTCAAATAAGCTCCCATATAAGGTGAGGCCCAATGAAAATAAGAATGATCAAAATATAAAAGTCAACACAACCTCATAGCCAACTCCTCTTATGGTTTTATTAGCTCCTCCAAGGAGACCTTTTACAAATCTTCCTAAACTACCAGGTCACATTCTCTAGCAACTTTTAGAATGAAATGTCAAATCTCTTACTCCCATTAAATAGGTTGATATAACTAGGATTATTCTAGATAATTATGATTCCAATGAATTTTCTAATTATCATAGAGCCTTGGCCATACTATGAATAAATGCATCACCTTACGACATAAGATCCAAGATTTGATAGAGGATAATATCATTTATTTGAGCACCCCTATAGAAACACCCAAAGCATAACCAAGTGAATCAAAATCAAAGAAAATAGTTTCTAGTCCATTTCTAAAACATACAGATAATGAGATAGCAGACACTTTAGGTGTTCATTATACTTATCATGCACATCCACCACCAACATCCTATCATACTCATATAATGAACACACACCCTCTACATAATATCATTGGTGTGTATCATAATATAGTGCCAGTTGGGCCTCTTATCACTTTATTAGAACAATATATCATTAATGATGACTCAAATTTATATACACTCTTTTTACAAGCATACATTAAACATCATCATATTTAGATTTTCATACTTGACGATGGGTCAAGCATTAATTTGTGTATTATTACACTTGTTCATGACTTGGGATATTCAAATCATGATATTTATTTGATAGATATAGTTATTTTTGGCTTCAATGGCCATGTCCAGAGTTCCATTATGGAGATCATACTTTCATTATAGGTTGGGACTACACATGTGGTTACCAGATTCATAGTTATACCTATGACATAACATTTGATATGTTATTGGGTAGGCCTTGGATGTAGTATCTTCGATCCATCCCCTCCACCATACAAAAATGTCCTAAGTATATACATGTAAACTATGTTGTTACTAATGAGGGCCTTCCATATGAGTATCCTTTACTTACTCCACAACTAGCTAGACAGTGGTCACCAGTAATAGTTCCATCCACTACCACACCTCAAATATCAGTTGAGCCACCAATTCAAGTGAGGTCTATTTCTACAACATTACGATGTATACACACTCTCCCACAAAGACCTTTGTTAGAGATATTCCTACATCAAATGCATTCTATATATTATATATATCCTCTATCTACCCCATTCACACCTATATCAGTGTTATTAAGTCCCCACAACACTCCACATAGAGCATCCATGCCAGTTATAACTTCTTCCACATATCCCTATAGTTCATAGGCTAGTTTAGTCAATTCCATAGATTCATAACCACACTTCATAGTCAATTTCATCTATAAATTATTTAGTACACCTTGTTCCTAGATCCTACATACTTCCTCACACACCATGTGTGGTCACTCTCCTTTACTTGATACATGTCACCTTTATAGTGAGTCTCTTTCAAGGCATTAGTTAGTATGTTCTCATGTTACTTGTATATAGTTTCCTTTATCTTGATCCTTGTACATTATTTCATTTTCATGTTTTTTGTACATAACTTATACTCATAAAACACAAAAATAATATAATACGTTCAAAATATAAAAACATTCAAATACTGAGAAAATACAAATTTTAGATTGTATGCATTTCCATGCTTACATTCCTTTTATTTACCAGGTACTACATATGTTATATATGTTAGTGTAGTAGGTTTTATCATATATACATGCTTCACTTATTCCCTTCAAGTGTTTTCATATTACTAAAAGAATCCAGTCCTCTACAAAAATCCATATTTGCTACTATTCTCCCATTGGGGGCACATACACATATATGCAGATTCAACATTGACATATCAGCCCATTGGGGGCATCGTACACATAGCTTCTAATTTGCTAGGTTATATATTTTTATACTAAATATCATAACTTTAGCATTGACTACATCTTGATATTGATCATTTTATACTACACTAAATTTTTACCGACTACTACTATAGACTCAGCTTACGTACATGTTTGTTCTTATACACATTTGTACCACATGAGTATCCATACTTTCATTTTTAGCTTTACTATTTTAGAGTTGATTGTGTCTCTTTCATTATACATCTACTCATGGGAACTTTAATATGCCATTTCTATATGCATCTAATCCAATTCTTTTCATTGTGTATATGCTTTGGACATGTTCCCATATATTTGTTTGTGCTTCTTGATTGTGTATGCAAACATTTGAACATGTCCTTCTATGTAAATCTAAGCTAACCTTGATCTTTTCATATGTAGACATTTGAACATGTCCTTGTATTTATGCCTTTTATTAGACTTAGTGACATGTTCCCATATCCCTTGTATCATGTCCCCTTGGCCTACTTTGCATGCCTCATGTGTTTATATGTATGCTTTCATGTATGCATCATGGTCATGACACTTGTCTCTTGTTGGTTACTTTCACATCTAGTTTACAATGCCATGAGGGACCTCATGTATTTCCCCTTCCTCCTTGGGTGCCTTAATGGACATCATGCCCCATCCCCCTAAGTAGTTTACTTAGATTATATCCAATTTTTTTTCATATACATGCTTACATTGTTATACCTATTTTTACAACCTTGTCAATGGTAGATCTAACATACATCGTATAGTTCCTATTGACCAATTTTGAATTTTAGGTTAAAATAAGGCACCCCTAGTAAAAACTTCATTTTTATACATATAAGGGGTAATAATATATTTTCATAAGGTGTTATGTAGGTCATTTCATGCTCTTAATTTTATATTAACCTTGGTCACTCATTTCATTTGTCTATCATGTCATTTAGGGTCATTTTAAGGGTCTAAACAGTGCATTTAATGATTTGTATGGGTTTCTTAGGAAACATGCAAGTGTAAAAACATGATTTTATCCCCCATGTGTCATTATAAGTCTTAAGTAACTGACAAGACTAGAATTTTCAAGTTCAATCAAAAGAAAGTCTATTTTCCTAAAGAAGAGGAAGAAAATGACACATGTATGGCTTCTTGGGAAGCATGACATATATGAGGAGGCTATGTAACATTTTTCCATCTTCCTAAAACTCATATCCATGCTTTGGTTGATCTAGAAATGCCAATTTGAAGCTAAAACCGTTCAGCTCTCCTCTTGCTCTTTCTGGTAGATTCAAGTGACTTGTAGGTTTTTACTTAGTATAGCTAACATAAAGGGTTTTCGGTAAAATAATCTTGGGAGCATATTATACAATAAAATAAATTTAAATCCATATAATAATTTTGAGTAATGGTGGCATGTGCTTCATGAACCATCCATTTAAAGTGGATTGTGGAAAACTACCTGCTCATCCATGCACCCTTCAATTTTTCTTTCATTCTGGGCAAGTCCATACAAACCAATTACTAAGATTGCTTCCATATATTTTTGTATTCCTCTTCTAATGATTCACACACTTGGTCTCATTTTTCATGAGCTTTTGAGGTGCTAACCAAATCAATTTGTAGGAAGATATAATTTTTAGAGTTGTGGGCAGTTTCACCATTTCTAAGATTTTTGTGGTTTTTCAAGGGATATGGAAGGTTGTTTTAATTTAATATAAATGTTTTCAAAGTTCCATTGCCTCTTTTTCACCTTCCATCCAAGTCACCTTGATCCTCATGTTTGAAAACCCATATATCCACCTTGTTAAGTAGTCATGTGTTTCCCTTGATTGTTATTTTCTTTGTGCATACAAGTGATCTTTAGGATGAAAAGATGTCTTGAAGTTGGTTCCAAGGTGTCCAATCATATATGCTTCAATTTTAATATTAAATAATGTACTTAGAGTTATTTTTAAGGCATTTTCCTCTATGATTTTCCACATTTATTTCATTTACTATCTATACACAATCAAAATAGCCATCAACAAGCTCCCTGATGACATCATCCTGGGGCAAATAGCTTGATGATGAACTCAAACATTTGAAACTTGAAGGGTGAAAGTGTGGTTTGAATATGCTCATGAGTTTTTTGGTTAATTATTGTTTTCTATTTCACACCTTCTCAAGCAAAGCATGGTTATCTCAGTCATATAATCACCTATAGTGGGGCCTAAATAAGGGATTGAGGTACTAAAAAGGGATGTTAAAGCGTGTGGTAAAGCCTTACTTAAAGACATTTTATGTGGAAAGACTATGACAAACCTGTATGAAGTGATAAATATCAAACAATATATGAGAATACTTTCTAAGAGTAAGGACTGAGTTTAGGGAATCAGTCCCTAAAATGGCAAGATAATGGCCCTTAGGGTTTTTGAATATTCCATAACATGTCTATCACTAAGAATTGGAACATCTAGATAGGTGATTTTTAAATACTCTAGCATAAAGAGAAACTATGCCAAATATGAGCTCTAGAAGATGGATATAAGGTGGTGTATTGGAGACACAAAGTTCCCTAAAAACACTGAAACCCTTGCAATCACATTTACAAGTTTGACACTTAAGTGACTATTGGTACACAAGAAAATAATGAAGGCATAATATTATTCTTGGATAACCTAATGACATGAAATTTATGTCAAATATCATAAAGGATCTTCCAAATCAAAAGGTTAAGTGATGTTATATCCCTTGTACCCTTCCCTATTCATACATAGTCTGTGTGCACCTACAGCAGGCAAGACACATCAATAGTTGAATTGGCATGATATTTTGGTGAAATTTTATATGTCTTTAAAAAGAATAAAGGTATTTAACATCTTAGAGACTCTTGGAAATTCAAAGAGTCCAGGGGCATCATGATCACACCCAATGGATAAGGCCATGAACACCTACAGCAAGGCAAAATCATGGTTATCTCAGCCAAACAATAAGCAATCTTGAAGAGTAAGGACATTGATAGTGCACATGAAAGTGAAGAATGGATCCAAAAAATCCTAAGTGACTATGGGAAAATGTGAGAAGGGATTATGAAATGATCCAAAGCTAAATTTAAGATAAGAGCATCTACAGGAACCCTAGACACTAAGATACAGTCATATGAGGGCAAGAAGAGTCATGAGTTTGTCAGGAAGAGTGTGAAGGTCATGTAAGGGAAATAAGATGAGATAAAATGAAATGCAAGTCAATATAAAGGTAAGGACTAGGTTCTATGCACTTTTATGGCTACCTATAGGTGTCATCTCAACAAGATTGATACCTATAGCAAGGGCAAAAGAAAGGGGCTCTCCAAGAGAAAACACAATCAATATGGTACTAACAATCTTGAGAATTCATATAAGAAAAAGAGGTATTGAGGGAATTTTTAGTGTTTTTTCAAGATTAAATTTACTTAATCAACACTAAAATAGGTTATTTAAATTCTCACAGTGTTCTATCAAGTAGAGGAAAGGGATTCAAGCAAGCAAAAGACAGTCCTCATCTTAAAACCCTGCTTACAGTCTCTTCAAACAAGTCTATCTTGGAGTTTGGGACATTTAAAAGGTCAAAAAATATTTTCAAGAGATAAAAAGTGATACAAATGATCATTAAATTTTTTATAACCCCTTATAATACTTGTTTTCCTTAGACAAGCAGGGTATATACCCCCTATTTTGTCTCAAAACAGGGGTACCCCCTTTGTGCATAAATATGTAAAAGGGATAAACTAGAGATTGTTTTGATCTTGGAGGAAGGTGTTTAAATCTTAATTATACCCACACAAGCATGAGAAACCTAGCAGGGGAAAGTGAAATCAAATAGATTGCTCCATGCACCAAGGGTTACAGGTAGACCTACTAGGCAAGGCTGGGCCTAGGGGTCCAATGAGAAGGTATAGTCACTTACAACATGAAATATGATTTAGGACATGTTTATGAGACCATTTTTAATGTGTTTGAACTTATGAGGCTCAAAAAAAACTAGTAAAATACTTAGAATACCAGATGGTGCAGTCAAGCCTAGTAGACAAGTTCTAGGCCTAATACCCAAATGGAGAGTCTATCTCATTTTTACATAATTTAGGCACCCTATCATATGGATACATGTTCATGAGATCACCATATATGTGTATTAGCCTTTGGAGATCAAGGAAACCATCAAAAAGGCCATTTTTAGCTCAAGAATCAACTCATACTCGTAAAAATGAGAGAACAAGCACAATAGGCCATCTTTAGAAGGTCACACCTCCCATGAGGATTTGTATGGATACTAGAGAAGTTTAGGGAAGTTTTAAGGGGTCTTAAAAAATAAATTTGTGGAATTTTTTTTCAACTCCAATTTCAAGTTTTTATGAAACAAGCTTAAGGGTGAAAACAAACTTAAAACCCTTGTTAAACCTTGATTATGACCAGTTCATGAAAATTGAGTTGTAATGCTAATATAAAGGCATATTTTTATCAATAAACTTTTTTAAACTTGTATAAGAATCCCTCAAGATACTCCAAACTATGATTATTTTTACGGACTCATACGGTTGGAGGCAAAAACAAGTTTTTTCTCACTATTTTTATGTTTTATAGGCTACATGATGAATTAGTAGATGAAACCAAGTTTGGGTGGAATATTTACACTTAATATAACTCCAAATATTCATTTTATTTCATTAATAAACTTCTAAGTTATTAAAATAGGTCCTTACTTTCATCCAATCAAAATTGGCCTAATGCACAAGCTAGGGAGAAGTTTGAAAACTTCAAGTGAATGTCATTTTAAGGTGACCCTAATGATTCTAAGGCCATGGAGGGTATTTAAAAGTGGCATAAACTTCTTCCCATATATTTTAATGGATAAATGAGTCCAATTTTGAGGCCAAGTTTGCAGGGTGCATGGAAGGGTAGTTTTCAAAATAGTAGATGATGATGGCTCTCTACCAAGTGATTCTAGAAAACCAAACATGAAACCAATTCATGGAGAGGAATTTATGAGAGCCTTCCCTTCCATTCCAATAATTATACCTAGCCTATATTATTTAAAATTAAAACAACTCCAATCATGAAGGCAATTTTTTTGTGCAAAAGGAGGAGTTTTGTGCCATTTTGTCTAACTTTGAAGACTTGGATTGACACTTGTTGATCCTAAACTTTCATGGTTTGACCCATATCATCTTCCCATTCATGGATAATTGAAATTATTGGCTTTAAAAGTGTATTTGTGACCCTTTGACCTCTCTCTCTCTCTCTAAGAGTTGGCCATTTTGGCATTATATTGGATGCTCCACCTGAGTATGGTGAATCCCTTCTCATTTTTATACCTTTAGATCAATAAAATGACTAATGTTTTACCTCTCTCATGAATATTCGTCGTGTTCTCTACTTTAATGTTGAATTTTCTTAGTGAAGACTATGGATTCCATAGCATTATACTCCATTCTTTCACCTATTTGCAGCCTCTTCTTGTAGGGCATGTGAAGTGTTCCATGAGATGTCCATGGTTTAAGTGAGTATCCTTTTCATTAGTGTCATTAAAGACCTTTTGTCTATTCCTCCTATCCTTGCATATCATCTATGACCCCACAATGTAATATTGATGCAAGAAGACATAGATTTGGAAAAGTGTATGTTTTGGTTTGTTTCTTGGTCTCAAGTGTAGAATGCAATTGGTTAAAAATCATAAAATTTATTTGTTGTGTCACCTCCATAGTTTAGCTTTACTTTTAGTTTTTTCTCTCCCTTTTCACCCCGCAAAGTTAGTAGTAGTAGTCAAGTGGTACATCAAGGGAACTAGATCTATCTAGAGATTCACTTCATTCCTTAGGTTAACCACAAGCCCATAAATGATTCCATTGTGCCACTTGGATGAGGAGAGACTTGGAATCTCCTCAAAGGGTGCAAATCTAAGTGACAATAGTTCCAACTTATGCTCAATCTCTTTTACAATCTGATGTCATGTATACACATTATATTGGTTTATCACACATTTCATATATTTTCAATCTAAGACACATGATGCATAACTTTTATTTTGAGGAAAAATTATTACAAAGGTCTAAAAACTTCCCTTAAAAGAGGGGGAATTCACACATGTTTATCATAGATATCAGGCCATCTGAGTGCACTCAAAACACAGTTTTCAATACACAGACATAGATTATAGAGCTCAGACTCAAGAAAATATAGTGAAACATAATCACATATAGATCATCTTAGTTTCCCTCAAAAATAAAACTTTTGGATAACAGAGTTGTACACTATAGTCCACCCACCATGCTATTGACTAGTAGCCTCAAAAATACAAGATTCTAAAATTGTCGTAACAGTTTAGATTTGCACAGTCTCAGTCATAGATTATCATTTATGCTCATTATATACTTAGTTTTTACACAAAATTACACAAGTTTTTTCAGATTAGGGGCATCATGCATAGTATGATCACTCCCGTTTTAGTTTCAAATATGCATAGACATAGATTACTATGACACAATCCATAATCCATATGCACAGATATCAAAATTGGGGGCATGTACATGACACATTATTTCTATATGCTCAATTTTTCACCATTTCTCTCTGATGGAATGACAATGCCATGGAATTATCCACATTGTATACTCAAGACACCATATGCACTAGTTTTGCACTAAGATTACACTAAATTGATTCTGCATTCTATCTGCAATGGTTGGCATTCCTAAGTGGCCCAAAGCTATTTTACATTATCGAGTTCTCAAGTGGTACCTAAGTCATTTTACATTTTAGAGTTTCCAAGTGGCCCAAATCCATCTTACATAGTTTCATTTACATCACACAGTTTCATATTCATCTACCAGACATGGGTAGGAAATGATGGAGTCATAGTCTACTTGAGTCCTTGAGCCACCTACATAAGAGGGTTGGACAAGTCATCAATCCAATCCAAGTTATTCACATATTATGATCCACTGAACAAGGGTGGGCAATAATGGAGTTAAGGCCATCATGAGTTCTTGAACCACCCACACATGGGGATTGGGAAAGCCATCAACCTAGTTCACGATATTTTCCATTTGATCACTATCTACATGTACACACAGGATATCACTAGGTTTTTACATTGGTTTATGTACCTAGTGAAGTGTATTTGTTCCTTTCCTCTCTCTCACATATTTTTACTTAGTTTTGTCTTTACTTTTGATATTTCTTAAGGACTGATTCATACATGTTGCATTTACAGCACAGGTAATGAAGCACAGTTCGTAGAATCGAACACACATTCATAGGCTTCACCTCTTAAGTAAGTCTAAGTACATTTATCGTTGCTTTATCCTAGTCATTTTAATTTTTTACATTTATATAATAAAGGGGGGGGGGAATGTATTCATATAAAATTCCATTTAATGCAATGAGTGTCACTTGAGACCACCCTATCCTTAGCTTATCCCTAGACCTATATTAAGGCATCTTTTGATCTTTTTCCAACCTATATGTGCATCTATCCCATGCCCAAATATAACAAAATACACGTTGAGCCATCACCTAGGCAACTCTGATCATTTTCACACATGTCAACCACTTGGACAATAGTGTGACCATTTTTTCTATAACACAGTGCACTATTAGCAAAGGGGGCAACATTATTGAACTTTACCTTCATTTTCCCCCAATGGATATATTTACACTCCCTGAAGCATCTTAGGGTACACCTTGACACATTTCATGCCTTGACTAGCATAAGAACACTATATAAAAACCACTCTCATTCATTTATCTCTTAGATGGCAATTCTCACGAGCAAGCTCAGAAATAGTTGTGCAAATTAAGGTTATTAATCCCTATTTACCCCTATTTTTGCATACATCCATCTATAACAACCCAGAGCTCAATTTTAATCAAGATTTATAGTTTCAATTCACACTCAAGGCATTCAAATTATCATTCATATTTAGGCATACTAGCATCAGTCTCACTTGCACCATCACCTAGATTTGGAAAACTACATTGGGCTTGATCCCCTTTTGAGGTATTAGTATGTAGGAAATGCTTAGTACATGGGGTGTTGAAGTTAGATCTAACCTACCCTACTAATGCCACTCTTTTTACACTTGTGTACGTCAAAACCCCAAGAAACATGGAGGCTTAGGGTTCCATAGTGAAATCAATCAAAATGAAGTACAAACAATGATCTAGGTCTCAATCATGTAGGTACAAGCTTCCCATATTAGAGCAAAGGTCTACCACAAACTTTACATTTTCATTTATACATGGTCAATAGTGATTCACAGAAGGTCAATAGCATAGTCCATTATTAGCAAATATGGTCATGTTACTATCTAAAGAGGGTTTTGACACATATTTTTGGCTGACAACACTCTCCCCTACTTGTGCATCACTTTCTAACCTACCACTTGTTTGTTTCAATCATATTTTCTAGCTAAGTTCACCCTTTTGAATTCATTACTATTTATAGGCTAAACAAACAAATCAATTATTGTAAAAATTAGTGGTTGTTAATATTGTAGTATTTTATTCCCTGATTTATTACTCAACTCTTTTATCTACTTAGGGTTTTACATCAATTCCCAAAATAGTTAAATCAAGGAACTATTTTCCACATTGTTGTGGGTAGAAACTAAACAAAATATCTTCCACCAAGAGCATTTTTGGGTAAAATGTGTTGGGAGTTAAATTTGCAATCTAAAAAAAGATCATGGAACATAAAGAGAATCCCATCAAGGGAAGAGTTAGATCAAACATAGGACCATGATTTTTAGACTTTGTGGATACAATGAGAGATATTTAGATCATATTTAAAGCAATGGAGATTTCTTAGAGAAGAGGAGTGGACTAGACTCTAGTAATGATGAAGCCCCAGAGGTTCATATGCACGAGTTTGATATGGATCATGTAGATAGATATTTGAGAGCTATTACTACAATTGGTGGAAAACCATAAATAAACATTCCAAACTACTTAGAAGGTTTATGTCCAAAGGGCTTGATAAATTGGATTGTAGAATTGGATAAATATTTTGATTATGAAAGCATAGAAGACCCTAAGAGAGTTAGATTTTATAGTATAAAGCTGAAAAGACATGCATCCTTATGGTGGGATCATATACATACCTAAAGAAAAAGAAGAGGCAAGGATAAGATTAGAGCTTGGAACCAAATGGTTGCCAAGTTGAAGGCAAAATTCCTACCAGTAGATTACAAATTGGGTCTTTTCAAGATGCTACAAATTTTGAGGCAAAAGGAACTAAGTGTAAAGGATTACACAAAGAAATTATACATGCTGAAAATAAGGGATGGACATGTATAATATGATCTTGAGAAAGTCTCAAGATATGTGAATGGACTCAAATTATCCATTCAAGACAAAATTTAGATGTTGACTCCCAAACATATAGAACAAGCATAACATTGTGCTTTAAAAGTTGAAGATAGGTTGTCAAGAGTGAAATAAACATCAAATACAGGAAAATGAAAGTTCGACAGAGGTAGAGAGAGTTCTGGAAGTCATAATAGAATAGAACACAAGGAGGAATGTGAGGCTAACACCTCACAAGGTCATTTCTTAAGAGGAAAAAATTATTATTTTAGAGGAAGATTATATAATGACAAATACAAAGGATTCATGTGTACTTGATTTAGATGTGGTGAACCATGACATAGAGCATGTGCATTCCCACATGCACAATCACAAAACATAGGAACTATTGTCATTCAAAACGTGCACCCATGGATGTTCTATGACATAGGGGAGATTTGCAGTGGGGCACTTAATGTGAAGGTCTTGCACAAGGTGCAAGAGTCTGCAGCACTAGGCTCGAAAGTATTATCGCCCAGTTATGCGTGCGAGCATCAGCTATCTTGTCACAATGATGGGAATGTCCCCAAGGTATGGGACCCTTGTGATGCTTGGGATAAGCCTTTGGAGTAGGTCATATTCATTCTATTCTAAGTGCACTTGGTTTAAGACTAGCGTGTAGTCCTAAAGAGCAAAAAGGTAAATCTACCGCTAGCCTAAACCTAAGATTTTGAGGGAAAATGGGAGGGAGAAGGTAAGGGATGTTGAAAGCAAAAGAGGCGATGCACTTAGAATAAAGTGAGAACTCGTACTACCATAAACACACTACAAACCTTTGAGACTAAGACGTCTCTACACAGATTCCACTAGGGTCACTCTAAGTGCATAAGTATTTTGCATAGAGGCATGGAAACATAGTGCAACATTGAGAGGGATGACAAATGATCCACAGAAAATATCAACACAAACCTGAATGCGCACAAGATATGACCTACAAGTGAGTTCTGAGTTTAATGAGGAGGTGTTGGGAATGGACAACAGTGAGAGGGCCAAACATTACCCATAGATAAGGATCAACAGACACAAATAACACACAATACATTAGAAGAAGGAAAGAAGGTGAACTTAATTCTCATTAATATACAAGATTTAGCCAATACAAGTGCTTTTGGAGGGAAAATTTTAGCAACATGAGGTTGCTAAAAAATGTTGACCCTTTTACAAGTGAAGAACTAGGCTTTTATAGTGAACAAGCCTATTTTACAATAAATGCACCACTTGGAGTGATGAGTGCAACTTTTAATTCCTTTGCGGCACCACAACCATGCCTTTGAATTGTTCTGGTAGATCAGATCTAGAGTTAGTGGCAAGATTATGTTAGGGTACACATGTGCATAGAAGATCGAAAGATTTCCTTGACAAGGTCATAGAGTGGCATGTACTCATATTCTGACATCTGACAGCTGCTTTTGCATTTACTAGCTCTAACACATCTTGGACCTCACTCAATTACTTATTGACATGTGGCATGCCACATCAGATCTAGTTAGGCATTCATGGGGATAAAATGTGACTAAGCCACTTAATTAACTCAATTATAGACATGTGGCACTTTCTAATTGGTCTTGGGTGCTATGGATGTGGCTCTGTGTGGATGACTGATTGTTCCCTGCCACGCAGAACCTTTTGATTGCTCTTGGGGACCCTATTGACAATTGTCAACAACTTTGTATTAAATGTGTGGCTTGGGTGGGGACACATGTCATCTTGGAGAGCTCTTAGAGGAGTCCTTTGGATTGTCAGCTAGGAGCAGTGCAAGCATGACATGTGTCCTTTGGAAGGACACTTGTCACTCTCGAAAGGGGGCATGACTAGTTGTACACCATCGAGTCTTAGATATGATGGTCTAGGTGCTTACACTGATCTGACAATTTGGGTGCTTACACTTGTCAATCTTGAAAGGATCTCATGTTGTGCTTGGGATATGTGGCATCATATTGTGGACTGTTGTATCATATTGGGATGCGTGGTGGCTTGGATTTGAGTGAACTTGCTTGCAAGATGAGGGATTACTACATGTAGCTTGTGGATTTGAATTTTAATGGTTAGTTCATCTGTAAGATCTCAGGATGATGCCACATGGTATCTTTTGGGTTTGGTAGATTTGATCCATATGTCATGCATGGAACGCCTTTCCTTCATCCAATAATGTAGCTTGAAGTTCTGACAGAAATAAACCTACCTTGGATGAATGATAGGTCACCATGTGGAGAGATAGTGCTACTCCTGGGAGAACCAAGAACTTCTTTGTGATAAGTGAGCGTCAGGCTGCCATGTGGTAGCAGTGGAAGGAAGTTGGAACTTTAGTCAAAATAGACTTGTACCCATCTATTTTGAGCTCAGGCACAGGCAGAGAATGCCTATGCACATCTCGTTCAAAGTACTTGGGTCCTCACCGGTGCGAACCACCACTTCATTGCTTGTGTAGGCTTGTGATTCTATCTTGGGCTTTGGCATGGATAGAATGCTTTCACAGACTTTACTTGAAGCGCTTTGGAATTTGCATGTATGCAAACCTTCTATAGGACTTGGCAAGCCTCACACCAATCGGGGTGACTTAGAAAGTCAACAGGAACCATGATAAGTGAAGGAAATGCACACATCATCCAAGATGATGAAGAAAGCATCACATCAATACATTGTGCTGAATATATAGAATGTGGAGAGGCTCTTATGATGAAGAGGATCTTACTAAACTAGCAAAGGAGGAGAATGTTTTGATTTAGAGGAAGAACCTTTTTATAACTATCTGCAAATCAAGAGGTAAGTGTTGAAATTTTATAATAGACCGTGGTAACACATAATTTATCACTGAGAATTTGGTTTCCAATGAAGTGGTGGATAAGTTGGGCCTAAAAATAATTGTGCATCCAAAACCCATATAAGGTCTCATGGTCGCAAAAGGGATATCAATTATTGGAAAATGAGAATTGTCTAGTTAATTTTTCATATTGGTGCATATAAAGATGAGGTTTTGTGTGATATTATGCACATGGATGTATGTCATGTTCTACTTGGTAGACCTTGGAAATTTGACAGAAAGACCATTCATTATTGTAGGCTCAATACCTATAAACTTTTCAAAGATGGAAAAACCTATAATCTCAATCCTTTAAAGGATAAGTGTGAAGAAGTGGACAAAAGTTCAAAGATTCTACTAGTTTCAAGGAAGCAATTATTGAAAGATGTGAGAAAAGAGAAAGCAACTTTGCTTTCATTCCTAAACATGTGCACAAAGTAGGTGTAGGGAAGAGGGAAACAAATCCCCTTGAAGTGGAAGATTTGTTGAATGAATTCTCTAAGATCATGTCTCAAGATCTCCCATATGGGTTGCCACTTATGAGAAAGATAAGTCATCATACGGAATTAATACCAAGTTCTAGCTTTCCAAATAATGGTGCTTATATATTGACACCTCAAGAAAATGTTGAGGTTCAGAAGCAAGTATAAGAACTACTTGAGAAAGGATTGATAAGATAAATTGTAAGTCCTTGTGCAGTACCTACAATACTTGCATCAAAAAAAAGGAGAAGAATGAAATATGTGCATTAATTACAAAGCCATCAATAAAATTACCATCAAATATAGATTTTCATTGCCCAGAATGGATGATTTGATGGATTGTTTGAGTGCAAGCAAATACTTCACTTAAAAAAGATTTGAAATGTGAATATCATCAGATCAAGATCGGATAAGGGGATGAATGGGAAAGAGTATTCAAAACTCAAGGACTACATGAATGGTTGATCATGCCAATTGGCTTGAGAAAAGCCTCAGGCACATTCATGAGGCTCATGAATGAGTTTCTAAAACCTTACTTAAGTAGATTTGTCATTGTTTACCTTGATGACATACTAATCTTCAGCAAGACTAAAGAAGAACATTTAGAACCCTTGAGGCAAGTTTTTTAAAAGGTTGAAAGGGGATACATTTCTTGTTTGTAATATAAAGAAGTGCAGTTTCATGAAAGAAGAGGTAGTGTACTTGGGATTTGTTATATCTCAAGGTCTAAAAATGGCCTTGGAGAAGGTGAAGGCTATCCTAAAGTGGCCATCACCAAAATATATTTTTAAGGCTAGAAGCTTCCAAGGATTGGCAAGTTTTTAGCAAAAGTTCATCAGGAAATTTAGTGGCGTTTGTGCATCTATCACTAAAACAATGAAGGGTGATTCAAAAAAACAAATGGACCACTGAGGCAGAGTGTAGCTTTTAGAAGCTAAAGAAAAAGGTCATAGAACAACCTGTCTTGGCTTTACTTGACTTCAATAAGGTGTTTCAGTTAAATTGTGATGTTAGTGGCACAACTCTTGGAGTTGTGATGAGTCAAGAGGGTAGACCCAATGCCTATTTTAGTGAGAATTTAAGGAGAAAATATTCACTATATGACCAAGAGTTCTATGCAACTGTCCAATCTCTCAAGAAATAGAGGCACTATTTATCACCTAAAGAATATGTTTTGTTTATAAATCATCAAGTTTTGCACTTTATCAACAACGAAGGCAAGTTGAATTAGAGGCACATGAAGTGGGTGGAGTTTCTATGAAATTACTGTTTTGTCATGAAGCAAAAAAGTGGTAAGTCTAACAAAGTTGATGCTTTGAGTAGAAAATGTAGAGATCATGGGTTTTGAGACCATGAGAGAGCTAGATCCAAAGGATGAGGACTTTAGTCAAGCATGGGAGGCATGCACAAAACCAATAGGTATGGATAGAACCCCTTGGATATATTATTTTATTCAAGAGGGAGTGTTGTTTAAAACATACACTATAGTGTATACCCAAAGGATCCATGAGCGACAATCTGATAACAAAAAAGCATGGTGGATGTTTAGCTAGACATTGTGGCATGGATTAGACCTTAGCCAAGATAAAAGAAAATGATTTTTGTGCCAAGATGGCAAATGATGTTAAGAAGTATGTTCAGAGATGTAGATTTTTCCAATTGAAAAAAGGCACAAGTTAGAACACAATGTTGTATTAGCGATTACAAGTACTTGAGAGACCATGGGAACAACATGAGTATGGATTTTATTCTAGGTTTCCCAATAACACAAAAGGGTTATGATTCTGTCTTTGTGGTAGTACATAGATTCTCCAAGATGACACATTTTATTGCTTGTAATCATATTGCCAACTTATTTTTCAGCTAAGTGGGTAGACAACATGGTTTTCCATGTAGTGTTGTTTCTGAAAGGGACACCAAGTTTGTGGTTCATTTTTTTAGGACTCTGTGGAAGAAGTTGAACCCAAAGCTACAATTTAGTTTTGCTCATCATCCACAAACTGATGGACAAATTGAAGTGGTGAACAAGATCTTAGGCAACATGTTAAGGTGCATTGTAGAAGGAAAGTCATGTATGTGGGACTTTGTGTTAGTTCATGCAGAGTTTGCTTATAATAACTTGTAAATAGGAGTACTAGAATAACACCCTTCCAAATTGTGCTTGAACATAGTCGAAGAGGGATTACTAAACGTAGAGACCTCAAGAATGAAAAATCGAGAAGTAATGAAGCAAAGGACTTCGCATAGTATATAAAGGTGTAAAACCAAGTTCATAAGCATCTAAAAATAAAATGCTCAGTATAAGGAAAATGCAAATAAGAGAAGAGAAAGAATTTTACGTAGGTGATCTTGTTCTAGCCCACTTGAGAAAAGAAAGCTTGCCTAAAGGAACATATGAAAAGTTAAAGTGGAAGAAAATTGGACCTTGTAGGGTCTTGAGGAAGCTCATATCTAATGCCTACATGAGATAGAGTTCCCTGAAGGCATAAACATCTCACCCATATTTAATGTTGTTGATTTGTACACCTACTATGAAGGACAAGGCAATGAAGATGAAGGAGATGGCGAGAATGATTTTAGAGAGAGAGATTGTAGGCCACAATTGCTTGAAAAGAGGTCAAAGATGGATACCATAATTGTCAAGTGTACATGTCATAAACAGTACAAAGAATATCTTTTTAAGTGGAAAGGCCAAGGAGTGGAAGAAGCAACACAAGCCAGTGCTCAGGGGACTTCAAAACTCAACATTCCAATTGATTTTCAAAAATATAATAAATAAGCAGGGGTTCATGATTTTTTCTTAGCTAGGTTGTATGATATAGGAGCATCTCGTTCCATAGTGGACCCTGCATCAACCAAAAATATTCATATTTACTAATAAAATTGTTTTTACAAGTTCCCCTGATTGGTGGCATTGTCATATGGAAATAATCATAGAATGAGCATTCTGAGTGTAATCCCTTTACCTATGTTTTCTAAGCTTGTCTAAGTTTATATTATGCTCTCTAAGATTATCTAAAACTTAGTATACTCTCTTAAGCTTTCTCTAAGATTTCCTAAATATTTATGCTCTTATTGATGTTCCCACTTTATAAATATTTAAAAATTGATTTGCCCAGGTGGACAAAGAAAACATTGGTGTTTTAAACAAAGTTCTTTTGACTCGCATTTGTTTACATGGAATGTTCTCTTGTTATCTTATGCCAAGCAGAGGGGTGCGCAATTCAACACCATAAGGAAAAATGGGGAAAATGGGCCTAAGGACACTTCAAATATATAGATGCAAGAAGCTTTAGCAAATGAACCTAGAGAAATGTTTCAAAATATATTATAGCAACTGTATAAGCCATATGCGTCTGTGAAATTTGTGTTAACAAGAAAATCAGTGATTTCAGATATCATAATGCCAAGTCCATAACTTGATGCAGCGCCTCTGCTGCTCTCCTTCCAAATATATTAATCCTTCAAGCATACAGAATTTTGCTCTGCCTACAGTCAGCTGTTAAACCTCATATGCAAGATAAATCTCATATGAAGAGAAATCTGAAAACGATCTTTGCATTCTAACATTCAAATCCAAGTTTTATAATAATTCCAAAACAGGAGATTACCAAAACTGCAGCATCTACTCCGTTAACCACTAAAAGCTTCTAGCTGGAGATGCCATTTTGGACTGGCAACCTATTTCACCAAAGAATAACTACTACTTCTAGAAATGCTAGAGTGATGGATCATAAATGCTCCAGAAATATCAAATATCTCAACGAAAATAACAAATATACCCTATTCATCCATGATGGAATAATAATGATTTTGGGCTGCCAAGTGACCTTTGTTTCAGCTCTTGCATTATAAATTTATAACTGATCTATTCTAATGAGACTCATAGCCATTGGATCTTTGATGACAGAACATGCCAGAGCATACAGAAAAGAAAAGTCCCCCGGACTGAGGAGCAGCTCTGGAAATGGATAGCAGTGTGCTGCGGCAATGTGGGGAAATAATTTGTACTTCTTGCATCAGGCCAGCCGGAGATCTGTTGATCCTTTGCAGGCAACAAGCAAGCTTTCTTGATGTTAGTATGCCAAATTCTTTGATGGCAAGTGCACAATAATCTTATGGTTGGAAGGCAGAAACAAATTACCTTTGCCAACCCTATTTAGCTTTCCATGTTATAAAATTGAGATTCTTATAATGTTCCCCAGAACTTGTGAACCTCTAAAGACGAGTATTATCCCCGTTAGGCATATCCTAATTAGTCTGAAAAGTATGAATAGGATATGCCCCATTAGGATGTCTGATTAGGACTCCAACTTGCCTTATCTCCTTCAATTTCACTCTTTCAATGAATTAGTAAAAATATAAACTACATACCAATCCGGATTGTGAACTAGCACAAGGTTGTAAGCTACTTTCTATAGGCAAGCATCTTCTCTAGCATTACTGAAGTACCCTGTCCGTCTGCGGAATGATGGTATTTTGGCATCCTTTGAATCCCCAATAGTAATTTCTTGTGCATTGATCTTGGAGGTGAATCTAGTTGCAAATTGTCAGTCACTGCACAATTAAATGTTCTTAACAACTCCAAGAGTTGTTGCAGGATGTATGTTTTAGTCTTTTCAATTGTTAACATTTTACTATGGTTTCAAACAATTCCTCCTTCTTTACATTCTTAGCGTAAACCTTACATCAGGAACATACCCTTCCGCCACCTTTATTTCCGAAGACAAATTGTCCAGGACATCATAGATTTTCTGATTTTGGGCCAAGGAAAGAATGCACCTGTTTATTGATTTCAATCCAACTACACCCAGGTGTTTTTTTTAAGCTTCTGTCTTTAATAACTTTTTGAACCTTTTCAACGTCATCCCATCTGGCAGCTGCAGCATAAATGTTTGAGAGAAGCACGTAAGGTGCAGCATCGTTATGTTCCGACTTAAAAATGCAATCTGCTGCATGCTCTCCTAACTCTATGTTGTTATACGTTCTACAAGCACTAAGCAAACAGCTCCAAACAGCAACATCAGGTTTTATTGTCATGTTGTTGATAAAGTCTTTTGCTTCATCCAGAAGCCCAGCTCTGCAAAGGAGATCAACCATGCATCGGTAGTGCTCTAATCCAGGTTGAATGTGATAACACTCGCCCATGGAATTCAAATATTGATAGCCCTCCTCTACTAAACCAGCATGACTACAAGCAGTCAAAACGCTAAGAAATGTAACATGATTTGGACTTATGCCAGAGCATTTCATTTGTTCAAACAGTGTCAGGGCTTCCTTCGCACAACCATTTATTGCATATCCTGTTATCATTGCTGTCCAGCACACAACATCACGGCGATGCATCTTGTCAAACAATTCCCATGCCTTCTCTATGCTTCCACATTTCGCATACATGTTTACAAGGGCACTAATTACAAATTCATCGTACTGAAATCCACTTGTAATTATTTTATCATGGATCTCTATCCCCTGTTCCAGAGCTGCCAACTCTGCACATGCCGGTAAAACGCTGGCAAAGGTCTTTGAGTTTGGCATTATGCCAGCTAATTGCATTTCATGAAAAAGCTGCAGGGCTTTCTCACTTTGCCCATTCTGAGCATATCCTGCGATTATAGCATTCCAAGAAACATTGTTTTGATGAGGCATTTCCTTAAACAGTTGCAGGGCTTCATCAACAAGTCCATTCTGTGCATAACCTGCAATCATCACATTCCATGAGACCACGTCTCTGTGAGGCATATCCTTAAAAAATATTGCAGCTTCATGAACGAGCCCATTCTGCACATATCCCGCAAGCATGGCGTTCCATGAAAACACGTCTCGTTGAGGCATTTGCCGGAAAATTATCAGGGCATCTTCAACAAGTTTATTGTGAGCATATCCTGTAATCATGGTGGTCCAAGTCACAACATTTGGTTGAGGCATTTTATCAAACAGTTCGCGTGCCGTGTCTATTTTCCCACATTTTGCATACATGTCTATGAGTGAATTGGTAACAGAAATACTAGACTCAAACCCTTCAAACCCTCTTCTTGTTACTTCTTTATGGATCTCTACGCCCTGTTCCAGAAATGTAAGCTTCGCACAAGCTGAAACAACACTGGCAAAGGTGAACGAGTTGGGTAAAGGTTGCATTTTTTCAAATAGTTTCAGAGCCTCTTCGGCAGGGCCATGTCTTCCATATCCTGCAATCATGACAGTCCACGAGCAGACATCTCGTTCAGGCATTCTGTCAAACAGCTTGCGAGCATCTACCAAATTCCCGCACTTGACGTAGATATTAATCAAAGTATTACCTAAAAGTCTGTCGGATATCAATCCAGTCTTGTTGATGTGGGCATGGATTATTTTAGCCTCTCTTAAGGCTTTCTTCTGAATGCACACCTGCAAGAGAGAAACATAAGCGGTAACGTCCATACATTTGTCTGTTGCAAGCAAAAATTGCATCGTCTCCTTTCACGAAGCCCTGTTTAGAGAGTGCTATAATATTGTTGTTGCAATTGGGAAGTGGCGAGTATAATCATTCCCATTTGCTCATGGCTGCCCAATGAGAACGCACAGCATAAAACCTATCACTTTGGGTTTTATATGGAATAGAAATGGATTCCTTTTTAAGGCCTATGATATGCAAAGAGGTTATGCTCTCCAAGATAGTTTACAACACATTTGAGACCATCTCATATTCAAGTATGCAAAGAGGTTACGGGTTGTAATGTATTTTACAACATATATGAGTAAACTGCATATATGAGACCACCTCGTACTCCTAATATCATGGTATGTGATGTGCAAGGTAGCTTACAACATATATGAGACGCCCCGGTGCTCTTAGTGTGCTGGGGGCACCTCATTGTTGTAGGATTTTAACTTGTGACCTCCCTCTGAAGGGTACAAGTCCTTCACCATCAAGGGGAATCAAGTGTACACTATAAAATGAGTATAATGGTGAAGAGAAGTGAAAATGTATTATTTTCTTTGAATTAAAAAACAAACTTACCTAATAAAGTAGGGTGTCCAAAAAATTAGGGAAATGGTTTCCACTGGACCAAAGAAATGTAATCATCTAAATGTACCCTATGCCAAGTTAGAACATAAGATGAAATATAAAACATCATTTTCAAAAATTTATTCTTTTACAAAAAAATGTTCAACTTTCTATTTTTCATGACTCACTTCACAAGTCTACACTCAACGTTGGAAAACAATTATCAACATGTGGGAACAACAAAGTCATGCTCGACACCTATATATTTATGCCCTAAAAACAACACATCAAAAGATGTATGAACCCATCTAGGGCTTATTACCCTTCATAGTTACCACTTGTTATCTAGCATAGGCAATAATACAAAACCTACACATTGCTGACTACCATACATATGTCATATCATTATTCCAAGAGAAAATATATCTATAAATATTGCTTCATACCCTGAATCAACCATACATATTTCATGGCCATCAAAAGGTACTTACAATGATGGTCCAAACAATAGTGCAAACTATGTAACTATTCCACTATGAGCGAAGAAACCATCTTATGGCGTTCATATACAATCAATTAAGTATTCATAAATGTACTTCAAGCCATATAGGGATTTTAATATCATTGGTCATCCCCCTCCTGATATACTTAATGAATATTTGCTCATCTCAACAAGTCATAACGACTTAGAAATGTGGAAGACTACCCATCTATAATGACATGTTTAGGGGAATAAATGTTGAAACAATTGTCCAAGGTGAAAGACTTTCTAGTCAATTAATCCTTGCACTAGCCCCTCTCATAACCATCATAGTTAAGAGATGCATTCATTTATAATTGGGTTATTTATGCAATCCATTGCACTACTCTAATACAAAGAGAATGTTACCTAGGTACCCATGTACCCAAATTCTATCTTCATCTTTTTGCTTTCTCAATCAGGGTATTTCACAAGCTTCATTGCTTCATTTAAATAGAACCATTATTTCTCCTCACCATAATTATATAAGTTTACCCAACCAGAGATTTGACAACCATGCAGCTTAGCAATCTAATAGCTTAGGAGAATTATCACAAATTGTGGTGTAAAGCTACTTGAAATAATTCCCTTGAAATAATTATAACTTTAATGATTCATTTACATAATATATATAGCAATATTGATTTGGATTCATTATATCGAGATGCTTAAAATAAAATTTTAGTAGAATTTGAAGGTTTTGATTGTATGGAGGGAGTGTAAATCAATTTTGATTTAATTTGAAATCAAAGTTATGATCAACCAATTTGTCTCATAATTACTAGTTGTTAATCTAGTAGTGTTGTAAATGTTATTGTTGACAAAAAATACATTGAATAACTTCAAATTAGAATATATATGCTTTCTAGTTTTCTTTTGTGAATACCTGTAATAAAATCAAAACTTAACACATGACAAAAATTTATCCAATATGAATTATTGTGCCACATTACTTTGTAGACAATTCGTTATTAATAAATAAAGCTAAAACAAGTCTATTACAAGGTAACTTGCATGACAAATTATGTCAATAAAGTGAAAACTAAATTAAGACTTTTACTTAAGCACTGAATATTAAAAATAGACTCTAAGATAATTGAAAGTAGCTTCAATAAAAAAATGTTGAATCATTGATAAGATAAGGTCAACATGTAAGAAGTCTTTCTTATCAAGTAAACAACTCATGCAACCTAGTCAAGATAGGCATTCCAAATCTCAAAAAAATAGAAAATTGATTAAAATAACATTAATTTCAGTTAACTCAATTTCAAAAAGTGCATCCCACCTCTTGGGGATGAATTTATAAGAGTTTGAGCTCAGTTAAATATATATTGAATAAACTACACTCTAACTGATACTTCTTTCTATTCTTTAAGAAGTTCCAAAAAGTGTCTGAAATTGACCAAATAATTAATCTAGGACATAACTAAATTAAATAATTTTTATAAACTAATAAAATACTAAATAAATTAAATCTAATAAGAATACTCAAGTGCCTATATTGACATCATACTCAATATTCCCTCCTTTGATGCAAAGAGGAGAGATTATTATCATCTCTTTAAGTCTTCCATGAATTTGTTTATGGAATCATTTGGTAAGAATATCAATAAATTGATCTTTAATTCTCACATACTCAATGGCAAAGCATTTATCATTGATCAAATCTTTGATAAAATAATGTTTGACTTCAATATGCTTGGTTCTAACATAGAAAACTTAATTCTTGGAGAATTATATTATCCCATTATTATCACAAAAAAATTGTGTTGGTTCAAGTTGAGTCTCTCTGAAATCAAGGAAGAGGCTTTTCAGCTATAGTCCTTATGTGAAAGCTAATGTAAGAGTTTTATATTCAGCTTCATTATATGATTATACAAATGTAGCTTATTTATTTGAAGACTGTAAAATCAACTAATTTCTCAATGTGAAGAAATAACTTGAAATTGATTTTTTATCATCAATAGATTCTCCCTAATTTGAATCTATGTATCTAATTAGACATAATGAGTCTTCTAGTCTAAAATGAATACCATGATCATAAGTACCTCTTACATATCTTAAAAATCTTTTCATTTATTGTAAATGTTTGAGGGGCAATTTTCTCATAAGTCTAAAAACTAATGAAACCTCATAAGTGATAATAAATCTTGTCATAGTGAGATACATGAAACCTATCACCGTGATTCTAAATTTATTTTTATCAATTAAAGGACTTTCATCATCTCTCTATAGATTTTTTCCACTTGCAATTGAAGTATCTACTAGTCTACAATTATAAAGATTGTACTTCTTTAACATATCTTGGATATATTTGGATTGACAAATGAATACTTCCTCTTTATTTTGATAGACTTTCATAACCAAAAATTACTTTATAAGTCTAATATTAGTCATCTCAAATCATGATTTTATAACTTCTATGAATCTATTCAACATCTCCACAAAGCTGCCTGTAAATTTCAAGTCATCTACATAGAGAGAAGCATATAACGCATTAGAACCTAATACTTGTAAGTAAAGAGTTAGTTCAGTTTGAATTATTACAAAGTCTTGATCTAATAACTAGTTATCAATTCTTGAGTACTAAGCTCTTGGAGCTTGTTTCAACCCATAAAGATCCGTTTTCAACTTATATACTAAAAAATTCTTTACCCTTTATCTTAAAACCTTGTGGCTACCCCACATATACTTCTTCAATCACTCCATTTAAGAATGGAATTTTGACATCCATTTGATTGATTTTCCATCTTTTATGAGTAGTTACAACAATCATTAGTCTTATAGTATTTTTATATGCCACAAGTGCATAGGTTTCCTCGTATTTAACCTCATATATTTGTGCAAACCCTTTTGCAACTAGACTAGCTTTTAGCTTGTCAATTGTCCCATCACTCTTGACTTTGGTCTTATATACCCACTTGGTTATAATGACTTATTTACTAGATAAAGGCTATATAATAATCCATGTATTACTCCTCTCAATAAAATTCATCTCAATTTTTATAGCATCAATCCATTCTTTATTTTGATTAGCTTTTGCATAGCTTATAGGTTCACTAGCCACAAATGATAATGCAAACATAACATTTTCATTGTAAGCATCATAAAAAAAAATACCTACCTAATGTTGAAGTCTTGTGATCCTTCTCTCAAATTTATGATCTAACATTTGATTGACTAGATGTGGATTCAACAAAGGTTTGTACTTGCTTGGAGTCAATGAAGATGAATAACTTGTCTTTTGTGAAGAGCTAGTATTGTTTCATGTTGAACTAGAAACATGTGTAGGACTTTATAAGCCCTCAACATAAACTTCAAGAGGCTGTCCTTTTCACTTGTGATCTCTATAGTTATATTATTAAAATTAGCGTACATCTCATTTTCAAAAAATATACTTCCTTAGAAACAATTGTGGATTTACTAATAGGATTATAAAAATTTTATGCTTTATTTTCATCACAATATTCTATGAATTGTCATCAATACTCTTAGGATCTAGATTTAGAAATATAATAACATCATTTATTTCAACCTTAGCTTGACTTGTGTTGATTTTCATGCTAAATTTTCTTTCAACTTGGATAAAATTTTCATATTTCAATTGCACTTGAATTTTAAAGGAGTCATCTAACTTGTTAAGACCATATTTGTGACTTGTCATGTGATTTGAGGAATATGAATTAAAAAACTATTAATTATTTGTTTTTTATATTCTTATATTACATGTGAGACAATAATTTGAGTGTTATTTAACCTAACTTTGTAAAACTTAGAATGTCTTCTTTTCACTCCCTTGATTAACTTGATTTTTAGCTATCAGTAGCTTGTAATCTTTTATAAGGTGTCTTAATTTTTTACAGTAATAAAAAATAAAGTATTTATTTATTTTACATGTGAAGTTAGTTTCAAATTTACTCTTTAAATTTAATGTTTTTGAACTACCTTGATTTTTATTTTTATTTTTATTTTTCTTTTTGGTATTTGAAACCTTTGCCTTGGTTTCAAGTGGTCATTCTTGATCTCATACATATAGTTTTATCTTATCCTCAAAGGACAATTGAGAATCCACTAACTCATCAACACTTATAGTGTTCATGTCCTTGCACTCATCAAGAGTGATCATAGTATGTAGTCATATTTTAGTTAAAGATCTTAAAATTTTCCTTATCATAAAACTATCTTGTATAGTTTCTTTATATACCCTCGTTATATGCACTACATTATTTATTTTTATGAATTATTCTCCAACTCTTTCAATATGTCATTTTTATATTTTATAATTTTATTTTAGGAATTTGACTTTTTTATTCTCTTACCTTAATAGATATTTGATATGATTTTTTTAAGGTTTTTCATATTTTAGTTTACAACCTGAAATTCTTGGATTAATGCTTGGGTCTATGGCACTTTGAAAAATAGAAGAAAGCTTGTGCATCCATCTTTTCTTCATCATATTTTATTCTTTTATGATATTGTGTCAAGGTATTCTAATATTGAGGTGGTGTGTATCTATGGATAATGTTATCCCAAACTCATTTCAATTCAATTATTTTTTTCAATTGATCTTTCTAATATTCAAAATTTTCACCTTTAAAAATGAGAATATTTATGAAAGCATAATTTATGAAGCCATTGATTCCCCTGATAATTATTTGAAAATTTTATGAACCTTTTCTAAATAAATATTGGATAACAAATAAACATTTTGAATATATTTATAAATTGTACATAAACTTCAATTTAATCTAAAATTGAAGCTATGTATCAACCAATGTGTCCGAGAATTACTAGCTATTAATCTAGTAGTATTGTAAGTGCAAGTTGACAAAAATTGTAGTGAATAATTTTAAATTTAAATATATATGCTTGATGCTTTTTATTTGTAAATACATGAAATAAAATTAGAGTTTAACATACACAAAAAAAAATATTAATAAGAACTATTTTGCCACACTACTATGTGGACAATTCTTTATTAATAAATGAAACTAAAACAAATTTATTACAAGATAACTTACATGACAAGTTATGTCAGTAAAGTGAAAACTAAATTATGACTTTTAATTAACCACTAAATAGATTAAAAATAGACTCTTAAAAATATACGCTATGTTGATTGAAATTAGAATCAAGAAAAGAAGGTTGACTCGTTGACAAGATAAAGTTGACATGCAAGAAGTCTTTCTCAGGAAATAAGCAACTCATGTAACCTAGTCAAACTAGTTGCTCAAAATCTATAAAAAATAAGAAGATTAAAATAACATTACTTTTAGTTAACTCAACTCTAAAAAGTGTCTCACTTCTTAAGGATGAATGAATAAGAGTTTGAACTCAATGAAGTACACATTCAGTGAATTACACTCTAATTGACACTTTTATCTATTTTTTAAGAAATTTCAATAAAGTGTCTGAAATTGATCAAATAATTATATATGACATAACTGAATTAAATATATTTTTTAAGGGTCAAATAATATTGTGTCCCATTAAGTAGATAAAAAATTTAAAAAATAATTCAAAAATAAATCCTAATAAATACCCAATGACTTTAAAATAAAATTATATATCCACTATGTCTTTGTAAAAATAAGTTAAATTACATGTGTCTAATTAATATCAACAACTTGAGCTTAAGATATTTTGAGAGGAGATTGAAAGTGTATGTGACACCTTTATGCCAAAAATTAGGACACACTATTATGAATTAAATAAATTAAATATAACATGAATACTCAAGTGTCCATATTAGCATCATACTCAATAGAATTAGGGTCTAATGTAGTTTTTATATAGTGTATTATTTTTAGAAAAGACAATACAACCTCTTGCATCAGTTATAGTTATGTAACTTGAGGAGACTCTAGAGATTATTACTAGATTCCTCATTCCTTAACCATTTCAAATTTTATACAATAATCTTTAAATTGACAAGAATAAAAAACTACAAATATTTAGATTATTCTTGATTTCAAGATATAAAAATATTATTTTCTTGATTAGTTTCTTATTTGCATCAAACAAATTTTAGATCATTATTCACTCTTTGGGGCAACTCATTTTCCCCTTCATTGATTCAATCATTACCCATTTCACCCTTTGGTGACTTATTCACATTTAAAAATTTTATGTGCTACAATGATTGCCTTCATTGACTTGGTCATACACGTAACTTACATGTATATGACATACACAATCATAGACCATAAATTCCCTCTTACACATGGAATCCATTTCCCTGTCATATAGATAGCATTTCCCTATTCATATAGAGACCATTACCCAATCACATAGAAAATTAATGTGTTTCAAAACTTACACATACAAAGATGTGTTCTTGTTTTTAATACTCAACCCATATATTCCCTGTATTTTGATTAAAACCATGTATTTATGTTCCATATAAATATAAAATCCATAAGCTTCATAATTGTTACCCATATATCTATGTGCTCAAGTTTGTATACACCATTATTTATTTTTATAGATCTCTTTACCTTATTACTATAGACATATAAATCTAGTAATTGTTACTTGACAATATTAATTTTTGGCATATCCTAAACCGCATAACTTGCACACAAATACATTAATCTTATTTTCCATTCTTCTAAGTCTTTTATCCATGTGTGGGTTCAACTCTTTGTTTGTCATTACTATTGCATAAGATTTTCAACATCAAATGATCATGTTGTCTATAAAAAGAATAACCCATTATGGGGTAGAGCCGAAGGCTCGTACACATAATTTATCAATCAATCAACCAACATATTTTATTCAATTGTAATATTACATTTTATAACAATAGTTCAACTAACCATTTACTCTATAATAAGTTGGTTGTTCTAACAACTAGTTATTAACAACTAACTTATCCCTAAATACACTCCTTACAAATCATTATATTATTTATATTAAAAAATCACTAATAATATTATATTCACATTATACATTCATATTATTATTTTTCTCAACATTTTCTCTCCTAATGTGAATTCACAGACATCAGTTTCAATGGATAATACACCCATTATAAAAAAAACTCATTTTATTGAAATTTGTCTTTCACGACTTATTTGAAGCTTGTAATTAAAATGGACTTGACTCAATAAACTAAAGATGACTCTAGTCTATAACTAGACTTGATTATAAACATAAAAGACAATTTTGACTAAAAATGACTTTAAGCAAAAAAAATTAATTGACTACTGAATTATTACCAATTTATTGACTATTTTATAATGACTCTATTATACCAAAAAATAAATAACTCAAACCTAAAGAACAAACTATAAAATAAATGACTCTAAATACTTAATGAATGACCCAAATTTAATAACTCAAACCACTTAAAACAAATTTAATAATAATAAAAAACTCAAAAATTAGCAAATCTTGACACATAAAAAACTGATATAGAAAATAAACTAACCGTTTTAAATTTAAAAAATTAAATAATAAATTAAAAAACAAACCCAAAAATAAAATTTCATGAAATCAAAACTTAATAAATAAATATATTAACAAAATTGACTCATAATAATAAATCTAAAAAAAATCTCAATGACTTTTAAAAATAAATTTTAATTTAAAATTTAAAAGGTTAGATTAAATACTTTTAAAACATTCATAAAATACCAAAAAACTATGGAAATGAAAAACATAAAAAGGTAAATTAAATTTAACCCAAAAAAAAACTTAAAATGAAATAAATAAAAAACAAACCTAAAATTTTATCTTTATCACAATCGTACATTGCACAGATTGGTGGCAGAAGGTAAGGAGCATGTTGAGGCACTAAAGGCGTCGGACATATTTGATATTTCAACAGGCTTAAGAAGTCTATTTTTGGAGGTACACTGGTGATTGTCTTTATCACAAGAGTGGAACAACATTCGAAGGATGATCTCAAGAGAGACAAAATGCAGATAACATATAGTTGAGTCAATGTAGAGAAAATGTTATCTGTAGATCTGAGGAGAGATCGAAATGCTATTTTCTTTACCATCATGGATTCAAATATTGAAAGAAGCTGATAAAAATAGTGGTCATGGATTAAAATGCTAAGAAGATAATGCCAGAAGATTTTTAGGTTCACTAGATGAAAATAGTAGGGACATCACGCCCTAAAAATAACACTTAAATCCCTTTTTTTCACTATGAACAACTCCTTATATTTGTAGAATTTCCTTGAAGAATTTTTGGGTTTTATTCCCCTTTGAAAGGGATTTATAGAACATATAACAACAACAAATTTCACTAAAAATAGAGAAGATATCATACTTTTTGTGAGCCTATTCCAAATAATTTTTTAATTTTTTTTCAAACATATATCATTTTTTTTTTCAAATACAGAGATACAAAAAAATAGAGGCTAAAAGCTTACAAGGAAATAAAAAATAGAAGCTAATATATATATATATATATATATTTTAATTTTTCAAATGCACACTGTGGACAACATGAATGAAATAAACTATGGAATGAATGGATAGGTTGGAAGTAAAGAGAAAAAATGTAGATGGGTGATGGAGCTAACAAAGGTACATGTGGTCTTCATTGTAACTGGGTAGTAGAGTGAAAGTAGAGGTGGATGGACTACAATGGCTATTGTAAGTGGTCCATACTTACAAAAATGTTGTGTGAGCCATTTTGATGTACCAAACACGTGAATGAATAATGCAGAGAAGTCCCATCAGGATGCCTGCTCTGATACTAGATAATAAGAATAGCCTATTATAATGTAGAACCAAAGGCTCATACACATAATTTATTAGTCAATCAACCAACATATATTATTCAACTGCAACATTACATTATATAACAATGTTTCAAATAAGTATTTATTCTATAATAAGTTAGTTTTTCTAATAACTAATTATTAACAACTAACTTATTCCTAAATACACTCCTTACAAATCACTACATGATTTATATTAAAAAATCACTAATAATAATATATTCACATTATACTTTCACATTATTATTTTCTTCAACAGTCTAAGATAACCCTTAGACTATATCTAACTCAGAACAGAGGTCCTTGGTATTTTTAAATAAGTCCTCACTATGCAGACATGAACACATTATGCTCATGTTCACTTAGGGAAGCTAGGTCCCATGCCAAGTAACGACTAGTTTTTAAAATTCAAACATCTTATTGGGTCTTCCTACACATTTTACAAGTTCAACTAAAGGAATTTATCAAAATATTAGCCTATAAATACATATTAAGAATCATTCAGTTTTTCCATTTGTTTTACACTTTTGCACGTTGATTTTTTTTTTATTTTATATATCTCCAAATTCAAGATCATTCACAAGGAGAAGCCATAAGCCAAGTAAATAGACTTCTAAAGCAAGTCAATATATATCATTGTCAAACATCAAAACCATTTTATAGTTTCACACATACAATCAAAGAATCACAATTACACATAAATCTAGGTGGAATAATTACATAGACATGATTTCCTTCATTAGAGTATTGGATATGTAAGTATTGGTCAATTATCAAGGGACGATTGAGGTTAGTGAAACCCATTTCACTTCCCTATTTTCTTGTAGGTTTTAAAGAAATCAAAGTAACTTTAGAGTTTCATAGGAAAGAGAAGTAATAAAATGAATTTTATATACAAAAACCCAACATTTAATATCTCATATTACTCAATAGACATATGCATAATAGATGCAATGATTAGTTTTTAAGCACAATCAACTAGGACAAGTCCACAATCAATAAATTACAATGCACTATGCTATTTTCCTCTTACAATAGTCATGTCTAGGAATATCTTTTACATCTACCTCTGATCTATCATTTATATAATTCTACTTTCTATATCTTCTTATTTCAGTCATTTATCACATTAAAATGGGACAAATCCACAGTCAATAGAGTCAAATGCCCTGCGATGCTATCCACTTACAACAGACATGTGTAGATTTTGTTTTAACTTTTTTTCTTGATCTTAAGCCTACACAATCACCTCTATTAATGATTCTTACTTTGAAAAATGTGAAACAATCAACATAAATATGTATACAAACTTTGTATATTTCTTTTTAATGTTTTTCAAAAATAACAATTTTCTATATTTAACAATTTATCAAAATCAAAATTATTGATTATTGTACATCTTTAAAATTTTGATATTTCTAGTTTTAAATCTATAATTTCAAATACAATTTATTATATTTTATCAAAAATAAGGTAAAATAATTACCCATAGGGACAAATGAACAGTTTTACACTATTTTACACACATAAATCTATGTGCTCTATCACAATGGATCAAAATGTTCCATTCATAGAAAGAACCACTCATAGATAAACTTGTGTTCCACTTAACCAAAGAGTCCTTTAAAGTTTTACAAAATATTAACTCTTAAGAACCATTTTATTCAACCTAGCTAAATTATCTAATATTTAAGTTCATTTTATACAACACACAATAAACACTACTTCTCCAACATATGATAAACACTTATGCTTCAATGCACAACAATGCATTGTTTTTTCCAAATATAACCTTGTATTCAAGTTTTTGAATACAACCATGTTTATCATTTTCAAACTCAACCATATATTCCATTTTTCACATGAATTTTTTTCCTTATATAAATATGAATGTACAATATTGTATTTTATCCCTAAATAAAGCACACACATGCCCTATCTCAAAGGGGAGCACAAACTTTCACTAACCAAACAAAACCTATGCTACATGATGTTTCTGAATGCAACCAATTCACTCTATTATTTTATTACTCACCAAGGTGGTTCTCACTTCATGAAAAATTAGGGAGCACACGCTATCTATTCTTTAAGCAAAAAAACCTGTGTAAAATGCCCCATAGACTTTCCTATTCATAAACCTTGTGCTTTACAAAAATTACACATTTTCTATCATTTTCAAACACATATAATGTGTTATAGGTTTATAATGTAGCCTAAAGTGCTCTCAAGCATATATATATATATATATATATATATATATATATATATATATATATATATTACAATACCTTATACTATTTTGTCAAAATAAAAAGTGTCATGGGGCGACTTAAGTACCTGATGGTTTGCATGTTATTTTTTGGTAGGGTATTTTATGTGGTTTTCATGTTGAGGGTTCTCCCCATCCTTCTAACAGCCCTACGATGTTTCAGATAGTTTTCTAAGGTGATGTATATTTCACCACCTTCCTTGATAAAAACCCTGTGGCCCTCCAACAATACCTCAACACCCTATCTTACCACACCCCTACTTTGGTTCCTCTTAGTGATCCACCTTATGGGATTCCTCCCCATCTTATAGGAAATACCTTTGTTTTTGCTACCTCTACCCAACCTATGATTAATTAAACATCTTCCTCCACCAATAACCCATCCACTACCTCCATCCAGATTGAATCAAACAACCCAACTAATAACCAAATGACCCCTACACCAACCAACAACCCCTCCAACATAGGGGCAACCTCACCTTTTGTTACCCATACTTCACTCACCATGTGGATACCTTTTACCCATATTGCCACTATTCCCCTTATCACTGCCCACCCACCAACCTCCACCCCACTTTAAAATGTGGTGATTTATATACCTTCTACCTTTCCACCTATCAATACCAAAGTTACCACTCACCCCCAACCAATTAACCCATTGATACCTCCAACCCAATCCATATCAATTCCCCAACCTAATGCTAGTAATACCCTCCATCAACCTACCCCATCCTTCACAATCCACTTTGCCCCACAAATCCAACCAAAATTGACCTATAAATTAATACCTAGGGCAAACCCTACACCCTCCCAAACTGAAATAGATTAACAAAATTCAACTAAAAATGCTAAAATCAAACTACTCTAATAATTTAGTGCAATCCCTACCTCATTCCTCAACCATCATCGAGGAGGAATCCTAGGTCCAACTACTTGGATACATCCCTATTTTCCCTACATCCTTGGTCTCATGCTAGAAAAAATCTACCTAATCTACCACATAACAACCACCTCATTAGTACTCTTGCACAAAATTCCAAGGACATTGGTATGAGCACTCACTATCATGAGAGTAAACAAACACAAATGCCTAAAATGACTCACCATTTTCACTTTTGACCTTTGTACTTTTAGGGTTTTGTCCTTAACAATCAATAGTCAGGGTGACCACCAATTTTCATGTTTGAGACCCCTGACCATAGAAGGTCAAGATGTCCACTTTTTAAAATTTTGGCACCAATAACTTAGTGCACACCTTTGGAGACTACCTTTTCTACCTACCATACAAATCACCTCATCTATCTCTATGTTGGCCATTTTGACCCAAACTATCACATATTTACGATGACCTTTCTTGTCCCCTTTTGACTGTACTAACTAACATTACCATGTTGAACATTTGAATTTGTACCACCTAGTGCACACCAAACCATTTGTGTTTTTTTTGGGAGCACTTCCTACCTTGGATACTTATGAAAACATTAACCTTATTTGGGAGACTTGATAGGAATACCCTGATCAACTATGCCTAATACTGTGGCCTGATTACCCCATCACTTGTCCTTCTAACACCAACCTTATTTTTACCAACCATGATAACTTAGTCTATGCATGATCTCAACTATCACACTTAGTCGCATTTTTGTGCATATGTTTGTACTTCAAATTCTCAACCTTTTTGGTCACCAACCTTGTGACTCACCCCAACTACTTATCAAACTCGCATCCAATTCTGCTTTACCTCATCAACTCTAGGTTTGAGGGGGAACACCTCCTCCCATACTTGGGGTAACCAACCCACCAACTCATAATCCATTTTTATTTTAAAACTTGCTAATATAAACTGCATAACAAAAATGGATAAAATGTAGACACTAGAAAACTACACACAATGGTTCTAGATGTTGAAATGCCTCAAGACCTCGTAGGGACCACCTAACGTCTCTCAACCATAAACATAATTTGGAAAACCCACTAACAAACCCATCAAACCCTAAGTCAAGTTAGATAACTAGCTAAACTAACTCATTAAATTTCCCTTTTAACCCAACTTTATTCAATCCTCGACCATCAATGATTATCCAACCACTGACGATCACCATAACCACTGATGATTAAAATTGACCATCAATGATAAGGTCTTCCCCATCTAAACAAAGATAACTTGAGCTGTGTGAAAGCTAACACATCAAAATTTAATATGAACGATAAGATAATGCATTACAAAAAATAAAAACCATCAACCAAACCTCCTATGGAACCTTCTACCTCCATCTCTCTTTGCCTATAAAAGGAGGGGAACAAGAGGTGAAAAATGATCCAAGAATTTAGCAATCAAGAAATCAAGCTATCAAACAACAATCATCAAGAGCTTCTAGCATTAATAACTTCTTTACATGTCTTCTTGTTAGCAAGTCAATAACTATGATAGAAACCTAAAACTCTGCTAAAATTGCTCTTCAGGCAAAGTATCGTTACTTTACCCAAATTCACTCTTAGATCAACTAACAATTATCAAACAACTAGTTAAGTATATTTCTAATTTTCAAGTTTTGATTATTTAGTTTTTATCCTAGACCCTTTACATCATATCTTCTGGCCTCCTATCCCTAACTAAACCTTTAACAATATACTACCCTATCACTGACCTTATTAGCCCAAGTTTTTTGTAACACTTCTCAGAACCCATAGTAATCATTGATGATCACTCTGATCATCAATGGTCACTTTAACCACCGATGGTCATTGTGGTAGGAAATAACAAAGATTAATTTCCACATGTTTAACCTCAACTAAATTCCACTTTTTATCTCTATGCTTATTCACAGATTCTCCACCTATTTTATGAACCCAACCTGACATATTTAACATTAGTATTGACCCACTTATTGCTATAATTAGTTTATTTTCTTTATCAAGCATTTATTTCTTCTTACATTCTCTTTCAGTCTTTTTTGTCATTTGATATAAGTACTTCATCTTTATTTCCTTCAACTTAATTATTCTAAGAGAGTAGATTGATAGCCTCTTAATAAGCTGATGCTTCTTGGATCTAGCTTACACTAGGCAATCCACCTTACTATCCATTTAACAACCCTTTGATTTAGTATTTTCTTATCTATAGGTCATTCTTTCCAAGATAAAGAGGATATCTTCACAATCATCTTGATGACATCCATATAAACAACTAGGTTCTTCTACCATACTCATATCTAGTTTTTACTTCTTATTTTCCAAGAAAATAAACTAAAATTGAGAGAAACATTTTGTGACTCACCCCAACTACTTATCAAACCTATACTAGATTATGATTTACCTCATCAACTCTTGGTTTGAGTGAAAACACCTCCTTCCATGCTTAGGGTAACCAACCCACCAACTCACAATCCATTTTTGTTTTGTAGCCTGCTGATACAAATTGCATAACAAAAAAGAGTAAAATGTAGACACTATAAAAACGCACATAATAGTTCTATATATCTAAATGCCTTAAGACCCCCTATGGACCACCTAGACTCTCTCAACCATAAATACAAGTCAAAAACCCATTAAATAACCCACCAGGCCCTAAGTCAAGTTAGTTAACTAGCTAAACTAACTCACTAAATTTCCCTTTTGAGCCAACTTTCTTCAACCCTCAACCACTGATGGTCACCTTGATCGTTGATGGTTACCCAACCATTGATGGTCACTATAACCACCAATGGTTAAACTTGACTAATGATGGTCAAGTCTTCTCCATTTGAACAAAGACATCTCAGGCTATGTGCAAGCTAACACATCAAAATTTAATATGGATGATAAGATAATGTATTATGAATTATCAAAACCATCATTCAAACCTCTTATGGAACCTTCTACCTCCATATCTCTTTGCCTATAAGAGGGAAGCAAGAGGTGAAAAATGATCTAAGAATTTAACAATCAGGAAATCAAGCTATCAACCAACAATCATCAAGAGCTTTTAGCATCAAGAACTTCTTTACAGGTCTTCCCTCTAACAAGTTAGTAACTATTATAGAGACCCTAATCTCTACCAAAATTTATCTTTAGGTAAAGTATCATTACTCTACCCAAATCACTCATAGATAGCTACCAACTATCAAGCAACTAGTTAAGTATATTTCTAGTTTTCAAGTTCTAATTATTTAGTTTTTGACCTAGACCCTTTTGCATCATATCTTCTAACCTCCCATCCCTAACTAGACCTTTAACAATCTACTACCCTATCATTGACCTGATCAACCCAAGCTTTCTACAACACTTCTCAAAACCCACAATAACCATCGATGGTCACTTTGATCACCAATAATCACCTTAACCACTGATGCTCATCCTGATCACCAATGATCATTGTGGTAGGAAATAACAACAAGATATTTCCACCTACTTACCCTCAACCAAATTCCACTTTCTCTCTCTACTTGTTCACAGAGCCCCCACCTATTTTCTAAACTAACCTGACCTATTTAGCATTGGTATTGACCCACTTATTACTATAATTAGTTTCTTTATCAAATATTTATTTCTTCTTGTATTCCCCACCATATGTGCCAAAATGTTTTTCTCAATTTTAGTTTATTATCTTGGAAAAGAAGTAAGAAACTAGATATGGGTATGGTAGATGAACCTATTTATTTGTGCATGTGTGGTCTAGATTATTGTGAAGAGCTCCTCTTTTTCTTCGAAAGAATGACCTGTAGATAGGAAAATACTAAAACAAAGGGGTTGTTAGATGGATATCAAGGTGGATTTCCAAGTGTAAGCTAGATACAAGAAGCACGAGCTTACTAGGAGCTTATTAATCCACTATCTTAGAATAGTTAGGTTAAAATAAATAAAGATGAAGTACTTGTATCAAATGATATAAAATATTGAAATGGAATGCAAGAAGAAATAAATGCTAGATAAAGGAAATAGGCTAATTATAATAATAACTGGGTCAATATTAATGCTAAATAAGTCAGGTTGGGTTCAAAAAATAGGTGGGTACTTTATAAATAGGCAAATAGATAGAAAGTGGAATTTGGTTGAGGGTAAGTAGGTATAAAGAGTTTGCTATTATTTCTTACCATAGTGACCATTAGTAGTTGGGATGACCTTCGGTGGTTAACGTTACCGTCGACAGTCAGAGTGACTATTGATGGTTATTGTGGGTTCTAAAAAGTGTTACAAAAATCTTGGACTGATGAGGTCAGTGATAGGGTAGTAGAATGTTAAAGGTCTAGTTAGGGATGGGAGGTCAGAAGATATGATACAGAAGGGTCTAGTTCAAAAAATAAATAATCAAAACTTGAAAAACAAAAATATACTTAACTAGTTATTTGACAGTTGGTAGTTGATTTGAGAGTGATTTAGGTAGAGTAATGGTACTTTACCTAAAGAGAAATTTTGTTAGAGGTTTAGGTCTCTATCATATTTTTTGAATTGCTAGAGGGAAGACCTATAAATAAGTTCTTGATGACTACTTATTGATAGCTTGATTATTTGATTGCTAAATTATTAGATCATTTTTCACCTCTTGTTCCCCTCTTTTTATATGCAAAGAGAGATGGAGGTAGAAGGTTATATAAGAGGTTTGGTTGATGGTTTTGATGCTTTATAATGCATTCACTTGTCATCCATATTAAATTTTGACATGTTATCTTACACATAGCTCAAGTTGTCTTTGTTAAGATAGGGAAGACTTGATCATTGATAGTCAAGTTTAACCATCGATAGTTATGATGACTATCGATAGTTGGGTAACCATCAATGATCAAGGTGACTGTCGATGGTATAGGGTTAAAGAAAGTTAGGTCAAAATGGAAAGTTAGTGAGTTAGTTTATCTAGTTAGATAACTTGACTCAAGGTTCAATGGGTTAGTTAGTGGTTTTATAACTTAAATTTATGGTTAGGAGAGGCTAGGTGGTCCTTAGGGGATCTTGAGGCATTTTAACATCTAGAACTATTATGTACAATTTTTTAGCGTCTACATTTTGCCCCTTTTTGTTATGCAATTTTTATCAGCAAGCTACAAAACAAAAATAGATGTGAGTTGGTGGGTTGGTTTCCCCAAACATAGGAGGAGGTGTTCCCCCTCAAACCAAGAGTTGAGGTAAAGCAGATTTAGGTACATGTTTGATAAGTGGTTGGGGTGAGTCATGAGCTTGGTGATAAAAAAGGTTAGACATTTAAAGTGCAAACATGTGCACAAAAATACAACTAAGTGTGATAGCTAAGATCATGCCTAGATTAGGTTGATATAGTTGGTCAAAATAAAAGGTTGGTTCTAAAAAGATAGGTGATGTGGTAATCAGACCATAGTGTTAGACATGGCTGATCAGGTTATTCCTATTAAATCTCCTAGACAAGGTCAATTTTTTCATAGGTATCCAAGGTAGGAAATACTCTCAAGAAAAATATAAATTCTTTACTGTATATTAGGTGGTCCAAATTCAAATGTTTAACATGGAAATATTGGTCGATGTGATTAAAAGGGGATAGGTAAGGTGATCACAAATGTGTGATAGTTTGGGCCAAAATGGCCAACATAAGGGTGGATAGGGTGATTAGTATGGTAGGTGGAGAAGGTAGTCTCTGAAGGTGGGCACTAAGGTATTGGTGCCAAAATTTTAAAAAGTGGACATCTTAACCATCAATGGTCAAGGGTCTCAAAAGTGATCATCGGTGGTAACCTTGACTGTCAATGGTTAGGGACAAAACCTTAAAAGTGTGAAGGTCAAAAGTAAAAATGACAAGTCATTTTAGGCATTTGTGTTTGTTGACTCTCATGATAATGAGTGATTATACTAGTGTCATTGGCATTTTGTGTAAGAGTAATGATTAGGTAGTTGTTGAGTGGTAGATTGGGTAGAGTTGATCTAGCATGGGACCAAGGATGTGGGGTAGACAGGGATGTTGACCAAGTAATTGGACCTAGGATTTCTCCTTGATGATAGTCAAAGAATGAGGTAGGAACTGTACTAAATTTTAAGAGTAGTTTAATTTTGACATTTTTGGTTGAATTTTGTTAATCTATTTTAGTTTGGGAGGGTTTAGGGGTTTTCCCCTAGGTTTTAGGTTGAGTTTGGTGTTTTTATTTATTTTATGAGGGAAAGTGTATTTTGAAGGGTGAGGTAAGTTAAGGGAGGGTAATGTAACTATTAGGTTTGTTTTTTGTAGGTTAGAAGGAGGTATGGGGTGGTCTGGGGGTAGGTTAAGGTTAGGGTTTGTTTATTAGTGATCACACATAGTGACCATCAATGGTTATACCTGACCATCGGTGGTCATACTCGACCATCAATGGTTCAAGATCAAGGGTAAAATGGTCACTTGACTACCGATAGTCATGGTGACCATCAACAGTCAACCACTTGGGGAAAAAAGGTTGAGTTTAAGTTAATGAGATTTTCTAGGATTTAAGTGGCATTGGTGTTTTGGTGATGCTAACAATTGATATGAAATGGTTTGGTTAGGGTATGGGTAATGTTTTTCTTAAGACTTTAGTGTATAAAACATGGTAAGTTGATATAGGAGGCAAGCTGTATGATGTCTAAGTTCATAGACAATGACAATAGGAAAGAAAAATAAGTGTGTCTCTTAACAAAATTTGTAGGCATGAGATCATATCTAGATGCAGGATCAGGTTCCTCTGATCTTTACAAAGATCCATTGAGGGATTATGGAAGAGGACTAGGTTCACATGGAGGAGGTTAACCTCAAAGTGATGATGCACTACCAACATGTGCTGTGAGATGTGATGATGATTATAGACCTCATCAAGAGATGGGATTCAACCATGAACACCTTTATCCTATCAAATGGTGAGATAACTATATTGCCAGAGGATATACATAGGATCACATGGATTTTGATTTGGGAGGAGTTAATATATCACATTAAAAGAGATGAGAGGGATGAGATGATGGAGTAGTTATATGGTGATGATTATGAGTTCACTAGGTGGCATGATGGTGGGTTTAGCTACACACCTTTACATCAGAGGGCTAGAGAAGATAGGAGGATGATGATCATGATGATGATGGTAGTCTCATGTTTTATGGTACCATATTTGAGTAGTGGGAGGTTTCTATATCTATTGTTGGGTGTATTAGTGGAGATGTTGTTGGGTCACACATTTTTGGGTTGGGAACTTATGTTATTGGTTTCGATATAGAGGGAGTTATGGGGGTTTTGAGCTCACAAGAGATATGGCATCAGTGTGGGGTTCATGTTACACTATTGGGCCTATGAGCACATCTAGGTTCTAGGGCTGATGGGGCTGCCATGGGAGGGATATGCCTAGATAGACTTTAGGGTGGGTTTTATGTAGTGGAGGAGAGGTTACGTGCTCATAGGACTTGGAGGAGGTGTATGAGATATTGATTGTTTCAAAGGGGTATTGAATGCCTTGGTGGTTAGAGATGTGGTTTGGAGGCCATATGTCATATTTCTAAGGTGGGCCCACTATACTTGGCACATTTTATCATTACAAAACTATAGGTAGATATTTGGGAGGAGAGAGGGTGAGACTGATGTCATCCCATTTGATAGGGTTTATAGGTAGTTTGGCTTGATATAGGGGATTTTGAGTCCATTTTTAAGGTATAGGCAGGAGGATGTCAAGTTTTTGCTTCTAGAGCCACAACCAATGGATATTGTCCTTGATTATGAGGAACTACTCTTTAGAAAAGAGATTGATGATGCAATTTTTGTTGATGGTTATCTAATGTGGTATTAGGCCCTCTATGTAGTGGCAAATTTTGGATGGGATGATGGGGGTAGGTGGCCTATGGATATGGACCCAATTGGTGGGGGTCTATAAGTATAAGTATAGGGAAGTGGCCTTGATGTATAATTAGTGATCACAAAGAGATATTAGGCTTGAGCAATATTAGTCATGGCATAGGCCATAATAGCTACTTTACAAGGTCAGCTAATAATAGTGCAGGGTCAGCTGGTAGCTATGATAGGTGAGAGGGACCAAGCTAGAGATACACTAGTCTTGGTGACCTAAGAGAGGGACTCCTTGAAATAGGGTGTAAGAGGAGCCATAATACCAATAGGACCACTAAGTAACATCCCTATGGCACATTACTTGGGCATATTTGAGGAGTTACATTATTATGATGTTATAGTCCTAGCATGTTATTCTGATGAGTCTTAATGGGGTGAGTATAGAGTGACTTTGGTAGGTGATGTAGGTATAGTGAATCTAGGTCAGTGGGCCACTTCTATGGGTAGATAGGTAGGCACCTCAAGGGGGTAGGCACTAGGCAACAGTAGTGCCCCAAGGGCATAGGTCATGATATGATATGTATAAGTGTATATGATTTTGATACTGGCTTGCGAGCTGATGTAGTGAGATGTATATGTTTTGAGAGATAGAGATGTACATTATTACATGTACTATTTTATTTTGATGAGACATGATGTATATGATGTGATGATGATATATAGATGTGATTTTATGGTTCATAGTTTTGATGTTTATTGTTTATTATGATTATGCTTATGAGATATGTACTCACTAGCTTATGAATGTGATGATTATGGATGATGTTTATGATGAGTTATGGTTATGATATGATTATGATGATGTGATGCTTTGTTTTATATATGGTATGATGTTTTGATTATGGTTATGATCATGGATATGTGATGTGGTTTATGATTATGGATGCGATGTTATGATGATGTGATGCTTATGGTGTTGTTATTATTTATAGTTATTTTGTTGATGATAACACATAAATTAAGCTAGATAACAAAACTAGATGTGGGAAAAGAGATGAAAATCATGAGACATACATCTAAATGAACACATGGGCCAATTATGAGAGGATAAGGAAAAGGCATGATGCTTCTTTGTTGGTAAGGACTAAACAAATCTAAAGTTAGATTAGATTAAGGAACATAAGACCTTTGAATGGTTCATATTAGCATGCATTGGTTAGTAAAAAGGTGTCTTGATCACATCGTGTCAGGTAAGCTCTGAATCCCTTGATTAGAAGTGGGTACAAAAGGGGAAATGGATGATAGGTGGTGTGAAGGGAATTGTAACCTTCCTGAGGGTTGGTTTATCCCATGTTTTAATGCAAGGTGTAGACTAATCAATTTAGGAAGTCTATTCATGCTATAAATGAAAGCTAATTGTAGCTTTCTTGGGATAGCTTGTTTTGATTTTGATATAGGGTCTTTTATTGTTTGGTTTTGATAAGTTTGTGAAGATGATTAGTGTAAGAAGCTTAAAATGATTAATTTTCACAAAATTTACTTAGCCATCCTTCAAGGGAATGGTCTAAGTTTGAATTTGTTCATTTTGGTAGCTATCCTTCTAGGGAGCAATCTATATTTTTAAGCAATTTAGATTTTAGGAAGTTGTCCTTCAAGGGAACAATCTGCATGCTAGAGATATCAGACCTAAGTGATATTTTGGTATCCCAAATTATTTTTATGCTAGGTTAGACATGGAAAAGTCTATATAGGCTCAAAGGTTTACCTTTATGGAGGCAAAACTAGAGCATAACAAGGTTAATGATAGGTGGAGGGAGTGGTTTGAGAGATAATGACCATGAGATTCTATCTGATTAGGAACAAAAAGTATCCATGAGAACCATGCCATGGGTAGAGCTATGGTACCCATATTTAGGATTGGGCTATGACTATGATGGTTAATCACATGGTTCTATGTTGTAATCAGTTGTCCTCAAAGGGATGGGAAGAAGGTGTGAGGAAGGTTAAAATATCATAAGTTAAGGGATGATCTCAAGTTTGACAAATGGTGAGTTTGATCCTTTTTTAACATAATAAAGGATGCAAGTGTGAAGCATTGAGAGGCTTATATTCTAGTTTACCTTTAAGAGAGGATAAATTATAAGATCTTGATCCATACTTGTGGGTTATGATGTAGGGTCCAAGCCAAATGAAAGAAAACTTGCCTCACTTAATTTTCTCCATATTGGTCACATGATTTTTCTTCAAGATGAGGTCTCTGATGTTGAAATTTTATTCTTTCAGGTGCTTGTTATGGGCACGCTTGACTCACTCTTGATAGACATGAATATGATTAAGCACAACTAGGTAAAACTCATTAATTAGATCAAGTTGTGCTAGATGCTCTTGATGATAATCACTCTCAGAAATGATTTCTTGTAAGAATATATGAAGATAGGGAATCTAGACTTCAAGAGGCAAGACTACCTCTTCTTCGAAGACTAGAGAGAAAGGGGTAGCACTCATAAAGGTTTAAATGCTAGTGTGATAGACCCACAAAGTAAAGGGGATGTGTAAGTACCAATCCCAACTAGAAGTATTAACCATTTTGGTTAACATCTTGTTGAGGGTTTTATTATAGGCTTTTGCCTGTCCATTTGCTTCTAGATGATAAGTTGAGGAAAAGATTAACTTGATGCCAAATGTGTCACAAAAACCTTGGAATTTTTTGTTTTTGAAATATTTTCCATTATCAATGATGATCTTATGGGGAACACTGAAATGATAGTTGATATGATGATTAATGAAGTTGACTATCTTATTATCTTTGGTCAAGATGATAGGAATAGCCTCCACCCCTTTGGTGAGATACTCGATGGTGGTGATGATGGAGTGGTGATACTATGAAGAATGAGGATTGATTTCCCCAATGAGACTTAGTCCCCATTATAAGAAGGGCCAAAACTTCTTGAATACTTGAAGGCCATGAGTCAGTGCATGATGTAAATTGGCGTGATCCTAAATTTAACACACTTCTTCACATAATCAAAATAGTCTTGGTTGAGGGTGAGCCAATAATAGCCAAGGTGAAGGATACATTTAGCCATAGCTAGACCACTAAAGTTCCCCCATAGATCCCATCATGCATTTACTTGTTAACATGGGAAGCTTCATGACTACATAGGCAATGGATAAGGAGGCCATTGAAACCACGTTTATAAAGGATTCCCCCTAGTATGGTATAATGAGAGGTACTCTAAACAAAGTCTCTTTGGGAATTCATAGAGAGGTTGGGAGGAATGATGTCGAGGTTGAGGTAGTCAAAGGTTTGCTCATACAAGATGTCTGATGGAGATTCCTCCACACTAAAAATGGTAGAGAGGTTGGATTGGATATAAGAAGGTGTGATAAAATGATGAATGGTGACAAAGAGCTTAGAATCAAAATGTGAGATGGGATTTGGGAAGTAAGGGAAGACATTATATTTATTAACTTGTTAGTATATCATAAAATGAATTGGATAAGGTAATGATCAAATGATGGTAAGAGTATACCTACTAGGTGTCTGTACTATTACATTACATAATTCTTACATTGGTAGGATCCATTGATCTATTTGACCACAAGTTGAGAAACACCAAAGACATTGATCATCTTAACTCCCAAGGTTAGAGAGGTTTGGAGACCTATTACTAGGGATTCATACTCAACCATATTATTGTTACACTCAAAATCAAGTTTGAAAGAAAGAAGAAGAGGTTCACCATCAAGGAGAATGAGAATAACTCTGTCACCCCCACTATGCTGGTACTTCAAGCCGTCGAAGAACATGGTCATTTGGTATGTGACATCCTCTTAAGAAAGAGTTACAATGGACTCATTTGGCAATGCAAGAGGAAGTGGTTGGTTATATAGCAAAGGAAATTTAGCTAATTGATCAGAAATGACTTACCCTTTAATCAATTTCTACTAGAGGAACTCAAGGTCAAACTTAGCTAGGAACATAAGCCACTTAGCCATACACTAGTTTTGGTATGGTTTAGAGTGCATGTACTTGAGTGGGTCAGTGTTGGTAATGACAAAGGTTTTGTGATTGAAGAGGTAATGATGAAGTTTGGAATCCACAAAGACTAAGGTGAGGTAAAGCTTCTTATTATAGGTGTATTGAGTTTCATAATCTATAAGTGTTTGACTTATATAGTAGACAACTTGCTCTTTATTTTGTTCATCATAGTGAGTGAGCATTGCCCCTAAGGAATGGTTAGTGGTAGAGATATAAAGGTATAAGGGTTGGTCCTCTTTAGGAGGGATAAGAATGGGTGGAGTAAGAAGATACTCTTTGAGTGAATCAAAGGCTTGTTGATAGTCGTTAGTCCACTTAAAAGATGTATTTTTCTTGAGAAGATGGTGAAAGGGTTGGCATTTATCTAACAACTAAGAGATGAAGAGATGGATGGATTGGAGATTCCCCTATAGGCTAGGGAATTGCTTAAGGTGGGTTGGAGGTGGTATGTCAAGAATCACTCTAACTTTGGTAGGGTCTACTTTTATTCCTTGAAGAGAGATGATAAAGCTCAGAAGCTTTCCAGATAGGACCCCAAAAACACATTTCTTGGGGTTGAGTCAGACATGGAAATGGATTAGGAATTAAATATAATTTTGAGAATATCTAGATGATCCTTACGATATTTGGATTTCTTAAGGAGATCATCTACATAGTCCTCTACAATTTTATGCATGAGATCATGTAAGATGTAGGTCATCAAACACTAGTAGGTTACTCCAACATTCTTAAGAATAAATAGCATGACCCTATACCATAAGATTCCCCATGGGGTGATGAAGGAAGTCTTATGCTGATCCTTGGGGTAATCAAGATATGATTATATCCTATGAGAAATAATATCTCATGGTCAGTTATAAGATCAATAAGTTGGTTGATGCTAGGCAAAGGGAAGTCATCCTTTAGACAAGTAAGGTTGAGGTAACAATAGTCAACATAAACGCAAAGTAACCCTATTGGATTGGTGATGGGAATGATGTTAGATACCCATTAGGGGTAACCAATGGGTTGGATAAAGTTGATAGAAAAGAGGTGCTTAAGCTCTTCATTGACTAGAAGGGTGATATGAAGGTGTATCCTATAAAGCTTTTGCCTAATAGGCTTAGCATTAGGATGGATGACGATGTTGTGGAGAGATATGGAAGGGTGGATTCTAGGAATATACTAATAGGACCAAGAAAATTCTATGATTTGGTCATGAAGGAAAGAAGGGTAATCTTGAGTACCCAAGTTGACATCGATAGTGGATTCTTTCAACATGGTTTGGTTTTTAAGAGGAAGGGATTTATGGGTAGAGTAATCCCTTGCACTAAGATAGGTGAGAATGGTATCATCATCTTGACATTGGATGGTGTAGATGGTAGGAGAATCATTTTCTACCATTTCAGGATGAATCAGAGGAGAGGTTTTAGTTTGGTTTCCCTTTTGATAGGTTAGGGGGCCCAAATAATGGTATTAACTAAAAAAAAGTTATAAGGGATGGTTTTGAAATCCTTAGAATTCAAAATAGATGGGGTTAGTTAGGATGGAATGTCCTCATCAATGGTATTGATGGGTTTAGGTGAATCGATGGGTTCTTCTGGTAGGACAAACCCAAGGCCAAATAACTCATGAGGTTTATGTGTTTTGATCAAAGGTAACTCATGGGGTCCATGTTCATAGTGGCCAAGGCCAAATCCCTTCCAATCACACCTATGAAGGTACAATTTGGCAAATTCTAGTTTGTCCAAATAGGAGAAATCAGAAGTAGATGGTTAGGTAAAAGAGGTGGTGGAGGAAGTCAGAAGTAGATGATCAAGTCCTCCATAGATCAAATTGGTTTAAAGGTTGGGAAGATTGAAAGGAATGATGGTTTTTATATTGGGATCATAACCAAGATTATGGTCAATATTCTCATACTCTTCAGGAGTAGGGAAGGCATGCAAGGCCAAAAGGTGATACTCTCTTAGGGAAGGCATGCAAGGCCAAAAGGTGATACTCTCTTAGGCTACTCACAGGGGTTTCTGATTGAGTGGGAGTATAACAATGGCAGAAGAAGGTAAGCTGAGGATGAAGAAATTTGGGCACAAGATTAACACCACAAGGAGTGTGGTGGGTTATCTTCAAGGGGGAGCTTGAAGAGGAATACAAGCCAGGATGTAGATTAGACAGAGTACTGGTATGGGTACAGGTGTAGATGTTTATCTCTAAGTGGGAGATTGTTAGGGTGTGGAGCTAAAAGCTTCACCTTATTGCAAACAGGAGGTTTCTGAGCATATGCAGTCACCGGCGTCGGCAAGCCACAACTGATGTCGATCAGGGGAAGTACAGAAGCAACCGGCATCAGTAGGAGATCGATCAGTGGTGGTCACCTCCAGTCAGGTAGGGACCGACGTCGGTTGCCTGTGGTGATCAGAACTATTGTTGACGAACAATCAGTTAAGTGAATGCGGAGTTTGCATGATAAAGACTAGTTCGAGTCTTTGAGCCGCTTGTCTAATTATTGTATGCATGAGATCTATATAATAGACTCATGGGCTGTATTGTTAAGTGAATAACTATGTATAACTTGTATAACCCAAGTGTAGAGCTTGGAGAGTTCTTCCCATGGTGGAATCAAGTAGGATTCCCCATGTATGTAAGATCAGGTTTGATATGCAGGGTGTTGCAGGATCATGGTGGAGATCTACATGTGATAAGTAAGATCAAGTTGGTCTGCAGGATGTATGTATGCAAGGGTCAGAATAGGATTGGTGGGGGAGCAAGATCAAGGTGATAGCAATACATCAAGAGCAGGATCATGGTGAGATCTACTTGGAGTACCAGTTCGTACTCAGTTGTACTGGATGTACAATGAGGTGAACAACAGCTTGTGTTAGCTGTGTGTTGTGACCTATGAGAGAAGATTACTCAGGTGGGAAGATT